>VZRU01013187.1:136989-174163 GCA_013398155.1 Pedionomus torquatus
TATTTACCCCCTGGAGAAAAAAAAAAAAAAAAAAAAAAAGAAAGAAAATAGAAACCAAATCACGAATAAACGAGAACCCTTGGGGAAACTTGCCCTCTCTTTCCTCCTTGAAAATGGAGCACTGTAACATAAACCAAGCATACATTTTTCACTAGGTAAGGGGGTAACTGCTTATAATCAAGGCCACATGTTCTGCTTGCACAGACCTTGGGAGGTCTGTCACGTTAGGTGATACCGTCAGCAACCCTTCAGAAAAGACAATGGTTTCTTGTGCTGACCTGAAACAATGCAGTCAAGAGTGCTGCAAAGCAAGCCATATTTTAAAACCAAAATGAGAGAATTAAGTATGAGAATGAAATAAACCCCAGCAGAAAACATCCCTACATAGGGCAGACTGTGTCTGCAGGACTCATCTCTATCTGAGCCTGCCTAGAAGAGCTGTAAGAGACTCTAAGCAATGCAACACAGACACTGAACATCCACTGCATTTTTCTTTAGTTAAAATAAACATCAGAAAAACATTTATTATTACAAAGCAAGCATAAAAATTCAGGATATACAAGCATAAAGCTACAAAATTTTAAAATCTAAATACACTAAGGACTTTAATTCCAGCACTATGCAGACTAAGTGTAATGCAAAGGAGCCAGACAATGTATTGACTTCTGCCAGCTTCCTAAGATATTTCAGATATTTGTGAGGAACATACAAGCACTCAGAAAATAGTATCTAATATTTTTGGCACGTTTCACTGTTTAGATGGGAGGAGGTACCATTTTAACAATTAAGATAGTGATTCCTACAATGTGCATCCCGAAGAGCAAAGATGGATCATTTTCAGACATGCCAACTGTCTGACTTCCTTTCATCAACCACAGGTGACTAAGCAGTATCTGCTGGCACTTTCAGGGATTCAGGTATCTGGTACCTGAGACAGCCCCAGAAGATGATCAAGTGTCTGGGAGACCCATGGGAGTTAGATGTCCTCCTGTGGTAACAGCTGAATGCCACAGGACCTGGGGGACCTCAAATCCACTGAATGCATATACCTGAGCAACCAAATTGAATGGTTTGCTGGGCCAAAGAAGGCAACCATTGGCTTTCTGGCTACTAGAAGTAGGAAGGCATCTGCAGATGCATAATATGAACTAGGACTAAGTTTTATTTGGTTATTTTTAAGCTTAGCATGATTTTGTTGTTGTTGTTGTTACACTAAACTTCCCAACAGTTTAAATCATGCTTCATATTTTTTTAGAGTTTTTGGGGAAAATAAATGTTCAGGCTATGTATGGTATTAATTAAGATTTTTTTTCACAACGGAAGTTCAGCTTTTCTACTACTGCACAATGTACTTCAGGTCCAGCAGAGGGACATGAAGATGATTTGAGGGATGGAGCACCTCTCCTATGAGGACAGGCTGAGGGAGCTGGGGCTGTTCAGCCTGGAGAAGAGAAGGCTCTGGGGAGACCTTCTAGCAGCCTTCCAGTATCTGAAGGGAGCCTACAGGAGAGCAGGAGAGGGACTCTTTGTCAGGAAGTGTAGGGATAGGACAAGGGGTAATGGTTTTAAACTAGAAGAGGAGAGATTTAGATTGGATATTAGGAAGAAATTCTTTCCTGTGTGGATGGTGAGGCACTGGAACAGGTTGCCCAGAGAAGTTGTGGATGCCTTATCCCTGGAAGTGTTCAAGGCCAGGCTGGATGGGGCTTTGAGCAACCTGCTCTAGTGAGTGGTGTCCCTGCCCATGGTAGGGGGAGGTGGAACTCGACGATCTTTAAGATCCCTTCCAACTCTAACCATTCTACGATTCCATGATTCTGTGATTCTCTATCTGCTTAACATCAAACTAGTTTCTTACACAAACGTTACAACTAAAGCCAAATGAGAGCTGCTATACTCAGTTACAATCCTACTTCCAGAAAGACACAGAACTCATTTCTAAAGGCATGTATCTTGTTGCTTTTTGAACAACCACTCCTTGCTCTGCAAAATCTGGTTGTTGTGAAGATGGGTATCCATGAGATAACATGTATAGTGGCTATGTGTAATTTTAAAGCCTATTTGCAAACTCTACCCTGGAAATTAAGGGCAGACTGGTAAGGGAATCACATTCACATTTGTCAAAGGCCCAGAGTTTGCCAAAGTAGCCCTAAGTACAAGAGACCTGGTGCAGGGTTGGATGGACGTGATATCGCCCCAGGCTGTGGGAGTTCTGCCCGCTCATGAGGGTCTCCCACAAGCACTGCCAGACCCTTGATGCAGGAAGACCATCTTCTCAGCCACAGCAGCACTCATTTGCCTACCATGGACGGTAACAGAGTTTTTGATTCTATTCAGAGAGCAATGCAACAGGGATAATACAATCACTTTTCAGATCTGATCCAGGAACAGAGTCAAGCTCATGCCCCCTGAGAACTTCTCCAGAAATCAGTGTTTACATACACCAGGTGTGAATTTGATTCTGAGATCTATTGACAAAAGACTATGTTTTAGAGCCATCTCAACAGTTTTCTGCAGGACAGGTGGTTTCTAAAGGCAAAGCACTTTTCCTACAGTATTGCAGTAATAAGCATAGCATGAGTAAGCACAGCACTCCACCCTTACTAGCAGAGCTAAACACTTGGTCTTTTCTGACCAAAAATTCAGCCAAACAGGATACACAAGCATGCCTCAGGCAGCAGAAGTGGACCTTTGAGGGTCCAGGCACCAAGGATCCCAAAAGCATGCTGCACCTTCATGATTTTCACAAACATTTGTTTCTGAAATTAAAAATATGAGTTCAGCAGTCATAACAAACTTCATGCAAACTGTTAAAGGGGTTGAATTTATGACAGATGGAAAAAAAAGAATGGAAACTGCCATATACCAGTCAATGAAAACAGGGGATGCCAGGATAAGGAGGCAATTTAGAAATAAATCCTTCTCAGATTGAACTGGTGGTTCTCTAAAGATGTGGAGCACATTTTTGCAGCATACAAATTCTTTTTGCAGAGCTCCCAGTCCTTCCTGAATATCAGCTGATCATTTTCTACCAGTCAATTAAAGATGATTTGCAATTCTGTGTGCAGGTGAAAAAAAGTGGGAAAAAAAAAAAAAAAGCAGTTTTTGTTCTTTCTTATAGTTCATTAATCTGTTAAAATTAGATCCAGGCATTTTCCTGCATGGAAATTGCAGGCTATTCCCTATAAATACCTTCAAAACTGGAACTTAAAAGGAAAACTTTTAAACACAATTAAAATTTTGGCACACTAAGGATCTATCTCAGTGAGTCACCACCCTGCCAACCTTGGCTCTACTTCCTGCAATGACTCTCTTTGGGCCATTAGGTTTTGCACTGTGAGAGAGACATGATTTGTATAATTCCTCATATGATCTGTGTCAGCTTGATTTGGATTCTCACACACAGCCATGACTATGTATATTGTTTACTTGGACTTTAGTAAGACCTTTGATATAGTCTCCCACAGCATCCTCCTGGAGAAACTGGCTGCCTGTGGCTTGGATGGAAACACTCTCCGCTGGTTTAAAAACTGGCAAGAGGGATTTGGCCTGGAAAATGGTGATGACTGGCAATAAATTCAGTTGGCAGCCAGTCACGAGTAGTGTCCCCTGGGGCTTGGTACTGGGGATGGTTCCCTTCAATATCTTTATCAGTAATCTGAATGAGGGAATCAAGTGCACCCTCAGTAAGTTCTCAGATGATGCTAAACTAGGTGGGAATGTCAACCTGCTTTAGGGTAAAAAGGTTTTGCAGAGAGATTTGGACAGACTGGATCAATGGGCCAAGGCCAATGGGATGACGTTCAATAAGGCCAAGTGCTGGGTCCTGCACTTGAGTCACAACAACCCCATGCAGCGCTACAGGCTTGGGGAAGAGTGGCTGGGGAGCTGGGTGGCAGAAAAGGACCTGGGGATGTTGGTCTACAGTTCATGGTTAAACACGAGCCAGCAGTGTGCCAAGGTGGCCAAGAAGGCCAACAGCATCCTGGCCTGTATCAGGAACTTGGTGAGTACCATGAGCATGGTGAGTAAGTCTCAGGAGGTGATCGCCCCCTCTATTCAGCACTGGTGAAGCCCCACATTGAGTACTGTGTACAGTTTTGAGCTCCCTGCCACAAAAAAAAAGCCCACTGAGCTGCTAGGCTGAGTCCAGGGAAGGACAATGAAGGTGGTGAGGGGTCTGGAGGGTAAGCCTTATGAGGAGAAGCTGAGGGAGCTGGTGCTGTTCATTCTGGAGAAGAGGAGGCTGAGGGGAAAACATCTTGCTCTCCACAACTCCNGAGAGCTTATCACTCTCTTCAACTACCTGAAAGGAGGCTGAAGAGAGGCAGGGGTTGGTTTCTTCTCCCAAGTCATAGGTGATAGTACAAAAGGAAGTGGCCTCAAGTTGCACCAGGAGAAGTTCACAATGGATATTAGGATAAATTTTTACACTGAAACAGTTATTAAGCACTGGAATAGTCTGCCCAGGGAAGTGATTGAGACATCATCCCTGGAGGTATTCAAAAGATGGGCTGTCATAATGCTTATTGATCTGGTTTAGTGATAAGTTTTTGGTTTTTATCAGTTAGGTTAATGGTTGGACTACACGGTCCCAAAGGTCCCTTCCAACCTAGACAATTCAATGATTGATTGTGATTCTATGACTTCAGGGGTGATGAGGAGCAATAGCACCTCAGAGTCAGCCCACAGAGACGCTATCACTGAGAGAGGATTATGTCCTGAGGAAGATGTCCTGGGTTGAGAGGCCCAGGACTAGCTTTTCTTCTGAAGCTAGGAAAATTGCACTTTTGGAGGACTCTAATGTCTGAGTTCATGCAAATATTTACTTTATGGCCAGCCAGGCTCTGTAAGATTCAAGATCTCATTGTTTTAAAGCCTTGCCGGGCACAGGGATGAGAAGGAGCAAGGCGTAGACATTTGACCCAAGGTGGTCAACACGGTTATTTCATACCATGAACATTACATTCAATATAAATCCGAAAAGTTTGCTGCATAGCTGGCTCTCCCTTGATGACGGCGATCCAGACAACTCCTTGCCCTAGTGCCGGACCCCTGAGGCCTCCCTTTCCCCAAAGCTGTTGCACTCACAGTGTCCGACACTTGCTGCCCACTGCTGGGAGTGCACAGCTGCTGCTGACAGAATTGGCTGAGTATACTTCTTGTAAATCTCCTATCAGTGTCAGGATTAATACTAGTTGTTTAATATTACTGTTAGTTATATAATCTTATTCTATTAAATCTATTTACTTTTCAACCCTCATGTTTCTTTGTGTTCCCCGATTCCCCTTTCCTCTTTATAATTATTTTCACGATTGTGCTTAGTAGTTTAAGAGCCTCACTCCTCAGAAAACTGTATAGATTGCTTTGTTTTGAGTTTAAATTATAAATGTATTATACACAGTTGAGTTTCAAAGAACGGGGAAAAAAAAAAAAAAAGATGAATAATGGACTTCACTCTCTCATTTGTACCACTTCTGCATGAAGCCAGCACAAAGCCAGTAAGCAGCAATGCAAAAATATCTGGCAATGACCTCCAGAGCAGAGGAATAGCATGAAAGCACTACTGCCTGGAGCTTGTCAAATCTTTGCTTGAGGCTTGACTTTCACAGGATGCTGCAAGTTCTGTGGACAGTACTAAGAGGTGTCAGACAGAGGGTCCTTGTGCTTGGAAAGCAACTCTTCCCACCAGGCAGCCCTCCACAGCCTCCTCTAGATATACAAAAAAAAAGGTGGTTATACTCACTGAACATTCGTATGACATCGCTCGGTGGACTGGCAGGGCTAGATCCATAGGAGTTTGCTGCTCGGACGGCAAACTGATACTTGGTGTTTGGGAGAAGTCCCTTGAGAACCATAGATTCCATCTGGATCTGTTCTCTTATTACTGTCCAATTGCTGTCAAGGTCTGGCCTTCAGGATCAAACAAAGCGAAGATCATAAATAATTAAAGTTGGCTGTATAAATTAATTGCCTTTAAACTTTCTGGGGAAATACACAAAATAAATGAGATATAAGGCTGCTAAATCATCACTGAAATCCTTCAGTCTTAAGAGGCCAGATATCTGCAACCATTACTAAGCTTCAAAGCCTGTGATTCAGTGATATAAAATCAACATTCAGATTTTGCTTATAAAGCTGAGAACATTGTTTAGAGGACAGTTTGACAAGTCAAGTTCTGTTTATTGGTCTTCATGGATTTTGGGTTCACAGTTTTCAAGTGGACGTATATTACTAGCAGTTCCCGATCTCCTATTTGATTGTATAAAGCAATACTTTGCAATAGAGATAACAATCCTGATTCATTTCTAAGAGTTTGTGCTTTAGTACTACCAAGTCCCTTCAAACATATACAGGACATACACCAGGATGAGAATCTAACATTCGATCTCACAGGAAATCAGGTCAATCCACCAACACTGGAAAAACTGGATCCAAAGTCTTCTCTTCAGAAAAAAAAAGACACAAACCAAAAATACTACAAAACAAAACCCAGAACAATAATGCAGAGAACCTGTAGATTTTGCAACAAAATTTCCATGTCTGCCTTTGAACATTGCCTGGTTAACTCCTGGTTCTTGCTGGAAACCAACTGCCAATAAATGCTTGCTCTAAGTGCTGTTAGAATCCATCTGAAGTCAGAACAAGCATTCACATGGCAGTTTGGTCTCAAAGTTTAAGAACATATGCAAGAGGACATTGGAAAGGAGAGGGCTACTTCAAATACTCTGAGAGAGTATTCTGATGCTTTCACACCATTTCTACTCTCTCTAAAATCAGTCTCTTATCAAAGAGAGAAGGGAATGAGAAGGTAAACAAATACAAACAAAATAAAAATGTAAACATTAAGTCCAGGCCACCCAAAATACTAAAACGGAAGCCTATGAAAGTAAAATATGGACAGAAATTACTTTCAGATAAAATTATTCCAGTGTCCTTTTCTAAGATGTCCTTGTGATATTTACTACAGGAAATAACCTCCAAGTGCTCCCTGAATCTACCAATGTTTACATAGGAGTAGCTGCAAATAACTCCAACAGTCTTCTAATGAAAATTATAGCACAAGGCAGGCATTTTATATTTGTTTATTTGCAGCTGGAAGGAAATGTCAAAGTTAATGCATGTTTCCTTTTACTAGTCAATACAAGATTTATTGATCACCAAGGTTTCCTTGCTTTGTGCCAGCAGGGCAAATGCAGCAACGAAGCAGCAGCTTCCAGCTGCCAGTGGCACACAGCCTGCAAATATTTCACTCTCTTGCCAAAAATAAAAACAAAATCAGACAAATGCACAGCATACAATAACAGCAAAACAGACCATCTTAAGTCACCTTCCACCACCATTTCCTGGTAGACAAGAGAGCATTGATTTTGGCTACTCTGCCATTGTTTCCCTTCTTTGCGCTTTTGATGCCTGGGACAAAATGAAAATGTACAGTGTTTTCCAAATGAAAGCTGTTAGCATCTCATCTTTCTGCATGCTCACTTAGTAGTGTTTTCAATTTTCCTGTACACATCTTTTTTTGGCTCTAATTCCAGTCCAAGGAACTCCTGCTAGCTCAAGAGCTGCTTCACAGTCTCTTTGCAGCAGACCCTGCTGATGTCTGCATCCGAATGGAAACACACGCCTCTGACAAAGGGACCCAGAGGAGGTATTGCACCCTACGAAGATATAGGAAATAACACAGACTGTAGGCTACCCTTCAACTTTGCTGACTGTTGCTCTCAAGACTTCCTTCTGCAGAAGTGAATGAAGGAAATTCCTGCAAATGTGTAAGTATCTGCAGCTGAAGGAGAGGGAAAAAGGGAGATTTATCACTTGACCTTTGCTATTTCTCGAGAACATTCCCTGTGCGAACAAATCAGTACAAGATGAAAAAATGGCAAACAGATGGGGAGAGGAACACAATAAACTCAGCTGGTGACTGTGTCCAGAGCCAGCCAGCTCCTGTATCTTCTAAGCTGGGAACATTTTGTGAAAACTGTCTTCATGGTCCTTTTCTGTGTCAAATTTCAGTTTGTGCCCACCATTACACTGGAAGGGCTCATTTTGATGTCATTTTTCTCATCTTTCTGCAGTGTTACATTCCCTGGACCAGGACAGGGCTGCTCCAGATGATCTATCTTCGGGTTACAGCTGTGCACCTCTTAACACAGAAATACCACGTGGTAAGAATCTGGCCAGCAGCAAAGTCAGTGTTTTTAAGATACTAAGCATATGGGTAAAGCCAATAGGGCTGGATGGATATAAACCAAGGGCAGAATTCTGCCCCAAATGCACCCAAAACATTTGGATTATTGCTTTATATTGTAATATGGGGACTAACTCGGTTTAAGAAAGGAACTCTTTCTGATGCAGAGAACAGCAATTTTACACTCACTTGAACCTCCCCTTAAAATCACCTGAAAATGACTTAACAGTGAAGCATCTCCTAGCAATCCAATTTTAATAAGGTTTTTGATTGTTTTTTTTGTGCTGTGTTTATACTCATGTTAAGTGGCAAATTCATCTCTACAATATATTTTTTTTACAAATATACCTACAAATATCATGTGCAATACTCTCCTTTGCTACAGAAAATACTCACTACAGAAAATAACGCACTACAGGATATTATTTTCAGTAATTATTATTATTTAGTTTTATAGTGACACTTTTTGCAAAACTTACCAACCAATATGCAAGGTCAAGTCTGAGGAAGGGAAAAGCAAACAATTTTTTGATCTCATTCTTTTATTAAATATTCCTGTGATGCTGTCTAACATTGTTAAGAACTTTCTCCCTACTTTCCACATCTTACACTCCTCTTTCTTTTTTAATTACCTTTTCAAAGACTTAACCCACACAAACAGCTACATAAATGTTGAGGCAGATGTATCTGTTTCATGCATCGATCAGGAAAAAAGCATTAAAGGTATTTTTGCTAGGCATTAGAAGGTGTCTCCCTGGTCAGAGCTGTTCTTTTGGGTTCTTTGCAAACAAAGGCAAATATGATCGCCCAGTTCAGCACAGCACTAGGGACAGCTAGTTCAACATGGAATGGATTCAGGAGTATACCTTTTTTCAGGGGGAAGGTTTCAAACTACTCAGGAAATCTGCCCACAATTCTACACTGAATCTGCTTCACCCTAACATCTGCATACTGATAAATCTCCCCAGTGTTATCAGCAGAACCTGCCTAGTTCATTGAAGCAGAAGTTCCATGTCACTACTAAGATACTGATGTATCATAGTCCCTGATGTTAAGATTAATATTGAAAGCTGTTGATTCCATCTGCCTACCAAGGAGATGGAAAGAAAGTCACTTCATCCTTTTAGGGGATACACTGCTGAAATACTTGCGGTTCTGTAGATTCCAGCTAACTATAAAAAACTGGGTAAAATAGTCTTGCTTAGAATATTGAGTAGGCATTCAACTCAAAAATTTGAGTATTTGGAGCATCACAGTGAAAATATCCAAGTCATTTTAGAAAATGAAGTTTTTATAGTAACTTTAAGAAAATCACACAAACTAGTACGCTTAAATCCAAGGTCTCACTTTAGAAGCTTCCATAGGAATACCATTTGTCATAAGATATTTCTCAGCATAAATGGGCAGACTATTTACAATGAGCCTGCAAGCTTCCTCAGATGCCATTAGCTATTTTGGGATTAAGGTGCGCTTCCACACATTCCTTATGGACTGCACAGTGAGTGCCGAGAGCTACAGTCATCCTCCTGATTTTCAGCATTTAGCCATGTTGGGATTGTGGTCTTCTCAATGTCCTCTTACAGTCAGTGGAACAGAGACTAAGTTAGCCCACCTCACCCTATATCTGAAGACACCTGCAGCCCTCCACTGTCTACCATGAACCAAAAAGTCCCAAGGCAAAACTACACAACTTGGGAAAACCATGCAAGTGCCTAAATAGAGGCCCAAATTTAGACCCTAAGTGGAAACAGACTGCATGCTAGCTCTGGTTCTGATTAGATTCTGGTATGTGCAAACAATTAAGGTATTGATTTTTCATGAGGTTTTAATCCCCAATATCACAGTTGAGCTAATGAAAAGAGTGGTTTTCCTTCATCTTAGTCCCCTAGCATGCTTTTTCTAGGGTTAAATTCATAAAATTAATTCTAAAGGGACTGAAATTATTTAAACAATGGCATGGTTTTTAGGTGTTTGTGCTGCACCCAAGAGGAATTACAGATTTGCATAAGAAAGTCATTAATTTTGCAAAAGCACAGGATAACACTGTATTTCTTTGACATACGAGGACTTAATTCTAAATTTACCTGCACTGTTTTGGTTTGGTTTTACATTGGTTTACTTTAAAAGCTTTAACTCCTGTTAATACATTTTAAAGTAATTGAAACTAAATGCAGCAAAAGACAATGAAGCATAAAGTTAAATCTTTACCTCTAACCACCATTAGGTCTTATGGCTCATTGAACTTTCTCCAAATATATAATCAAGCTTCCAAGTCTAAGAGAGCATAATCCCAAAATTAGCAAATACACTTCTAGCTTCGCTTTAAACCTCCAACTAAACAGAGTAATCAAAACATTGTGCTGTTAACAAATTCTTTCCCAAAGCCTAAGAACAAAATGAGACACTGAAATTTCAGTTAGTCACATCTTTCAACTTAAACAGTGAAAGATGGCTGAACAAAAGCATTCAAGGGTACACTTTCAGTGCATCAGTTGGAGATGATGGTGCCCTCTTATTCTTCAATTAGCAGGCCACTGGTGCTATGAAGAGGTGTACATAAACCTGCAGGCTCCACTTTCTGGCGAAAGCACAGAGGCAACAGAAATGCCATCAACCAGAACACAACAAAATCCTTTTCCTATCCACTAAGCAAATCAGAGGGAAGAGACAGGGAGAAGAAAGAAAGGCTCAGATCACAGCTGTGTTCGAAAAATAGATATTAGAGAAAATTAATGGCAATGATACAGTAGAATTTACATGACGGCCATAATGCATCTTTAGCCCTTATGTCCTGCCTCCCAGTGCAATGAACACTGGATTGCTTCCCACTAAATAGGAGGCATTTTGATTAAAACATAAAGTGCAGTGTAAGTTCACAAGTAGGCTTTCAGTTTGGGAATTCTTTTCATTGTATCACTATCTTCTAGACTGTAACCAAACTTTGAGCACTGAAAACCAATAGTTATGTTTGGGTTTTTTTTTTAACAACAACAAGTCCTTAAAAAAAAGATTGTGTTTTTCTTAAAACCAATTTGTTGACCTTTACAGCTCAGAGTAGTTAAGGAAGCAATTCTCTCTTATCCGGGAACCTTAACTTAAAACCTGTGATCAAGTGTTCAACCAAAGGATTAAACTTCCAAAGGCTGCATATTGTATTCACTGTAAGGGTAAACATAGGGGCAATCAAATGAAAATAAATACCTTTGTATGCAGATATTAGCTTGATCAAGCATATGAACAGTCAGGCATGAATACATGTTTGTACATGCAGATACAACCACCTCCTCCTGACCCTTCATACACATCTTATAAAAAACAACATGATAGACAGCTTTTCACAGTTCAGTCCTATTACTGAAAATTTTAGAGTCCAAACAAAGAGACCTAACAAAACAAATACAACCTACCTCTTGCCAAAAAAATCTAAACAGAAAAGCAAACATTTCATGTATGCTTGACTAGCATTAAGACAAAAAAGCAAGCCTGAGCCAGGTAAAACTGCACAACATATTGAGCTTGGAACCCCATGAGTTATTTCCTATGGCAGCCCAGGGTACCCCAGCTCAGGGGAACGGCTCTGCCACATACTTTGTTCTCAGCATTCAACAGCATTTGATGACACAAGAAATTTGAAACTTCATTCACCCAGGCCTTTATTAGAAGGAACAGATCAAATTAGGCCTTCTTTTCTTCAATCAGAAGGTATCACTTACTGGTGATTTTATAACAAATGAGATTATTTCTGGTTTTGTCTTTAAATTTTCATTGTAATTCAACACACATTGAGAAGAAAACTAAGTGTGCTACACACAGTAGGTAAATAGATCATAAGAAGAATAAATATACAGCTTAATAGTGCAATTTGGACCAAACCAACCAAACAAACAAAAAATAAAACAAAACAACAACAAAAAACACAAACAAACAAACAAAAAAAACCAACAAACACTGAAATTCATATTCCACTGGCAAACTTGCCTGATAAACTCCACCATGTAGTACTGGATGGGAGAACTTCCTTCACTTGCTCCGGGCTTCCAGGATAAAGCAACTTCTGAATCAGAAACTACCACGATCTGGGGCTGATAGGGCGGTGCAGGGGGCATGCACTTATCTAAGCCAGAGGAAATGCAAAGGAACAGCATTAGAGAAGCAGGTGGGCTGCTACACACAGTAACCCAACACCCACAGACTTGGGAATGAAGTGCACAGTCTTCTTCCCTCACCTGTTGCCCCTCTAAAACCCCATATTTGTGGAAAGATAATACTCAAATATTAAAATACTGCACATGACAGAGAGTTAGGCGTGAGCGACCCACTGTGTTACAGATATGCATCCTTCCAGTTTTCCAACAGAAAGCCACGAGTGCAGGGTTACCTTGGGATAAGGTTGTCACGTCTCTGGGCATGCTGGGACGTCCTTTCCCTGCCCAGCCGTATGCTCCAACGCTCACGCGGTGTGGAGTGCCTGGCTTCAGATCCCCAATAACAACTTCCTAACACAGTCAGGAGAACACAAGACAAGGACATTTTGAAAGCTTTTCCACGGAACTGGGGATGGCGCTGTGAGCTGGGATTCGGAGATCTCACACGGTATTTTCTGTGTAACCTCCTCAGAGGATTGTCCCCAGCCCAGCTCAGAAGCAACAAACACAAACAGCACCATGTGTTTCCTCTCAAGCTGCAGCTTTGCCCCGTGGGAATCCATAGGCATGACCTGGGCCTGTTTCTCAGCATAACTCACAAGACTGCAATTCGTTTGCATTTGCTGTCTGTTTTTTCTGCTGGTGAAGTCAAACTCACATACACGCCCTCCCTTGAGCCAGTTGCTGGCATTTGGTGTCAGTCTGGTGCATTTTCTTTGGTTTTTGTTTGGTTTTGGCTTTGCTTGTTTTTTCCTTTTTTTTTTTTTTTTTCTTTTTCTCTTTTAAACCCAGAGACTGTAGAAGCTCCTGAAAATGAAGCAAGTTGCCACTGTGTGAACTGATATCTTTAGTTTTTCACAGAGCAGAGATCGGTCCTGTTGTATCTCACAGTTCTCCTAGCCTGGGTACCGTCCTTGACCTGAAGCAAGCATTACTTGTCCTTCTGCCATGAACACAGAATGAAGATTAACCCTCAGACAACTACCATAACTACCAGGGTTAATGAAGATTAACCCTCAGACAACTACCATAAGAGAAGCAATGCTAACCTCCTCTTGAAGAGCTTGTGCTGCTGAAGAATCTTCAGAGAAGCCTGCTCAAATCTCCCCAAAATTAGCAAATGTCACCAAAAAATTACATTTTATTACTAGCTGGCACACATAGCATGGATCGGGTTCAGACATTTTGATCTGCTTTTTAATTGAGCATGCGTAGGTGTGCATAGAAATTCAGAGCTCCTTACCTGCAGCCTATCTGTAGACAGATGCAAATCCCAGATTTATGGATTTTAATAGTATATACAAGTAAACAGAAATACTAGGTTATACACTACAGATTGCTTTGGTGTGAAAACCAACACTTACAAAAAACTGTTTTAGAGAGATTTTTCTTCCGTTTTTCATTGTCTGATATTAAAAACATTATTCACAGTGCATGTGGAATGCAGAGATCTCCTGTCTCTTCATGCTGGAATGAACTTTCAATCTGCACTTCTAGTTGCACTAAAATAGTAAACAATACCAAAATTTTATTAACTGCTAAATTTCCTTATGACGGTCTTTTGGACAAACTCTCCCTCTCTATTCTTTGGGGAATTTATGTTATTACTACAATATTGTTTAGCAACACCCTGTCATCTGTCATTTCTCTAGCTGCAGTTTTGGAGCTCCATCACTGGCTTTCTATTAACATGGACCACCTGACCAATATCCTGTTTTTCCATCATTCACACTTGATCCACTTGAATGATTTGGATTCATCTGAGAGAGATGATAACAATATCTGAAAAGTAACAGTCCAGAGAGAGGCTGCAAGAACACTCACACTGAAAAATTTAACTGGGCATACCTCTTTACTATGTTCATTGTTACCAGAAAATAAACTCTTTCATTACCTCTCTTACTGCTTTCTATTTGGGAACTTGGCATCTGCAAAAACTGGGATATTGATGTACTTGTCTCATATCAACACCTCCAGTCTCAAGTTTACAATAAACTAAACAGAAGGAATCTTATTGACAGCAAGGCAAATCAAGATCAAAGTCCTAATATCTACCTAGGTATGTAAGTTCAACGCGTATCCTCAAAACTTCATCAAGGTGCTGTCTTGCCTTACACACATGGCTATCTGCCTCTTTCATCTGGCAATGTCCTCTCCATGAATACAGTTGTTGGACATACAGTGGGTTTCTCTGAGATCAAGTACCTTTCAATCTTCTAGGATCAAGACACTAGAGAATAGGTAAAGATACAGGATATCATCAAGCTACCCTGACCCATGGCAATCTCAGGGAATACCCACCTCACACCAGAGCACTTTCAAATGAGATTGTGGAGAAGAAATACATTTCCTTAGCCCACTGCCCGCAAGCCTGAGAGTAAATATATATAAAAAAAAAAACCAAACCTCTTTCTTTGCTTGGATTTAGGAGAAGGGTCTGAAATCCACCTTTTTACCATCCCACACAGTGGCCTCGCAGATAAGGAATTTAAATGGTAGGTAGGAGAGTTAGGTTCCCATCGTTTCTGTCATCTTTCTCTCCATTCAGATTGCTTCTATATTTTGAAGCATGGTACTCCAATCTGAACATCACATTGCCAGTGAGGCTTTACTAGGCACTAACCTCACATTCTTGTCTTATACAACACACTTGCTAAAACCCTGCAAAATGGCATTTAGCATTTTCTTTACAATCTCACATTCTTGAACGGGGTGAAGCAACCGATGCCTTTGCTGCAGTAGAGGAGACAGGGGTATGTAGAATCCAGGTAGCCCTCCCTACCCCACCACACTGCTTGCCCTCCCTCCAAGCGTGTTGAAACTGTGCAGTAAGCTGCTTCACAGAAACCAGGATTACAAATTATTTTCTAAAGAAAATCTGTTTTCTGTTTTGTTTTAATGCAAAAAAACCATCCAGCCCTCTGGATTACAACACAGCTGCAGAAACTGAGATGGGTTTAATAACACTTGATCTCCTGACAACACCTTCCCTGCACTACTGTTCTCAGCTGGTCACTCCCCATTTTGTACTGGGGTGTGTGGTAGTCTCCCACCTATAAAGTCTACTAATTTTTCTTGCTCTTTTCTTTTTTTTGTTAAATTTCTGCCTGCCTTCCTGAATATTATGCCCAGTAGAACAACTGCCTTATTCAACTGCAGTACAACTGCGCGTCTCCTGGCTGCTCTCACTTATGTGTTCTCTATTATAAGATGATATAATACAGCTATAATACATTATCTGCTTTGTTAATGTGCAGGCACACACACAGAAACAGGCGGCCCAGTTCACCTCTTGCTGCAACAGTCTCTCACGGCCCAGAGAAGCCTCTGAGGAAGCAGCGGGGTTGTACCCGGCACCAGGAGAGGAGGCTTAGTGACGGAAACATGAACTGCGCAAACTTAACCACAAAACTATTGCAGATTTCTGTTGAGTTTGGTATGAATATAACAGAAAGCATTTCAGTGAGAACACCACTTCCTGAGGATTAATGACAGCTGGGAGCTGATTAATCCCAGTCAGTCATACTTCTCCACAAGTACTCCTCAGAAGTGTTATTTTTATCAAGCAGAATAAAAAAGGGCCCAGCATGGGACCTCGACTCTGAAATGCCATAATCCAGACTCAGTTCAGCTGGGATAGAACCAGATAGTCCTGGTTCAAGTGCATCCCAATGTCTCATGCAGACATCAACCTCCTATAGTCCAACCAAACTTCCCTTAATTCAGATTATGAAAGTTGTGTGAGATTCACCAGCTTTGTGGGATTTCTCCATTCCTAGAATAGCTCTCAGGAAAAAACAGTTTGCAAGATGTTGTTGACATCAGGGAGTTCAGCTAAACACTGACATTTCTGCCCTTATCCTCCCAAACCCAAGCACCTCCCGCTTGCTTCCCCCCTCACAAAAAACCAAATCCGTTTACTGCTCATAGGAAGCAGACTGGACTGAGTTCAGGGCTGGAAATAATTAATCTGAATAATTCACCAGCTGCAAAGCTATTAAAAGGGACGGTATTTCTTTCAGACCTGTTCTCTACTAGTTGTTGATCTCCCACCCCTTCCTCCTGGGCGTTGCGTGTCTGGCCTCTTGCCACGCTCCTCCTCCTTGGCTTTTGCTGGACTGTCTCATTTTTTTCCCTCTCCATCTCCTCTCCCACTGCTAGACTTTGTTCTTTTCCTGTCACGGTGCATCTGACTACCCAGCTGCCTCTGTGCCCTGTAAGTCCACACTGCCTGAATATAGCTCATTTTTTACACAAGCTTACTCCAGCAAAACAAGACATCCATAAACACTTTTGATCACCAAGAGAAAAGTTTATCCATTGTTAAAAAGGGAGCTCCTGTACCTGCATGTGTCCACCTCCTTTACCTCTGGATTTTGAGCTATAGCTACTATCTGCCACATTTTAACTACAAAAGATCCTGTATAAATACTAAGTAGAATCAACATTTGAGATCAACTTCTGTGTGTGAATCTGTAGAAAGACCAGGTCAGGAACATTCAATTTCATTTTAAATCACCACTGTGACCAAGTTTCATGTGAAGCAATACTTACAAAAATTGCTTGTCCTTCAAGCTGACCCTGTGAAAAATCAAAACAGGAACTGTTAATGAGGTATGATACTAAAAGTGATGGCAAAACCATGTAAATAACAGATCAAGGAATTTTAAAAAGGCCAATGTTGCAGCATATAGCGGCCTATGTGGCTGTTATTCATCTGCATGAGTACTGGGATACAGACTGTTCTCCCAATGAGTAAGAATTATTGTTGTCAGGATTACGATAAAAAAACAATGTGCTATTGGATCTTTGTTGGCACTATCAGCAGGAATGTGTTTTGGGGAGAAAAAAACAAACAAACAAAAAAACCAAGTGAGGAATACAGAGGAAAAGATCAGACGGCATAAAATAATGCATAAATAAAGAAATAATCTGTCATGGCAACAATATTCTTTCATTTGCTGTGATCCCAGAAACCTGCAGGAGTCATAACTGACAAGCAGAGGGATGGAAAACTGCAGGAAATATGAGCATCCCCCTCACTCACGCTTCTCATTGGGAGGTTTCAGAGCACTGCCCAGCAGGAATGAGGAAATACCACTGAACACATTTCAGTGAACATCAGGAGGGAAGGCTGAAGGAAGAGAGGTGAGGAAGTAAAGGAGAATGAAGATGAGCAGAAGACAAAGGAGGAAAAAAAAAAAAAGAAATGTGAAGAAGGGTCATCAAATAAAAGATTGGAAAGCCTGCAATGCCTCTGTGTGGGCACAAATCAGCCTTTGATTCCTGTGCCGGTAATGTTGCTGTCTTGAGGACAGGATGCTCTTTGCAGAGCATGGTATGAAAGTGAACAGCACCCAACCTGCCACACTCCTTCCCTCTCTGCCCAAGCAGAGGCTGGAAATTCTCTGTTCCTGCCTTGCTGAGCTCAAAGAGCAGCTTCTCTGCTCTAAGAAAGCACCAGCATGTTTTGAGAATACCCTTTAAAGGCAGACCGGATTAAAACCATCCAGCAGCACGGAGGAATTGCTTTCATCTCAGCACTAATTGCTCAGCCATGCAGCAGAAGAGGATGGGTGGTGCTCATCTGCAAATGGAAAAGGAAGGGGAAATTGGGCAGAAAAAGGGAAGGAGGAAAAAGAAGATAGTGAAGTAAAACAAAGTAAGAAAGGAAAGGAGAAACCAAATGAAAAACAGAATTAAAGGAAAAGGGGGGGAAAGGGAAGCAAATGAGGAAAAGCAGTGCTTTCAAGAACAAAAGAAACCCCAGAGGTTGAGGGAATCCTCTAGGACATGGACTTGCAGAAGTGCAACTAAAGCAGCCTTTTTAAACTTTAAAGTCAGTATTTCAGGAACCACAGAGACAAAAATACACTGAAAACTTTGTGTCTCCTTTAACTCACACACCCGTGTCAGGCGCTACAATGAACATACACTGACATTGCAACTCTAACAGTGCACAGAGTCATGCAATTCCCCTTGCATGTGTGGAAGTGCACAGAAAATCCAAATTCAAAATTCAAAATCTGTGCACAAGTCCTATTTCAGTGGATGCCAAAGGTCAGTGCTAGGAAGACACAAACAAGTCCCAATGGTTTTGCTTGATAAATTAGTCAGACAAAATGGAGCAAAAGTGTATCACACTGGATTACAGAAAAACACCACGATTTCCTTTTGGTCAATACCCAGAGCAGATCTGGGGCTTGGATCCTCAGCATAGTTTACAAACCAGCAACAAGCGGTCAGTTGCAACTTCTCTCTTGTAAGTTTCACTCCAGTGTTTTGAGTGTTGTTGACAAGAAATACTCACCATGCTAAGCATATCCAAACTCAGGGGAACATCGTGTGAGAGCTGTTTAACCGCTTTGTCACCTTCAACCTCTGAGTAAAAGACCTTGGGAAGAAGGTATAGTCATGCTGGTTACAACAATAACTCAGTGCTTCAGAACGAGTTAAAAACAAATGTATTGTTATTACGTTTTGGACAGCATTTGAGCCAATGATCCCCTGCCTTTTCAAATGCATGGAAAGCTAATGCGCTTTAACATTCCCTTCATATTTGCTAGAAGCTCTCAGTATGACCAAAGGACACCATCTGACAGTGTATATGCTGAACTGACGTGAAACACAGCCCAGCTTTTAGGGCAGACTTGAACTAACAACTTTATTGTGCATCACTGCTAATGACCTGTGGGATTGGTCTGCACAAGTCAAGCATTCTACTTCGTATGGGGAAGATACCAACATTATATAGTTCTGTCATTATAAAAATCTCTGTACCAGAAATGTCTCTTCATGCCTGTTGCCTGTACATCCCTGTACTTGAGACTAATGAAACAGGCAGTATGCTTTCCTGCACCCAGAGACCCTGAGATGTCTGAGGGTCTAAATGTAAGATAAAGTGAAGATCAGTGCTTTTTGTCATTGGTTTTATTATCATGTCATATATGATCTCAAGGATTAAAAATAAACTTGTGGTCAGATGCTTGATCATGAATTGATCACTTGCATGAACAGTGAAAACTATTTATGATTTGTGACTATAAAATGTTGCATTTGAAAAATACCATGGTCAATATAAACCCCACTTACTCATGGCACCTCTATTTTCACATATAAGAATGGATCCAACTACACACAGAGCCTGGCCGAGGTAGGTTGTGGCCCAAGAGCTTCTCAGTGTCTTAGACTACAAGCAATTTCATAACTATAAAAACAACCTTGCAGCTGGGCTGCATCGGTGTAATTTACAAGACCGTGGGATGAAGAGGCATGTGTACCAGAAACACCTATTGCAGGGAGTTTTCTCACTCTTTCAGTGTACATCAATAATAAAGGTAGTCACTAGTTTTATGCTTTCCATCTTTTTAGGTGAATTTTGGAATTTTTTTTCTAATGGAAATTTCAATTCCTTCCAGGAAAAATGCTAGCAAAAATAATTATTTTTTGTTGTTGTTGAAGGGCAAAACAAAAAATTCTAGTTGATATCCTATGTCTTTGGTGCTAATCTCCCATTGGCTAACTTCCATTTTGGGACTGAGTTTCACTGCCATGGAATATCTGTTGAAGCAATATATAATAAAAATTAATGAATGGCAGATCGGTGCTCATTGTTTTCCTGCTTGCACACTAAAACACAGTACCCAGTGTGGGCTAGCCATTCCATCTTGCCAAATAGGCAAATAGTAATGAGGCAGAGAGTAGTAGAGGCTGGGAGAGGGTCAGATCTTCCCCTGTAAAATTGACAAATAATATAATGACAATATAATGACAAACAATATAATGACAGAACTATATAATGTCAGTATCTTCCCCATATGAAGTAGAATGAGGAAAATCACTCACTTCTTTATGGGAAATTCACCACTGAGGAATGGAGTAATAAAAGAAAGCCACTTTTGGTACTTAAGGCTGGGGCTGGTCTCCCAGAGGCGCTACGCGGTACAGTATCTATCATGGGAAGAGACACCATGAAATTCTCCTTCCCCTCTACCTTCTGCCACTTTGGGAAAGTTTAGAGGCACAGTTTGGAAAACCTATTCTTGCTAAACCAATCCTCAGGCTGGAAGTGCACGTCAAAGGATCTGAATGGCCCTGAAACCACCACCCATCTCTTCATTTGCACAGTATAATATCGACCTGCTCTGCTCTACTTTACTGTTTTACCAGCTGCAGAGAGCACTGAGATCCTTGCATGAAAACCACAACAGAAAAGCAATCTATATCCCCTGCAAGCCCTTGGCATCCAACCCAAATTCCCAACATAGCTTGCTTCTAAAATATGAACTGCTTGTTTCTTAAAGTTACAGCTCAATCCATTCAAGCACACTGTCCCCTGACTGGTTTCCGAGCAACGGTACTGTTAGTTACAAGAGCAAGCTCTCCTGCTTGCTTCTCCATGATGTGTAGGCTGAGGC
Organism: Pedionomus torquatus; assembly: GCA_013398155.1. Taxonomy (NCBI): domain Eukaryota; kingdom Metazoa; phylum Chordata; class Aves; order Charadriiformes; family Pedionomidae; genus Pedionomus; species Pedionomus torquatus. The sequence goes on from VZRU01013187.1 coordinate 157,743, forward strand.
CATGTAGGGTACTGCAGCCCTCTACCAGCAGCACAGGGGATCACTTACTGTGTATCCTGTGATGGTGCTCGCATGCTGCTTTGGCATCCTCCATTGTACGCTGAACGCGGTGCAGTTCAGTGAATCCAGCAGTATATCAAGAGGTGGCCCCAGCCTATCTGCTCAAAACAAAATGGCATTGTATGAGAAGCCATAGGACATAAAACTTCTCCTCTACCTACTTGACAGGTATGACTTTGAAGCACAGACCTGTGCTGCCCTCGCTGCAAACTGTCAAGCATAGCCCACTGCTCAGATGGTGCACCTTTTGTCTCTCTACCTCTGCTTTCCAAGGTAGCAGTGGGACACCGGGAGAGAGAGGACAAAGGGGGACATCCCCTGTCCCATTGGCAAGAAGCTGTTGATCAGCTCAGGACATCTTATGTCCAACAGTAACATCCTGGTGTGAGGAAAACCAAACCAAACCTTTTGCTGCTGTGGCACAGACCAGGGGACCCCTGTTCACAGGCCACTAAGGTCTCTGGAACCTTCATGACAGCTATGGATGGGAAGAGCAATGATGTAAGGAAGAAGCAAGTTTAGCCTGATGGGAAGAGCACAAGTGACCCCTCAATTCCCACCTGTCCCTCTCCAGGTGCAGGCTATGGCAATGGGATCTCTTGGCCACCACACAATCTGGTGTGCCGTGGTCAACACTGTCTCTGACCAGTTCCAGTGGGAGGATGGTATTTTTATGTAGCTATACTGCTCTGACAGCACCTTCTGTCTCCTCTTCCTATGGTACAGGTTGGCATTGCAGTACAATGGCTAATCCAACTACTGCATAGAAAAAAGCCAAGGAAGAAGGAAACCCTGAGCTCCACATCTCCACTAAAATGTGTGCAACTGCATTTACTGCCAGAGAAAGGGCAAGGAGCGGAGAGTGTCTGCTCTGTAACCCAAGCAACTTCACCAAACCACCATCATCCATACTCTTGAAACCAAACCCACCCAACAAACAACCCTAACAGAGAACGGATTCAACCACTTCATTTCATTTAACCACAACCACTTCATTCAACAACTTCAATTTTTTCAAGGTGACAGTTTTACTACACCTAGTTTTTTGCATGCCCTTACTTATGAAAATTTTAACTAAAAGCTAAAGAAACGCTTCCCCTCCCCCCTTTTTTTTTCCACTTACTCTGACAATATATGAAGGGAAAACAAGCTACTGTGATGGTCATTTTTAGATGTGAAACAAGCCCACAACAGATTTACACTTGTCACTTCCACAAAGATATTTGATTTGAAGCTAGGAACAAAATTTAACAGTTTACAAACTCTGCACAATATTGATCAACCTGAGTAATTAAAATGTGGGCTCTGGTCCTTTTCAAACTGGCCCTGCATTTTTCTACTGCTAGGAAACTTTTTAGTTTATGTTCCTTAATCTGAGTGAGCAGATGTGGCCAGTCAGCATCCACACATCTAGGGTAACACCGATGACTCTCTTTTCCTGGCTCTTCCATCTATTGATCTTTTTTCAATGCCAAAAGAAATTTTGTTCAGCTTTCTTGTTCAGAAATCTCGTATAGAAATCTCGGTCTACTCACAAAAGGACAAATATATAAATAATATTTAAGAGACCCTAACTTCTCTCACCATTTGGTCCCTATGCCTGAAGTTTCAACCATTCTTGCCTAAAAAAAATTCCCAGCTGACTGTCTCCTGGTCAGAGCTACACATGGACTACATGCAATGGGCTTCTCACCAAGAACATTTTAATTATTTTTCCTTTTATAGTTAAAACAATACAGTGGGGAATAGAAAACCAAAACACCTTCACAAAAAGGGGCTATCCATTGTATGCTAGAGGTTTATATTTTTTGCATACCCCAATGCCACTGAGCAACCTGTAGGCTTCTAAAAGTGTTCTTGAGATGCTGGGAACTACGTAGGACCCAAAGACAGGTATATCCACACATCCATACTGCCTCTACAGTCTGTGGCACAGGTTCAGTGCCCTGCAAAAGTCTCCCAGGAATGGTTTGGAGGACAGCACAGCTCACAAACGATGTCTGTAAGTGAGAATGGACTTATTTTCAGAAGGGAAGAAAGGAGTTCAGCCATATGGATGAGAGCCAAACCATGCCATGCTATTTGCTCTTTGGGTTCTCACTTTTGTTAAACACATGGATTCCTTCTTGGTTCAGAGTTCTGAGCACTGCAGAGTTCTGCTTCCTGTGCTCACTTTCTCCCTGTATTCAGCAGCAGCTGGACCATACACCACCATGTACCTACCACCTGTTACCAAAAGGAAGGGCAGGGAAGAGCAGCCAGGGCTGGGGCGTCACTGTCTGCTTAAGCAGCATTTCATATTCAGGAAACACCTTTCCAATCTTCACAACCCCTGCTGAGGCAGATTAACATTACAGCTGCTACAGAAGTAAAGGAAAAAATACTCCCTAAACATCCATTCTTAACATAGAATCATAGAATGGTTAGAGTTGAAAGGGACCTTAAAGATCATCGAGTTCCAACCCCCCTTGCCAGGGACAGGCACCTTCCACCAGACCAGGTTGTTCAAAGCCCCATCCAGCCTGGCCTTGAACACATAGGGCATCCACAGCTTCTCTGTGAAACCTGTTCCAGTGCCTCACCACCCTTACAAGAAAGAATTTATTCCTAAAATAGAATCTAAATCTCCCTTCTTCTAGTTAAAAGCCATTACCCCTTGTCCTATCACTATACTTCCTGACAAAGAGTCCATATCCATGCTATCCTTGTATAACTTTCTAGAGATGCTCTAGGAGACAAATTTGCAAGGAGGCACAGTTGCTGAAATAACAAATTTTAATCAACAATGACAGAAACTCCTATAAGGCAGGCTTCAAATTCATATTCTGAATGCATTATGGGCCAATAAAATTATTTACAGAAAGTATTTGGCGAATAATTTGGAAACACAAATAAATTTTAAAAAACCAAATGCAATCTGTTTTGCACACTCTGCAATCTCTGCAAACAGAGGGGCAACATCTGTTTAATAAGGAGTCACACCATGAATTATTCACCCAGTCATACTAAAAATTGCTATCTCCAGTTCACAGATGATGAAAGAGACACAGAGAGCCAAACATGGACCTCAGTTACACTGGCCTATAAATTGTCACTGGAGAAGTAAATACTAACTAAACCCAGGGAAAATGAGATCAAGAGGCTGGAGAGGTCTGGATTTCCATCCTCTTTTTTTAATTCTCTAAAGAAGTCAAGGAATTCCTCTAGCACAATGGAGACGGGGGCAGGAGGCGTGCTTGGGAACCAGGTGTGAACTCCACCAATGCCCAGCCCTGTCTGCACCCTGCCCAGTAGCCAAACGATGGTTTGGGGATCGTGCAGCTTCCCCACCCTGCTGGTGACATGCTGTCTCCTGGTTAAGCTTGGAGCCAAGAGGAAAAGGAAACCTGATTTTTATCAGAGTTAGGTTGATGGTTGGATGAGATGATCTTAAAGGTCCCTTCCAACCTAGACAATTCTATGATTCCATGATTCTATACCTGCCCTGTGCACAGAGTCATATATTGGGGAGGAGAGAGGGTGAGGCAGACGGGAGCACCTCAGGCGGTGGCTGTCCCCACAGTCCTCTGCTGTCACCACTCCTCACTTCACAACTTATCGATGCACGCCTGGGGATTCAGAGTCACTTCTGGTTGCCGGGGTCCGAATTTCACACAACCCGGCAGAAAGTAAAAAATGTCCATTTTCAGCCTGACCTTCCCCTTTGCAGCCATGGCAAAGCGACTGCACGATCTGACACAATCAATGTTTATGCCACTGAGATGCAGGAGATGACGTGGCTATGGAACCATCACGCTGCAACACTATATCAAAGCAGTTTGCCAGCTGATCACAACTGTTGCAATACACATCCCTGTTTCACCAGCAAATTATTTTGAGATAAATGCGCGCTTGAGGTATTTTGCAAGATTTTACAGAACATCATGTATTATGCACACTAAAAATGTATATCAATATTAAAACTTGTCTAAACATTTAAGTCTTTATGTCAAAGATCATGTTTACAATACAAAACATAGAAACAGTTTTCAAGGGTAAAACTCCCTGGATACTTGTAGTTCCTCCTACAATTCAAGTGAGAAAAACTTCTCAAAATTCAGCATGAAATCTCTGTTAACCTGCTAACACTATCCACAGTGCAAAACCACAAGGAAGCCTGTTCCCCTCTTGCAGCCTGATGGATGGGAACCTGCAGGCAAGAGAGCTGCAATATAGTATATATTTGTACATATTTCTGAAGATCTACCTCATGATGATCCCACCTGCAAATGTCCTCTGCAGCTGATCTGGTAATAGCTAAGGCGGCGCAGAGATTAGCTCTGATCATAAAGAACAAGGAATCAAATAATATAAGAATAAAATTAAACACATTTTGTACAAACACAGTAATTCTTCTTTCTGGCCTATTAGGCACAGAAAGTTCGATATTGTCCAAAATGCTTTGATGAAGCTGCTAATAGAAGCAATGACTTCAGTCTCATGCAAAGAAGCCATCAATCAAGGGGGCGTACTCCTACACATATTAGGACTGTACATTATAAAACTATATCAAACGCAAGACATCAATAAGGAATTGGCTGTAGATAAACAACGTTGAGCTGACAATGCTATATTTACGTTGTTTTTTTTTTTCCTTACAGATTTTTTTTTAAGTACAGATTTTTTTTTCATAGATCTCTTCAGTTCTGTACTTCTGCAAATATTCAAAATCTGCTAAACCAATGAAGAAGCCACCAATCAATCTCTCTGAGTTGAAGAACACATGAGCCTAAGGTGGAGTTAATGTTATGATTTTTAAATAAATACTATTATTTAAATTTTTGTTTACAAAACTAACTCAAATTCAAAATGATAACAATCTTGTCCCATCAGTGCAAGTGTCATTTCCATTGCAGCTCCCGCTGCCACACACAACAGCCTCTGCCCATATATTAACACCCAAAGGCTACCATCAGGGTGGCCACAGGCAAAGTGCCTCCTGGGAAGTGATCCCCAGCCTGGGACAGTCAATGATGTACCAAAGCCTCAGGATCCTCCTTGCCAACCCTAAATCCACCAGTGGATGTGTCATTTTCATTTCTACCCGTGTAATTTTAAGCAGAGTTGAGTACCTAGTGGGATCACTTNTAAATTTTAAATTAGATGAAAATAATATTAACTGAAAACAGTATTTTTTCAAATATTCGTGAATGGAATACCTGAAATGTTTTCATTTGGAAAATTCTCTTTTAGAATTTTAATTATATTTTGCAATTCATCTTCTCTTTCCTTTATAAATGCTTATGCTGTTTCAAGGCATGTAGGTAGTCAAAAGTATTTACAGATCTTGAAATAATATAGAAATAATTAATACATACAATCCACCTGCATAAATATTGTAATTACTTTAAGGGAAAACGGGTGTTTTATTTCATCTTCACTAGTTTGTGGTTCAGAAAATCAAAATCTTTATACAAAGAATCTTTATATCCTTAACTAGTATTAATGATAGAGCATAGACCAATGAAATGAGATAACCATTTCACTATTCTACTTTTAAATCTCTGTGGATAACAGCTAAGAGGTACCTGCTGATGGACTACTTATTTTCCACGTTGAAGTCTCCTATTTGTGTCCCATGAAATAAGAGAAATGTGTTGATGAAATGCCAGCTATAACTACTAACATGTCACAATATAAGGATATAAGAGCAAAAAACATCATGAAAGATAATTCAAACTATTTTTAAATTGAAGTTTTCAGAACAAAACACTTCCCATAAGGAGAAATTCATTTGGATTCTTTTGTTGTAAACATTATTTAATTTAGTTCACTAATTTATTAAAAAAAAAAACAACACAACAATGGAGTTTTATTGAAATATCATCCTTCACTCTTTACTGAAATACTGGTGAAATTGTCGTTTGTAGAACAACAAATAGTGGTAGGGTCTTTTCTTGTTTCCCTTCTTTTTACAGACTGAACGAGGTTATGTAAACACCACAGCGGAATGAAGACAGCATGACGAACTGAAAAAGGTCAGGAAATCCTAAATGAAAAAAATGTGCCATCTTTTAATCTCTTTGAAGCATTTTCCAGCTCCCACTGCCCAGCAGTGTTACGTAAGACAGTAAGAATCTCCCAGCTGCAACAACTACAAAGGACCATGACTTGAAACTGGAAAATCTCAACTGGTGTCTCCTGGTCCTGCACTGTGAGTAGTGACACCAATATGGAACACATGAAAAAATTAATATATACTGACAGTTGTTGCTCTGAACAAGTCACCTACCACTGCTAGTGCACTAGATCCTGACAAGAGGGAATCCACTGGACTGCCTTACCTGCGTACTGCCACGGTGAGCACTGGTGGAGAGACTACAGGCAGTGTGGTCCTACAGAGGTATCACGGTTTTTGACCAGGCCACATTGTGCAAACCTTTGGAAAGACTAACCCAATCTCTGCTAGTCCTTTAAAAATACTTTAATAAACACAATGAAAAAAAAAATCCAAAAACCAAGCCAAAACCAATGAACAATGCAATGTTATAATAATAGCAAGATTGGACCCACGTGATGTTTTTCTAATGCATTATATAGCATCTGTTATCTGCCCCAGGTACATCTGAGGTGACAGTCAGGGTATTTATAGCCCAAAGAAGAGGAACGAAGGAGTCAAAGCTCAGGACTTAAGCTGCAGTGCAACACAGTGAATCCCATTAAAAATCAACCAGCACAGTGTCAGTGGTGACATTGTCGCAGCTTTTCCTGCTGTGCCTTGGCCCTTCAGATTGCAGAAGAGAAGGGCAGAGGTGGGAAGCCCTGTCCGCCCCATCCACCTCCTCACACTCCTTCCCAGCAAGGCTCTGCTCCCAGAAAGGCTTCGACTGCAGAAGAGGAGGAATAAGGGGAGCTCTGGCATAGTGCGCAGTGACTTCCAGATGTGAGAAGGAAAAGCAAAACTGATTTTTTAAAATAATTTTTTTGAAGAGTTAGATACAGAAAAAAAGTTCTGTCTGTGCATGACTATGCACTGGAACTGCTCTGGGGGAATTCCTGGTGCTGAAGGTTATTAAAAGCAGAGGACACCATTATCTCTGAGCAAAGGTCTAGTTTATACCTGTCCTGCCTTTGTTAAGAGGAATAGACAGGACAATCTCTGAATAGCTCTTACAAGCTTGTGTTTTTAATAATGACTGTTCAGAGGCCAGTCTGACTAACACAAGTACATACACTGTACTTGCATCTGAGATTATTTGATGAACTATTTTTCATGGAAGTGATTTCCACTTCCAGTATAAATGCACTGTAAGTGCCTGTAAAAAGCCCCACCAAGACACTGGATAATACTAGGTGCATTCCTGGAAGCCTGCGTAAAAATTTAGTGCTTGTGCCCCTAAAACCAGAATTGTGCTTCAGCTGTCAATGCCCCAGTGCTGGGGCAACAGCTGTCCTAATTCCTGATGTCTCACCAGCATCTTGGCCTGGCAGAGGAGAATGGTAGACAGGTCCTTATTCCTGGAGAAAAGGAAACACTGAGGCTCACCTCTCCCTGCTCCATCCTACAAGGCTGCTTGAACACTAAGCTCACCATTCTTCATGGCTTGGGATTTCTGGGCTGGGCTCAGACCTGCGTTGTCAGGTGGATGTTTCCAGCAGCCAGTGGGCTGTGGCTGGCCCTGCCTGATGCTGTGGTACTGCCTGCCTTCTTGTCAGCTACTTCACCAGTTTCCAAATAACTTATTAAAAAAGAAAAAGCCTCTGGGAAGGCTAACCTAAATATCAGAAAGTAGCTGAAAACAAGCAACAGCATGTTAGCAAGCCTGTGCAATGGACTTTAATAACCTGTAGGACTTTGCCCAGTCGGATTTTCAGTATCTTTAAGGACAGGGACTACACAACCTCTCCAGACAAGAAAATGCTCAGTCACTCTCACTGTAAAAAGATTTTATGTTTAAATGGAGTTTCCTGTATTTCAGCTCACGCCCATCACCTCCAGTTCTGTCAAAGGGCAGCACTGAGAAAAGCCTGGCTCCATCTTCATTAGTTCCCCCATCAGATCTTTATATACATGGATAAGATCCCTCTGACCTTTTTACTCTCCAAGCTGAACTGCTCCTCAAATCCTGAACTTGCCCCCAAATCCAAATTGCCCCAGTCCTTTAATTACCTTTGTGGCCCTTTGCTCTGCTTGCTCCAGTATGTCCACATCTGTCTTGTACTGGGCAACCCAGAAACTGACCAAATCCTCCAGGTGTGTCTCATCAGTAGAGAGGAAGAATCACCTCCCTCAGACTCTGGGCAACACCCCTCCAAATGCAGCCCAGGCTGCTGCTGGCTTTTTTTGTTGTAAGGGCACATCCGTCAGGGCTGCACAGCGCAGCCTGGGGCAGGCACTGTGCTGCACAGTGACCCTAACCCAAGTGCAGAAATCGGCTCGGTTGTCCCTGTGACTTTATTAAAGGCTGCTGAAGGCCAGGTCAGGGAGGAAGTCTGGCATCTTCACAAGGAACAGGAAATTCTTCTCCAACTTAGTTCCTCCATAAGAAATGGGATAATTTCACTACCTTCTGCAGTCAGCAAGTCTCCTTTCACCAGCAATATCAGTAAAAACCACAGAGGAAATTCTTTGTCTCTATGAAGTGACAGAAATAGATGTGTTTTTCAAACATGAAACCCTTCACTAATGTGTATCCAAAGAGACAGTAACAATGGGTGGGATGTGAAAGCTGGGAGAATAACTGGGAGGCATGAAACCTTTGCTGCAAGAGACAATGAGACATGGAAATACATCTCAGCATAAATAAAGACCAAAGATCTAAGGGAACAAACAGTAAATGACCCAGGCACTATTACAATGCCCACAAAGCTAGCATCTAACACTCCCTAATCCTCTCAAAGCATTCTCTGCTCCACTGCAGCTTGCAGAGTCGAATCCTTTGGACCAAACCCTTACCAGAGCTGCCTCACCATGCAAGCCATGCCCTTCTTTTGGCATCAGCTGCTTAAATGGCTTGCTCTTTGCCCTTTTCTGCCCATTTTAGGTGCAGTCTTGTCCTTTGTCCAGTGGTGACTTTCTTACATTATATGCTGCAGGTTTTTCTCCTTCCACTCTCCCCGTGATTACCACATCTGGTGACTTCAAGGAGGTAAATGGCTCGAACACTCTCATCTCAGCCTACTACGTCCATTAGCACACGAATGGAGAGAGCTGCAGTTCTTGCCTGTACAGCTCACCATACCACATTATGGCTGCCATTATGACTGTTCAGTTTCAATGAAAACCGCAGCAACCCACATGCAACAGGTTAATGCGGGAATGGGAATGTCGTGGAAGGGGAACAGGAGCAAAAAATGCCAGCAGGATGTTGGTCTTTGTGTTCCTGGCTGGGGTTACCAGCTGCAATGTCACCGTCTCTGTAAAGAGGCGTCTTCATAAAAAGCCTACTTACTTTTAGAAACATGTTGTCTTCTGTGATTATCTAGAAAATGAAGTATGAAGCAGAGCTGAAACATTTCTGTTCTAAGTAACAAGTTCTGGCTTCTGCTATCCTTAATTAAACCAGAAAAGTTCTGGTCCTAGACACATCATTTGAAGTTTGATGGGGTTTGTTCAATTTTTTTCCTTAAATGGTCTTCTAGTTGTAATTTCACATGCGTGAAAGAATTAAACTTGAGTGAAATTCTCTATAATCTTTGTGCTTAGGATTTTTCTCTGAAGATTTTTGAGCTCAGAAACACAAAGCTAGTCTTGGTTTAAAACTTTATATGTGCAATAATACCTCTGACACATCAGAAGAATCAGAATGATTTCTGTATTTGAAAGCAGCATGCTCACCTTTCACAAGATGTCAATTACCCTTCATTTAGAAAGATGGTTCAAATTGCATGTTCCAAATGTACACAGGTGTTGATATTTGACTGTACCATCATTTTCACAGGTGCCAGCAGTTTTAAATTACTTGAAAAATCTAGAGAGGTGTGAAGAATAATTTGTCTTGGGATTTTTGCAGCCTTAGAGATCTTTCTGTGTGACTTAAACCAGCATGACTATCCTCTCAGACACAGGGAAATTCAGAAGCCCACGGTGTTCTCTTCTCGGAACAACTGTTCTTAACATGACTGTAAGCTGCACTGCTATTTAAAAGGTGTTTATAAACTATAAGGTTAATATATCTAAATTGAAAGACCCCTTATCACCACTTAGTGATACAACAAGAAAGCCAGGTGCAGATAGTTTATCTCATTAGCACCTACACATGTTTTATCTCTTCTAGGCCTAAAAATTATCCAGGATAATTTTGAGTAATGCTTGAATAAAAGGTCTTTTTAAGAAAACAAAGCTGGTGTATTTTGACTATCCAACTACCTGGCTGGAAAGCCACTAACTGAAGAAAGAGTTTCTCCTACAACCCTATAATTGTCCTCTTCCTTTTGAATGAAAGGCTCCCTGGATCAATATTGTGTGGATTTCTTTTTCCTAAATATCCCCAGGAGCTTTCTTCATGAGTAGTCCTTACTCCTGGGTGTAGTTACACTGGGCTCAGTAGCTGAATTTGTGTGAACTGGGTGTATTTCACACTATACACCTCTCCCCTGCAGAATGTTATGGATCATCACACATCATATCATTACCTTGGTTTGAGATAGCTCCCTGGTTGTGACAGAATTTTCCACCTAAGCCTCCAATTTTCAGTGACTTATGGCCTCACAAAGCAGGTACTTTCAAAGATGAATTCAGCTGGTCTTGTTCTCAGCTCAGCAACTCTGAAAAGTCTGAAAAAATAGTATTCATCTTTTGCTGTGGTTTGGATGTTCACGTTATATGAAATAACCAATTTGGTTTTCATGTGTGAGCACCTTCACTAAAAAAAAAAAATAAATAAAAAGAAATAAAATCTTGCTTACTCTTAACCAAAAGTATTTCCTTCCAGTTGGAGTTAAATATGAAGAACACGTTTGGGATTTTGCTTGGTTTATAGAGTTTTTTTCAGATAGATCATTTGTTTGCATGGAAAACCATTAGGAAATTTTCTGAAAGATTACATAGTTAACAGTCTCCTGTGTGCCTGTGGTTTAAAAAGTCTTTTATTACATGATCACAGGCCACTGTTGCATGTTCACTGATAAATATGGCACCAAATTGCACACTCTTTAATATGTGGCATAATAAAGACTTCTTCATGGAAATTTATTCAGATTACAGGCATTTTTGATATATTTTAATAACTTTTTACTGTGAGAAAAAAAAATTATAACTATTTATTTTAGTCCTTCACTTGACTGTGGAGGAAAAACAGTGAAAAGGGCCTGTCAGTTCTGTTCTGAGTCCCCATCATGAAGCAACAATATTAGTCACCTACTTAATTTTATTTTTATTTTCAATAAGACCACACTAAAGGGATGTAAGCAGAATCAGGCATTACATTGAATACCAATGTAATCACGATCTGAAAAACGGGAAACACCGAAGTATACTCTCAGCTAATCAATGAGTTTGTGGGGTACTGAAGAGAACTCCCATAGTCAAATTTTCCTTTTTTAAGACAACAAGGTACTCTTCCACTTCTCAGAATGTCTTTGGGTGACTGACACTCAGAATCCCTGCTGTTAAGCTTAAGAAGGTGAATCTGACCGGGCATGCTCACCCCTAACAAGTTGCACACAGTACACAGTGCTGTCCCTTGTCTCGTCCAATGTCACTGTGTATGGGACAGAGAAAAATACAGTGCCTTTTTCCTTCAAGGCATGCTGGAAGATATAGAGGCGTTCACCTACGTATTATTACTGAGCTATATGCCTAGCAGCCTTGACTAAAACTGGGGGACACAACTATGCTGAGCACCCTACAGAAGTCCTACTATTGCCCAATGTCGCAGGGTTGGAAAAGGATAAAAGCACAAGACTACTCTAACTCCATTTTGAAAACTGAAAATCTGGCCTGGGAAGGACTGGCAAACTCTCAAAGAAAGTCTGTGACAGCCTTAGGACAGAAGGATTTTCCCAAGGCTCACTCTACTGCCTGAACTCCAAAACAACCCCTCTTCTCCAAAGCATCCCTGGGAACCCCAATATTGGGTATAGCCACTATTCCATAAATTTTTAAAAATTTCTTGGTTAGTTTCAATTTTCTGAAGACTGGTGAAAGTCTGTATAGTAGTTTTAGAAGGGGCATTGGAAGGCGGTGCCCAAGGAAAATGTTTACCAAAAGTTTCTTTTTACAGAAGAAGATAGTGTTTTCAGTATAAAAAGAACCAAACATACTTTGCTGCAAATAAAACTGAGAAAATGTACTTCAAAATGACTGATTAGCAGTGACATACCAAGTAACATGCTCAAGTGAAATAATTTAGTGCATGCTCACTGCTGTCCCAGAAGGCATTAGGGAAACGCCTGTATCTGCATAAGGTGGTAATGGGATTGATCAGCGCTGGCAGGATTTACCAGGAGATGGTCACCAAAGGTATGACAGCAAGTCCAATCAAAATGAAAATGTCACACAACACTGTGATACAACTTACACCCAAATGTGATAAACAACATACAGGCAGAATTAGTGCTTGCTTGGTTTTGTCGGTGTTGTGTTCTGATAGCCCATGTTTTGGCTTACGTCTGAAACAGTAAAAAAATTATATTAATCATTCCCAAATAGATCATCCAAATCTTCTCTATTAGTTTTATCTCACAGATATGCACCGTCTGTGCCAGCTCTGCAGCACCTAACGTAGGAATCATGGAGCTTCAGACTCATTCCTTTCCTCAGAAACTTCACATCCAGCAGCAGACCAGCCTCACCCTTGCACACTTTATGTGCAGAATATATTATGGCAGTGAATAAGAACTTGTTCAACTGTCATTCCAAAAAAAAAAAAAAAATTGCAATATTTAAAAAACTCAAATAAACACCTTCTTTCCCAAAGACTTCTACATTTTCCCTATCTGTAAGCCTGATTTCCAAGGTAGTTTGACCTATTTTGATACCAAAATAGGGCTAAACTTTCAAAAGTGTTCCATATCCAGCAGCTCTTATTATAGCCAGATTGTCTAAAGAATTTGAGTATTGCAGTGCCAAGTTCTTTGGAAAAAAAGTCATTTACTGTAGGGCTGACCAGGGAGCTGAGCTCTTTCGAAAACCTGGCCCCAATATTGAGTGCTGCACTCTTGTAAAGTCTTCAGGCTTTAACTGGACTGATACATCCAGCATTTACACACAAAGCGAATGATGTCTAACATTATGGACATCTGGGAAATAGATAAAATACAAGCCCAATTCTTTGTTTATAGTACTTGGCAAGCATAATTTTTTTTTTTTTTTTTTTTTTTAAAAAAAAAGAAGATCCCTAAGCATCAGATATTAATAATTTATTTTCTCTGTGCAGACCAACTCAGCAGTTCTAACATTTTACAAGGCATTGGAACCTTACATACTGATACTAAAAAAGTAACAATGCAATATAGTGCAACAAGTTCATGCCATGAACATCCATGGGAAAACAGTTAAGTGGTTGACTCTTTCCCATATAATTCTCTAAAATCAGAGAACCATTAAAATCCCATATTATTGTGTTTACATTAGTAGTATACACTGGGGGCTTGATTTAGGCTTCCCAGCCTTCAACCAGTTGACTGAAACTTGAAACAGAAGCTGTGAAAACCTGTCCTTTGCAGAAGGCAAAAGCAAGAAAACAGTGTGAAAGCAGCAGCACAAGTGCCAGCTTCTTGAAGTACAAGATTTAGAGAATCCCAACCTAATCTGTTTCCAACTATGTTATTCACCACACGGTGTCTAAGGATTTGTTTTAAGCCATTCCCAAAGTGTCTGTCATCCCATTTCCTTGTCTCCAGCAAATGTATCATGTAACTGTAAATAAATGTTCAAATGAGCTTAGCAGTCATCAGGGTGTTTCAAATTTGACCACGCCAGCTTTTTTCCCTGAAGTTTAATTTAAGTTACATTTGTGGCCATTTTACTATATAATTTATTTTTAACTTCACAAACAGATTTCTCACTCTGCTGCTCTCTTGGGATTACAAAATTGATCCCTGTAAACTGAGCCTGAATAAAAAAAAATGGAAAAATGAAGATGCATTTGACTATCTTTTTTTTTTTTAATTTTACCCCACCGGACCTCCCAGTCAGTCCCCATTATTGAAGATGAACTGTTTTTATCACTTCTCTTTCAATACAACCCTTTGCTTTTTCTGTACAAGCCTCACTTCTACTGCTATTAAAGGGGCAAAGTGGAAGAAAAAAAATCTTAAAGAACTTTTTATTATTTTATGTCTTGTTCACCCACTACTTTCAGATGTGGGAGTAAATGACAGTTCTCTCACTCTTAACTGCCCAGCATGTAATATGCCATAGAACAAGGCAGAACTACCTGGAACTGTAATTGGTCTCAGTGTTTTAACAGCAACATTCCACAGTAGGGACCCAGCCATGGGATTCTCAGAAGCCTGCAATTCCAATAGCCCTTGGCAGATTGCAGATAGGATTTAAAGCCTATACTGCTGCACACAAACTGTGTGGGGCATTTCCCTCTTCAAATCTTGCTACAAGTGGATTTTCAAATGTTTGCACAGATTTTGAAAAAATTCTTGCCGTGTAAAACTGGCTATTTCTTATACAGCAAAAAAGTAGAAAAGGAGCAACTAGATCAGGCAGTGAACCTGAAATAATATTAGGGTTGGGTTTGTTTTGTTTTTGTTTTTGTTTTTTTTTTTAAAAAGAAAGCTAACATAAAATGTGTAGCAACAGAATTGACATACACAAGCATCAAATTAATTAACTTCTCCATAGTACTGCAAATAATTTGTTTTCAAGTTTTAAGCTGTTTTAATTCAGTGCATAGAAACACATTTCTATGAAGTCTGTCATTCTGCTGTGATTAGGTGAAACAAGTGTGCCAGTACAGTAGAGGAATCTTTAAAAATATTTACACATTTCCATCCCCAACTTCACATATATAGTATTTTAATGTAAGCTACTAATCATCTTGTTCACAACCACTGTCTAACTGATTTCCTCAAGTACTTAATGGCAGCTATTACAATAACCAAGGATCATGGGACTATATCCCTATGAGACAAGGTCAGACCAGTAAAATTAGCCATCTGTCCAGTAAGGGTTTTAAGCTCAGGCTGTATTTAAGTATTAAGTTTCCAACTGTACAGTCTTTTTTTTTTTTTTTTTTTTCCTCAAAAANTTTTTTTTTCCTCACAAGAACAAGAGAATGCACAATACTGACTCTAAAAAACAGTGATACAAATCTCTTAACACTGTGGAGT
This sequence comes from Pedionomus torquatus, assembly GCA_013398155.1. NCBI lineage: Eukaryota > Metazoa > Chordata > Aves > Charadriiformes > Pedionomidae > Pedionomus > Pedionomus torquatus. The sequence continues at coordinate 173,070 of VZRU01013187.1, forward strand.
ATATACAAAATGTGTCTGATCCTGCAAACACTTTGTGAGCTGAGGCAGAATTTACTAAACTTGTCATATTTTCCATTGATCAGGCACCAGTGAAGTCAGTGATAAAAATCAGTATTGGCCTCAAATGCTCAGGGTAGTCTCAGTGTTTGAAACTGTCCTGTCTGTCAATATCTTGTCCAAGCATGACAATTTTTTACATATGCAGAATGTCAAACTTCACCATGTATTGTGTCCCAGCTCACTGTTTACATTTTGCCTTACTGCTTCATACACTGCAGACTGTAAGGGCTGTAAAAGCTGCTCAGAGTCCAGGTTTTTAACTTTCAACCACTAAGAACCATGTACCACCACCTTCACCAATGTGCAAAGCCCCACAACAGCCATGGGAACTCTCCCACAGATCACAGGTAACACTCAGCCAGAAGCAGGACCTTGAAGCACCCAGTATCATGCTTGGTACAGAATAACTACATTTTTTGATGAAATTATTGCTTCCTTAGGCATTTTTACTCTCACATTTACTTCTCTATGTCATAACACACATAAATGTCACAGCCAAAGCACAGCTTTGCTGACAAGAAACTTCTGACTGGCACAGAGGTTCACCTGGTTCCTAACTCTCCTCACGCAGCACCACAGGTTGCAGACTCCAGGGAAAACGGCTAAAATCTTTGCCAATTCCTTCCTTACACAGCAGCAGCCGTCGGATCTTGGTCTCTAACTTCAGTGAGCCCGTCGGCGCTGAGTGTTAAATACCAGAGAAAACGCATCGCACACCGATTATGCGGCTTCATCGCTTCCAGTGGCAATATTCCCTGCCATCGCCTGGGCATCCTCTCCCACCCGCGGGTGGAAGGACAAAGCAGGGGCTCGCAGAGAAGGGCGGGAGCGGCACCCCGGAGCTCAGGGATGAGTTAATTTCACAGGGCAGCGCCCTACTGAGGAGGGGCCGGCGGCAGCGGCACTCCGCTACCCCGGCACCCCTGCCCGGCCGGGGAAGCTCCCCCGAGGCCCCGCCGGAACTCTCCTCCCTGAGGCAAGCGCCGGTTTTAAAGGGATGCGAAACTTTGCGGGGTGCAACCGCGGCATCTCCC
>VZRU01013190.1:0-56818 GCA_013398155.1 Pedionomus torquatus
AATACAAAATTTCAGAGTTATAAGTTTTGTGTAACCTCTGTGCTCAACCAGTTCCAACTGCAGCTGAGATTTCTGCACGAATTATAATCTATAAACCCTGTGGGAATACAACCAAAAATCTCAAAGACAAGTTACAGTGTTTCAAAAGTTCAGAAGCTCTGCAGAAACCATACAATAACTACACAAGTCCCCAAAAAGCTGTATTTTCTTGGAAATAACATCACCAAGGCTTCTGTACAGAAGAAAGTTGCCCGAGGATGACTCATCACAGAGGAGTGATTTCCCACTGCAAGAGTAGGAATTTGAGTCCTGGAGCAGCTAGGTTTGTGTTTCTGCTCTGAAGAGCTTCCTACTTGGTTCTGACACCAAGTCACATACTATGTATCATGGGGTACCAGATTAGGTCATTAAAACTGCCCTGCTTCTCTCCAGTTTTAACCTAGTTTGTGTTCATACTTATTCAATATATGTATATGTTAAAATACATAGTAACTCCATATACTTTCAGAGTTTGTGAAAGCACCAAGTGCACGCCATACAGTAAGCCAGAGCATCAGTGAAGCAGACTGGCATCAGTACCCTACCTTCACTGGCTTGTCCAGAGTCAGGAAGCAAGGAGGCACTTTTAAAATGAGAAGACCTGGGTCTGCCTTTGAAGAGACACTTTTAACACCTTCCCGTGCACGGCAACAGGCAGTGACTCTAAGGTGAGTCATTAGTAGCTGACATCACTGAAGTTATTAATGGCATTAATTGCCTGATTTTTTTTTAACCCGAGGTTATCCAGAAAGGCAAAAGCAAACGTTCAGATCCTGAGGAGGTACATTTTAAGTATATAGATCACTACAAAACACACAGCCTGACTGGCAGTCATGGTTACACGACATTGCATCTCCCTTTTCTATACAAAAGAAGCCAAAACACTTACTTTTGTCAGAGTTCAGCTCAGGTTGACAACTGAGAAAATTGTATTTATTTGTGTCTGTACTAACAAGACCATAAATACCAAACTTGCCCTTAATAAAAATGTTTTGAGAAGTTACAAACCCAGGTGTATTTGAAAGGGGAAGGAGAAAGCCTGGCTACTTTATTAATTGGTGAAAACCCCACCATCTCTCCACTTAAGAGGTGCTTGATCTTAAACATATGGTTTTGTATTGAAGGAAAATCGGACCCTTATTTCAAGGGGGAAGGCTCAGTGCCATCATGTCTTGGCAGTCACAACAGACATTCCCTGGTTAAGCTACACACACCTATATATGTAAAACATACTCTGTATATGCCTGCCAGGCTTGCTGCAGTCTAATTAGAGCCCATCCTGTTAATGGGGGAGGACAATGCCAGCAGTACCAATGTAGATGTACGTAGCACCTCCAGGGTACATGGAGTGGACAACAGATGGACAATAAGCTAATGACCTGCCACCAAGCTGAGCGACAATACACTGCTTACTGGGAGATGTCAGATACGTGGCCAAATGATATTGGCAGAAGAGGGAAACCCCTTGGAGAGTCTGCACAGGGTCTTCCATATCACAAGGAGCAAGATCTGAAGCCAGTCTTGCCAGAACCTGAAGCTGTGATAGTGGGAATTAAAATCCTGATGTATAAAGCTCTGATCCAAAGACTACAGATACCAACAGCTATAACACCACTGCTGTGAGATGCTTCAAGGAGGATGTACAGAGAAACCCAGTGACTCACCATCATGGACTCCAGGTGAGGCAACCCTTGGACTACTACCAGACTTCAGTCTGATGGTCTCAGCTGGTGACAGCCCAGAAATCAGAGAGTGTCCACTTACAGCCCTTGTCTGTATCTGGTTTAATTTACATGCATTTAATTGCAGCCACAAAAATCACTTCCGACCTCAAACTGAAATGACAGTCTAAGGCCATAGTACTGAAGAGCTGAATCAGATGCAGAAGGGATCAGCAATATGGTAGCAAATCAGGTTTGGTTCTGAAACCAAGAAACCTGCTCATAAAATATCCATAAAACAGTTATTAACAATAAAATTGGTTTTGATTACATAGCTTTCTGTAACTTTTTAAAGGCGTGACAAAATTAGCAGAGAGCAAGTGTGTGTGTGTGTGTGTCTCTGCTGGAAAGGGTTCCTGTATAATTACAAGCCCTCTGATCAGTATAGCTCTTGGCACTAGAATATTTGGGGAAAAAAAACCCCACATTTAAAATATGCTTGGTCTTTCTCAAATTTTTTTACTAGTCTCTGCCTTTGTTTGCCTTGCTTAGGAAAACCAGCTGGTATTAACTGCACTTCGTACACCACCATCATGAACAGCAGCCAGATATCAGAAAATAAGGCCTTATCGCAGGAATCCACTCAATTGTTTAAAAAAAAAACAACAAAAACAAACCAACCAAAAAACCCCAAAACACACCACCCCCAACCACAAAACTAAAACCAATTACAGCTCAATGTTCGGAAAAAGCAGTAAAATGAGAGCAATCAAAAGAAAAGACAGGAAGGAAGCTGGTGCCTCCTATCACATGGAGATTGCGATAAAAATAAACTACAATCACAGAAGGAGAAACAGAAATCTAGGTTACTTAACGGTAATCAGACTCCTCTAAACATATTGTTCACCACAAGCGAAGCTTAGAGATGTCACACACTCGTGTGGAGTGGGTAGCCCAGGTCTCAGCACGTGCCCGTTGGCAGAGATGGTTCAGAAGTGTCGCATATGAAATCAGAGATGGAAGAGATCCGTTACCTCCACCTTTTCACCTCTTTTCTCAACCTTAGAATTATCCATTCTGATGCTTTTGCTAGCCTTAAGTTCAATTGATTGCTTCACTTGCATATTGTATGGCAGAAGAGATAGAATTTGGGACCTGGGATAGCTTTCCTTGCCTGAAGCTATGCTGTCAATTGCGTTGAGCTAGGAGTAGGTAGAAAAAAAGTACATTGAGGCAAAAAAAAAATTGAAATACTGAAAAATATTGAAAAAAATAATATAGATTCCTCAAAAAATTCATCCCCAAAGTCTGCAAATAAGGCATCTCAGATGTAGCACTGGATCTAAAAGAGAAGCGTCGCCCCTCTCTGACAGCAATTCCTCTCTAAAATGCGAGAAGAATCAGATTATTTGCAAAGATTTTCTAAGACTTCTAGTTTAATTGCAAGAAGCATAAACCCAAAATCTGCTCTTTTGTACATGTGAGAAAGCAATTTGTTTGTCCCTCTTGTTAGATAAAGACATGGAGGGTGAAGATGATGGGAAGCACAATCACAAGTCAACTGATCTGTCATTTCATGAGCATTCTCCCTGCGTTGCTTGCCAACTGCAAACATGGAAGAGGCTTACTTTAATTAATACTGGGTCTCAGCAGACCACTGGAGGCAGTGGCACTTGTTTTCAGGTCATCTGGTCCTAATAGGCTCACACTGGGAGGTGATTTGTTGCTAACTGACAGCAAGAATCAGTTAATGAGGGCTGAGGCCTTACAATCCAGCGTAATGAACCTCAGGGCTATTTCCATATTATTTGTCATTTAAAAGCAAAAAAAAAAAACCAAACCAAAACCAAAAAATCCCAAACTGCTTGAGGAGATACTGATTATGAGTCCAGATATTTACAAGACAAAAATCACTCCCTGCTCCGCAGGATTTTCTCTAGGTGGCTCTGCATCGGGAACTGAGCACACGACAAGCAGTGCTATGGATTATCAGGACACAAGTTATCCTGTGTTAACACACACATTGGTAGTGTCCCCAGTGGCTCATCTATACAGGAACATCAGTGCACAGCAGCTTAATCTCATTTTTGCACACCCTATCCGCCTTAGGATGCTCCACTTTGGAAGCAGACCTCCTTCCAACATCAGGAAGGAGGGAATATCCATGAAGACTGCTGCCCTTCCCTGCTTCCCCAACTACAGAGATGGATGTGAGTCAAGTTCCTGCCTCCCCATAATATTCTTACCCTCAGCACCAAAGCCACAAAACCACTGCTACTACAGAGTTCATAGTACTCTTCACACACGCTGAGGGCAACCCCATGGAAGCCCTGTCTGGTGGAGTCATTGTGGGACTTACTCCTCAACACTGAAGGAATACCTCCTCCTGCACTAGCTTGAAATGCGCTAAGTGCAGAGCACCATGGCATCATCTTTCCTCAAGGTGTTTTTAAAACTGTCCTCTTGATGGACGGCTGAGGTGTGCAAGATAACCAGGTACTGGGGCTCCTGCTGGAGGTGCACCTGCAAATTATGTGGACAGATAAATCCCAGCAACTTTTCAGTTTCTGCATTGAATTAATTCAAAGCTTGTTGCTCTGCACCAACAGCGACAGTCACCCTGCAGTAACAGCAGGCCACTGCTGGTGTGCTGCAATTTCTTTCACCTACAAGTCTTGGTGTAGTTTTTCATACTGCTTCATAGAACAAGTGTTTCTCTCAACACCATTGATGGTCACTTCTGCACTCTGAACCTATCTCTCTGTTTCAGCTCCTTCGCAGTCAGCCTAGGAGGAATCAGATTTTAAAGACCCGCATCAGCTGTCCCAACATGGGCATCTCTGCTCATCACCCAACTGGTTTCCTTACCAAAGCCTGTCAGCTTCTCAGGACGACAGAACTCTGCCAACACCACCTCTCTGTGTCTCCTGGCCTCTATCTGCCCCTGTTGCCAAAATGGAGAGGAGTATTAATGTGGAACCAGTCATCATCCTTCTGTTGCAGCTGCACTGGGGGTTGGAAAGCAGCTTGTGGGTGCCTGCAGCACGTCAAGCTGGAGAGCTTTGTTTTATTAATTCATAAGGTGGAAAAAAAATCTGACCTACAGAGGACAGTCAAGGTCTCCTATGCTGTTCCAGAAAACAGCAGACAGAGAACAGCTGCTAACCGAACTGTTGAGGTTGGTGGGATGGGGTTTCAGACTGAACTTCAGCTGCATAAGCGTGGAGCTGGTGTGGACACATCTTCATGGGGTTATGAAGCACAAAAAGTCAAACCAACACAAGGCTGGTCTGTGCACACAGTTAATTCTGAAGCAAGGGAATAACACAGAGAAACAGTGTGGCAACCAGTGAGCAAGCAAAGCCAGCCCTACAGAAAACTGTCAAGCAGAGCCATATCCAATAAAACAGTTTCCACTCAAGGAAACAAGGCACTACACCAGTTCTGTGCCCTTTGTAAGCACTGGAGCACTGGTGAAAAGCTGTCTGGCAGCTGCAGAACACAGAGATATCATGGAGTCACGGAATTGTCAGTGTTGGAAGGCACTTCTAGAGATCATCTAGTCCAACTCCCCTGCTAAAGCAGGATTGCCTAGAGCGCATCACTCAGGACTGCATCCAGGCAGGTCTTGAAAATCCTCCAGAGAAGGGGACTCCACAACTTCTCTGGGCAAACTGTTCCTGTGCTCTGTCACCCTCACTCTAAAGAAGTTTTTTCTCATATTTGATTGGAACTTCCTATGTTCCAGCTTGTGCCCATTGCTCCTTGTCCTGTCACTGGGAATCACTAAAAAGAATCTGGCTCCATCCTCCTTCAACCCACCCTTTAGATACTTGTATGCATTAATAAGGTCTCTCCTCAGCCTTCTCTTCTCTGGGCTAAAGAGTCCCAGCCCTCTCAGCCCTTTCTCGTAAGAGATGCTCCAATACCTTGATCATTTTTGTTGCTCCACACTGAACTCTCTCTAATAGTTCCCTGTTTCTCTTGAACTGGGGAGCCTAGAACTGGATCCAGTATTCCAGTTATGGCCTCACCAGTGCAGAGTAGAGGGGGAGAATGACCTCCCTTGACCTACTGGCCACACTCTTCCCTATGCAGCCCAGGATTCCATTGGCCCTCCTGGTGACAAGGGCACATTGCTGGCTCATGGATAGTTTACTATCTACCAGGACCCTCAGATCCTTCTCCTTAGAAGTGCTTTCCAGAAGGTCCATCCCTAACCTATATTGGTGCCTGGCATTCTTCCGCAAAATTTCTGCTGTCCACTGTGGACATGACATGCCAAATCGCTCACTTGCCAGTTTCCAGCCTAGTTCTCCTAACAATCTGCAGCCTCCTCTAAACATTTTAACTTGCAAACAAATCTTAACAAGCCCATGCAGCTTCTTCCCCCAAGGTGAATTGGGGAACCTGTGTCATGAGCAGGCTGAGCGCTGACCTCTTCCCATAGCACAATCTGTTTTCAGAAAAATTGCCTGGAAAAGGATATCTGTGGCTAGAGAAAATAGAAAAAAAATTCTTGGCCAGAGGAAAAACAATACAAACCACCATGGAATCTTTAATATTCCAGTAAAAAAGGTACAACCATATGTTTCAGAAGCTTATTATAAAATCCAACATAAGAAATAACTCCCATAAGTTGCTTCTGAAAAACATACCTGACCCTGCTAAAGATGTCAACTTGTGCTTCTGGGGAGTCTGAATACTAAAAGCCTGAGGGCTGCACCACAAAACCACAACTTTAGCAACATTACAAGCTCCTCTCTTATTCCTTCAGATATGATTTGAACACCATTTCCAGCTTGAACGCTGTCCACAGGTGAAAGATGTCATTCTGAACGCTGGGGTTCTTTCAGTTCTAGGAGCTGACCCACTGAGGCACTATGTCCAAATGCCTCTCTCCGTTTAGCATGTCAGCTGTCACACTATCACTCTGCAGCCCCAAAGTTGCTCTTTTAATTTGGACTAGTCTAATTCACCACGAGTTAATGCACGTGTGGATAATCTGAGTTCACCCAGCAGCAAAGCCACAGTGCAGAGACGCAGGCAGTGCATGGTGCAGGATGTGCTGGAACCCACCAGCGGCAGAAGTCTCCCGTTGAAAAGTTTGGGCATGCATGGACAGAGACGCCTCCTAATATTTTCTGGTTATGCAGACTGAATTCTGTCAATTAAAAGATCAACATGCTTGACAATTCAAACAAACATCTCAAAAGCACTGCAGTACTACTGTAAGGGAGCAGTTACTTAGTAGTGAAATATATAAAGCGTTACCCACTGCTATTGAGACAGCACTTATGACAGCTCCCAAGTAGCCCTGGATGAACTTGGATGTCGGAGAAGGCTTTGGAAAGAAAAACAAAACATATTTTCAATAAACAAACTTCTGGTTATTAAAATGCAACCAAGCTTTTTTTGTTTGTTTTCTTTTTGTTTTATTTGTTTTAAACCCGAGACAGGTTTAATTTTGTCATATTGTTCTGTGACACATGGTCTGTCATCTAGCAGCGGCAAAAGCAAGGAAAATTGTAGCCTCATGAGCAAGGTTAAAGGGAATGGAAAATTAATTGGCATCAGAAAATTATAATAATAGCAGCTTAAAGGAAGTATGTGAATGAGATTCAGCAAATGGTACAAAATTAGCATCCTTATACACTAGCGATGAACCCCAAACTCTCCACATTAAGTATGTGTCTTTGAAATGTTATCTCAATGAGCTGGATGGTTTCCAACTCAGCCTTCCATCTTGAGCTTCCCACATCCCGACACGGGATGAATGAAGGCTACAGCTATGGAAGAGAGCAGGAACAGCCCCGCCATTTCTCAGCACCATTGCTGGTAGAGCATATAAAGTCCTCAGGAAATGGCAGTGTGATCATGGAACCATCTTCTGCTATCCAAAATCTCAGATACCATTTTGCTTTCTGCTCATTTACATTACCATTACAATTTCATACCAGTTAGAACTATGTACTGGTTCAGCTCAAAGGCATTGAGCATTATTTATGCGCAAGTATCAAATCAAGTGATTTCAAGGTCCTCATGCCATTCATAGCTGAGGTTTAAAATGAAAGTCTACACAGGGGAATGGCCAATCTATAAATTCATCACTGAGTTTCTATTAACAGCAAAGAGACAAGGCTTATGTTTCCATGTCAAAACAGACCTAACGCGCTGCATGCACCGCATATGTTGGGTCTCCTCACCTTTGTCGCATTGCGGTTTGCATAGTTGACGCAGGCATTGTGGCTCTGATTCAACCACTAAAGAGGAAACATGAAAACACAGGCATAAACATAACTTCAAGAAAAAAAAATATAAATCTATAAACATAGGAATGCCATGGCATGGGAAAACTCATCTCTCTTTAGACCTGCTCACAACTTGCCACCTCTTTTCAAAGGCTCACAGGCCTTACATCTGATGTACTGCCCTTTAAAGTGAGGGAGAAATATCCCAAGACACACAGTGCCCAAAGGGCTACTCTGCAACTCTTCTCCTGGCCCAATTCACCTCCACATGACACCTCAGTGCTATCGGTCTTTATTTTCCTCAGCACAAAAACCATACTGCTATTAAGTCATAGCAGTAAGCCCAGCAGCCATTTCGTCAATCACTTATCAAGCCCCATGGTTCTCAGAAGGACACAGGAGGCTTCAGATGAGGAATAGGAGATGAACAGATGTACATACATCTTATGTATACGGATGTCACTAAACTAGCATCTCTGTCCATGACTTTTTGGAGCTGGATTTGTCACCAAAGCACCACATCAGCAGCTGAGGATAAGCGGCACCACACTCCTGATGGGGTTTTACCCACAGCAACTGCTGGTAACGTAAAGAAAATTAATAGTTTTCATCACCATGTTCCCAGAACTGAACTCCTCTCCAGCTGTGGCCAGAATTAAGATGGAAGAGGAGCAATGAAGTGACGGTAAGGAGATAGAGGGAAACCAGGCATTAGAACACAGGAATCAGCCCAGTCATTGCCAAGTTGATGGTTCAAGAGCACGTTTTTCTTGCTGACCCGCTCCCTAGGCTGGATCTAGCAAACCTCGCTTTTATGTTTTCTTTAAATAGCAATTTTAAAAGAAATTTACAAAGTCCACTTGCCAATATATGCTGTAAATCTGCTTCAATTTTCCAGATGTAGGATTTTTTTTAACCCCCCCCCAGCTCTCATCTACAGTAGCAGGTCCCAGAACTAGGCTACAGCCAACAGAAGACATACATTTTGGACATCATCAACAACTGCTTCACTGTACAAGCCTGCTCTTATAGGACCCAGTGTTTGTTAATGCAGTAATGCACATCATCCCAAAGTCTTATTCTATTTACCCAGATAAATCTCATTTACAGAGAGATGTAGACATACCGCTCAGGTATTGTCCTAAATCTGGAGTTTCAGCTGTCTCTAGGTTGATGACGTCCCCACTACCCATTTCTTGACTCCACCGTCTTCCCACCTGGGCCACCTGACACTCTCCCAAGCTTTTTGGATGATGCCTCTTTAGGTTGCTACTCCTACTTTTTGGAAAGGAGTGACCCATGTGTGCTCATCAGCAGCAACAATGGAGGGAAGAGTCTGAGAACCACTCATCAAGTGGCAGTGGTCCAGGTGGGTTTCAGCTGCCGGATTTGCCTGCTACAACCTCCCTCTTGAGTGGACTCATTTCAGTTCCATGTTTGAAATATTCTTTCTAGTTTTAAAAGGATTATTCCATCCTTTCAGAGCCAAGAGCTTTCTCCCAGCTACACCATGATGGTGTGAATAGGGGCTCTTCATGAAAGCCATTTACAAGGCACCCATCCCAAGTGGGCTATCCAGACTGGCTCCCTCCTCACTCGCACAAGAGTAACTTCTCCAAAAAACCAACTGTTTTCATTTTAGATGTATAAAAACAGGTGAGGCAAGTTGCCTTCAAAAATATGAATGAGTCTAGATGTCTCCAGCCACTATCCCACTCCCAGCAGGTAAAGTCACATGGCACAATTGGCAGCTAAATACATCAAACTACAAGTTATTGGCATGTACCAACATATTCCAAGTTCTGCAGTCTTTCTAACATCCTAGCCAGTTCCCATTCTGCTTTGATATTTCTTAACTGCATAATTCTCCATCACCACTTACACTATAGACAATAAAAAGACATTCACAACTAAAAATAAGCCTGAAAGTAACATGGTTTTGCATTTCAGTTAGAGCTGAAATTATACTTAAGGAGTGTGTTTACTATGGATAAAACTCATTCACGTGCACGCTTCCTCCTCTAACTCTTAATTCTCAGAATTTTAATGAGAAATAACACCAACACCTCCTTACACACACTTTTTTCCCCCAAAGCCCCTGTAGCGCATTGAATGCAGATGTCCTTGCCTTTGCAATGTGTAGCTATTCCCAAAATTCCTGGGCACGAGGCCTCCCCCTGCCCCAGCCCTGTGCACACATGACACTTCAATGGGAATTCACCGAGGAAGATCCTAACTACTTAACAGGGAGTCTTCAAAACAGCAGATGTGTGAGCTTAAGGGCCTACATTTTCATGTAAGTACGTGCTGTGCAGTCATTTACACTTGTACAAAATGGGTCCAAAAGGTTGACTTTTGAGATCCTGAGCAATTTTGCATCTCCCTTGAGACGGCATAAATAGGCAGGCACTATTTCTGGAAAGCAGATCCAGTAGTTTGCTAATAGCCCCTTCCAGACCTACCAAACCTAATTATATCCAGCCACATCATCTCCCCATTAACTAAAGCTCTGCCACTGTAGAAAGGCCACATCCATCAGTTTGTCTTCTAGACACGAGTCAGCCGCTGCTTTCCTTTCCATCACATTCTCCACCCATTCAAACAAGTGTTACCTGCCAAAACACAGTGGATGCCAGCGTCTGGTTGGGCAAGAGAAGACCAACAACCTACAAAAGAAGAGATTTTCTCATTAATAAGTGCATTGATGGTTTGCTCTTGGTGCTCTCCTAGGCATGCAAACCACAAACTTAGAAGTAAGTTGACTTGAATAAATTATCTTAATTTATGGCTTTATTTCATTATAGCTATTGAACTTCCCTTCAGCCTATTGCCTCTTCATTTTCCAGTGCTGAAACTGGGTAATGTAGCTGCCCATGAAAAATCTACATCTTTAATGACTGATTGCAACATGCCTTGAAAAAGTCCAGCAGCAGATACTGTCCAAAGATTAGTTCACTAAAATATAATGAATTCTTTAATGCAGGTATTTCTAGGGGTAAAATAAATTTTGCATGAATGCAAGAGTTCAAAGTTGTTGTTATTGGCAGAGAAGGGGTTTTTTCTTATTTTCCTTTGGCACATTCGCTGTTTCAAGCACAAGAAAGAAATCCCATTTGAACATCTGAAGACAGGAGTGCCACCTGGAAGCACATGTGCTCCTGTTTGAGAGCCTGATATTTTGTTTTAAGAGAAAAGAATTGTTGATGTGTCATACTCTGAGCTGCAAAAACTCCTGCTTGTGTTACGAGCTCAGGCTGATGACTGCTGTCTTCCAGAGGCTGCCTGTCCCAGCACATACAGAACAGACATGCTCACTGCTGTGCCACCTTGCGTTCGTGCCCCCTTATGCATGAATGGGAGATGCCACAGACTTTGCAAGGTCACCCATCGCAGCACCTAAGGCCACACATAGGTATGTTGCCTATACAGTCCTGAGAGCATCCTTCAGACACCTCTCAATACAGCACACAGGCACACCCTCTGCAGTTCTTTAAAGACCCCATCTCTTACACACAACACAGCACTGCCAGACTCTTTCCTACTTTGTTTTTTGGCAAGTTGTCCTCTCAAAGTATAAGAAACTGAAGAAGAGGAAAGGGATATAAAGCAAGGGATTCCCAATGATAAACCCAACAAACATGGACAGAAAGATGAGTTCTTGGGTAAGAAACATGTAAGATGAGATACTTCGTAAGATGGTTGTAATTTTCTCCCCTCTTGTGCCTCAAATGTCTGATAGTTTCTGAAGGAAATTGTTCTCATCTTGCAAAATGATATTTGAATCTTTGTTAAGACCGAACAACTCCATTTAATTCTAAATACATTTATTTTCAGGACGCTCATGTGAGCTGAAATGTCTCCAAAGCATTTGGGCAAGAAGACTGTGAGTTCATTCCCACACTCAGACCATTTTCTGCACCATTTTCTTTAAGTTTATCCCTACGGAAGCTAAGAATAAAGAAAACTTCCCTGTTAGATCATGCCACATGGAGGCATAAGCTAAAGTCATCTCTGCACATCTGCAGCAGCATCAGTTGAAGAGGAGGCAACTTCTATGCTTAAGGACATAAGAGAGAAATAACAACAAACAAAAGGGTAATAGGGTTGGGATGCCTGATTTCATCTACATCTTCTTTCCTTTCTCCTCCTCCTCCTCCAGCTTTTCCTCCTACAGCCTTTCGTGAAGTTGCAGATACTTTGTACGCTGGCTGAGAGCCAATCTGTGCAAGTTACACTAATTTACCACTTCCATTCAATATGCGGATCTTGTCATTAATTACTCTGATGCCAGTCTTAGCCAAACTAATTCAACAGGCGATGAACCTCCTCACCCCAGGACTGACTTGCGCTCCTGCAGCCAGTGGGCTAATGAGGCTCCAGAGGAGAGGGAAGGCTGTAGGCAGCTACTTACATTGTCAGCTGAAGCTGAGCGCCGAGAAAAATAAAAGAGGAAAATAAATAAATAAAAAAGAGCACCCAAAATCTGTATGACTGAAAGAGGCACGTTTAAATGCAAACTCTCCATATGTGCAAGAGTCTGTCAAGAAATGTACAATTTCACTTTTAATTACTGTCAGGGGAAAAAATAACTAAGAAGCAAAACAAAATAAAAAAAGCTTCTAAACACTAGAAAAGTACCAGCTACAAAACTTAATTGCCTATCAAGTGTGAACCAGCCCTTCGTGGCCCTGAAGCCAGGGCTAAAGCCACCGCTCAGACATGTGTCGGCTCTAGCAGCCTCACAGCGTATTTGCATTACAAGCTCTCCTCTTGTAAGCCCCAAGTCCTGCCTCATGTGTCAGCAAAAGTCATCTGCAATCACATATTAACACCTGGGTCTTCTCTATGTGCTTCAAAAGCTCAACAAGACATATACTCCCACCACCATTTTTAAGTGGCTGAGGAAAATAAGGTGCTTAAAAAGCTGTGTGTGACAGGTGGGAACAGCAGCATGGCTTTTGCTCCATCCTCACTGCCCATATCCTGGGCTGAATTTCTTAAATGCAGATAAATCTTCCTCATTAGAGCCTTTCAACCCTGGGATGAAACACAAAACGAGGGTAAAAGGCTACAGCCCAGCAACTGCCATCCACATCTCACCCCTACAGCAAAGGGAGACAATTCAAGTTGCTGGATTTGCCCCCTCCTGGGCTGAAATCTAAGTGGGCAAACACAAATTCTCCCTACACTTAAACATATTCCATTCTGTTCCCACGCTGCAACTGCAACCGATCCCAGGGTTGAACCATAAATCTGAGCGTGGAAAGGACAGAGGCTAAAAAGAAAAACAAAGTGCAACTTGGGGAAAGAATAAAGAGACACGAGATTTGGTTGTGTCAGGGGAGTAGCTGCTTCAGCCAGAAAATAAATTATTATTTTCAGCAAGACCTTAATCTCTTTCACAATTTGCTAAACCATACTGAATTATTTTGCATTAGCTATAGGAGTTTTAAAAAAAAGAGAAAATCATGTATATAGTCAGCATCGCATATTGACTGATAGGCAATAAGCCTGTTAGTACATAATCTGATCACGTCTCTGCCGGAATCTATGCAGGGTGTTTAATTGACCCCCAGACACCGGGACAATTAGTGTGGGTGCGATGGCACACCGGCACAGCTTTGCGGGCGAGGACAGCCACGCTCGCTCAGCCAGAGCCCACCGCAGGCACATTAAGTCTCTCTTGAGGAAATCCCATCCCCCTATGTGAAATGCAAGACTCAAACTGTTTTTATGCTAGAGCAGGCTGCCAATTTTGTCACTAAATTTCACAGATCGATTGGCATAAATGTTACATTTTAATTTTAACATTTGAAACGTTTGGGTTTTTTTTTTTTTTTTTAAATGACAAGAGGTTCCAGTTTATCCTTTACAGCTAGTGAAATTGGGCTCATCTGACAGCTCTCGGCTCCTCTGACAGCTCTGGATTTGGGCCGATTTCATTGTCAATTTGATCGTTAACTCATTTTTGTTTAACCTTTTCTTTCAAAATGCCCCATACAAAGTTACCACCAAACCCTTACACACGACAACAAATAGTAGCAGCCGTGATGATTTCTGCTTTGAGGGGCTAGCAACCCCGTTATTGCCACTTGGGAAAGAATCACTACTTTTAATTGAGTACTATGCCACGGTCCACTGGGTTTAGGAAGATTAAATTTAGCAGATTTTGCTCCTTCGATCACTTTAATATGCATAATCTACTCATCTGAGCCAAGAGCTGGTGGACAGGAGGACCTTCTGGCACCAACTTTGGGAGATTTCGGGCAACCTGCGTGCCTCAGTTTCCCCACGCATAACATAGCATTAATTATTTAATCTAGTTCCTGAAGATGAGCTGAAGTTTCAGCATTAGGAAGACAGGCAGAATTATCTCCCTTCTGGCTTTCACTATCGAGAGCACCCAAATGCTTACAAATTTCACAATAACAAGTACAAACTAAAAACACCCTTAGCAGTAACCCCATGGAAAGCACTCGCTGTTTTAATTAATCAAGATGAGAGCACACGACACTGGCCTCGCCGTGCTGTAGCTCATCACATTCAGGAAGCGACTTGTAAAACATGCAAATGAAAAAAAAAGAAAGAAAAAAAAAGTGTCCAAAGATGAAATCTGAGAGTTACAGAAGTTGCATTTTGCAGGCAATGAGCTCATCTTGGTCTTCCCTTTCCAGAAGGGATAAATTAAGTTAAGACGCTGCAGGGAGCTGGCTGAATGATACTAAATAGATAAATAACTTTGAGCACGACATCCATAGGCTCTTGCTAACACGTGGTGGGAAAGGTGGGAACCCCATGTGAACATGTCACAAGGAGGCAAGGTGGAATCTGGAGAATTGCCTGAAAGTACTAAAACATGCATTTCTTTGTACTCACAAGCAAAGTGGGGATAGATGCTAAAATACTTACGATTGGTGTTCCAAAGGGAATGTAACCTATTAAAAAAAAAAAAAAGAAAAGCATGCATCTTAATATGTAGGTTTTGGAAGGGGAAAAAAAATATAAAATCACATCTAAGACATATATCAGTTTAGGGTGGAAGCCATGACTGGCAAGACAGGCTGCACTCAGTTCCACCAGCTCCATACCACCATGGGGACGTCTGTGGACTTACACTTAAAGCACTAAGCATCAACTAGAGCAGCCTACTGATTTTTCCCCAACCCCCTTCTCATCCTTTTTTGCTTTTCTTGGGTTGCAGCCTAAAACCCTGAAACTTTTAACAACTACACCCTAAGGCTTAATCCAGTAAACCGAGTCTGGGCCAGTACGTGGTATTAGCACTTCAGAGGTCATAATGTTGTTGAGCTGGGCAAGGCAGCCAGCAAAAACTCAAATCAGCAGAAGTGAAGGGGTGACAGACCAGACCAAGAGCTGCTTGGTCTGAACCAGGAAGAGCTGGATGCTGCCACAGTGGTGCTAACTGAGCTGACCTAGTGGCTTGCTGCCACAGAAAGGGGGAGATCCTGCCCCCCTTTCCAGGCTCAGTCACACAATCTGTTCCCTTCCTTGTGCCAGCTCTGTTGCTCATCAGACCCTCCCACAACCTACCCTCGCTAACCCTGGAGAAAACTCCTCTGCTTTCTGTGTCCCTTCCCCTCTTGTTGAGCCTGGTTCCACCAGGATAGCAGGCTAAAGGTGCTCATGAAGCCATCTAACAAGCTGCAGAGCACATGCCGGTTAAGGAGCAGGACCACGCCACCATCGGCAGGACCTCCTTCTTTCTTCGTCTCTTTTAAAAACCTCTCCGTTAGTGATTTTAAACCAGGACAGCTCATTTATTTCTAGGTCAGTAGAAAAAGGAACAGGGTATAAGTATCCTGAAGAAAGTATATTTGCATGGTGGAGGAGAGAGTGACTATTTTAATCATAGGTATAAGTTAAAGTTCTCTATATTAGAGATAAGCCATTACCCCTAATCTTATTGAATGCCACAAAAATCAAATGCTTCATATTTTTCCCTTGCTAAGTCTGCCAATTTTTGTGCTAATTATAATTCATCTCTATGACTTCCACTAGAAGGTCTCAGAGCATTTTACCAACATTACTGAATTAAGCCTCATGGATCCAATTTACAGTTGGAAAGGGCAAAGACCTGAGAGGAAGGAAAATGTTCAAAAAAAAACCCCAACCAGAATAAGGCAGCAAAGAAGTAAGTACTGTGTTTTCTCCCTTCTACTTCACCCTCAAGATCACCAATTTTCAATCAACTGGAGAACAAAACCCACCAACCCCGTTATTTTTCCCCTGTGCCCAGTATTCAGATGAAAACGTTACCCCCTAAAACACAGAAAAGGTCCTATTTATTCAAATAGGTCCTTTGGGAAAGGAACAAGTCTGCACTTGGATCCTCAAGAAAGCTGCTATTCAACCCACAGCAGAAGTAGCTCCATGCCTGTGCATGGCAAAGGGACACCCCAAAGTGGGAAGGAGGCAGCAACAATTTAATCATTAAGCAGCCTGGTTAAGCCTGGCTTTACAAGTTGATCCTTCCTGGGCTCCCAACGCCATGGCTACTAGGCACCATCACACAGAAAAATAGGACTCACCCCACTCTCTCCTGGAGAGTAAAACCCTAAGCTGCTCCTTGGGCATCAAACTTTGTTGTTTACTATGAAGTTAAGTTGCCTATTATAGTAATGAATACCTCAAAACTGCCAGAAAGGATATTAGCTTGAGTCCACGTTAAAATATATGAAGGAAGAAAAAATATTAAGCACTTGATTTTGCACAGGCATTTGGGATCCTAACTCCCCTTGACTGCAAAGAGATTTAGGCATTTGGATTACTTTCTGATCCTGATCCTAATTTTTACATGGTACAATTCAAAAACAGGAGAAAAAAATAAATCGTATAAATTCTCAGTAAAATTAATGATTGCCCAACTGGGACATACTATACCTGACATTCGGAAAGGCATGAAGATGGTCTCGTTTGTATCGGGATGGATGATGGCCTACAAAACAAGCAGCAAACAGACACAGTGAAGGCACAGCAACAGCTGACAAGGTGCAGCAAAGCCACCACTCAGCCTCTACAAACAGCACCTTTAGTCAGAGGGTACCAGGGGACTTCATGCATCTTGGCACCCTCCTTGCAGTTGCAGCACTGACCAAAGGCAGTTATTGTTTGGTAGCCCTCACAAAACTCCCTCCTACTGTTTTCACCACTTCTTAAACAATTTAGCATAAGTTAATAATTTAGAAGTAAATAATTAAATTTGAAACTTAAAAAGTGGCTCACTCTTGGTACTATGATGTCCCCAAGGGCCACAGACTGCGGGTGTAAATCGCTTTATGGTGCTCTTGATGCAAATGGGTCAACAAGAGATCTCCAGAAGGACTTGTGTGGCTCAGCCATAGCAGACAGGTTCAGACCAAAGAACGTCTTCCTCATCTGCAGGTATGCCCACATGAGCGAGCACAGCACATCATAGGAAACCTGAAATGCAGCTTCAGGATCTGTGTGAATTGGGATAAAAACCTGCAGGTATGACCTGCTCCAGTTGTCACTATAAGGGTTACTCAAATAAAATGTCATTGAGTGCCACGGAATTTGGATTTGAATTTGCCAGATAATTCAACCTTTATGTGTACCTGCAGCTTCTCAGCCAATGCTGGCAGCTGTGGACAGCCCAACCTCCACAGAAACCCTAAATCTGTTTTACCAACAAACAGACAACAAAGCTCACCGTGCCCATTTTTACCAAGTTTTACACTGAGCCCAGGAGGCTGCACTGGCATTAACTGGCTGGGGATGAAAAGTCAATTCCCAAGAGATCTGGGACTGCAGAGGAGGAAGGTACGACACAGTAACAAGCTTTACCAAAGAACTGTCACACTATTTTCAAAAGGCTGGAGACAAGAAATCTCTTGACTAGACAGGAAGGAGAAAATGAAGACATCAAAATATATAAATACACATAAAAAAAATCAGACTCTCTGGTGGCAACAGTGTTCTCTGCATCTACATTTCTGTGGTAAGACAAAACGGCAACTGGCAAAGTCAATAATGGAGAGGAGGACAGCATTCACTTAGCAGAAGGGAAAAAAGCAGCAGTGGTTGGAAACAATAATGAAATAAAGAGAAAAAAAGTATATTACCTGCTTTATTTTTTGAGCTTCCCACAGCTATAAAAATAAGAGAGAACATTGCATTTTAAAAAAATGACCAATGTAGTTTTATATCAACCCCCAAATGTTCATCTTTTAGCTGCTGCAGTAAATGAACACGAGGGACTACTTTAAAACAGATTCATTTTCTGCATCTTTCCCGGATGTATTTAAAGATCCATTACTCACACCACGCTTCTTTAAATCTGTGTGGCCAGTAAGACCAGTAAGGCAGAAAGAATATTCTTTTTTATATTGCATCATATGAAAGAATAACAACAGCCAGACTTCATGCTTTGATTTACAAATAGAGAATTATCTCAGTAACTCTGCCATATGTAGATCTCAAGGTAAATTTAGCACACCCTCTCCTTGGACAAGCTTCCTGCGGAAATCGAGGTTTGCTGGCGAACAAAGGTGGAGCAAGCCCTGCAGCAAAATATAAGTAGTTATCTATTCAAATAAAACCTGTGTTCAGAATAAACCAGCCACTGGTTTTCATTTTTCACAAGACGGGAAACACACCAAAAATGCTCGTGAAGAGGAAAAAAATTTCCTCTAAAACTCTCATGAGCACCTACTGTTATTTACTTACTGTAATTCAGCAGCATCAAAACAGTTCAAATCGGGCTCAGCCAGCAGAGAAATACAAGCACCGAGGAAGAAACGTCCTACGTGAGGTGCAGGTAAAGCTAATGAGTAGGTGCACCACATCAAAAGATGCTCTGGCATATACATAAACCCATGGTTTGCCCCCTGCTTAGCAAAGTCAGAGGGCTTTCCTTCATGAATTATGCCTAAATGCAAATGACAGTCTCAAAAAAATAAAAATAATTCTGATTCTGATGTATATAATTCCACAGACGGATGAAAAACTAGGACTCCTGTAAAATATCGCAACCAATCATTGCTTTTACTATTAAAAACTGCTCTGTTCAGCACAAATCTGGTTTCAACTTCCAGGCACCAGCTTGTGTTACACCTCTGTCTGACAGTCTCCAGCACTGTCTATTTTTGTTCTTCACACAGGTACCCAGAGCTGCTAAAGCTACCCTTTAACCTTTGCTTAAAGAAAAAAAAAAAAAAAAAAAAAAATCCATCCAAGCCAGGAGACTGGCTGTTTCATTGGCAAGGCACGTTTGCCAATCTTTTAACCACCCTCGTGGCTCTTTTACATCTTTCCAATTTGTCAACATCCTCTTGAATCAAAGATGCCAGAAACTCGACAAATTATTCCAACAACAGTTGTACGAGTGCCAAACCAAGGGTAGGCTAACCTGATGAGTTCTGCTCTTGCTGTTGACAAATCTGAAGATGGCAATAGCTCTTTTTGCTTGGAGAGCTCGCGATTACCCAACAGAATACCTACTCAAGTGCCTGCAATACAGGCATTTGTGTCCAAGATTTTTATCATCATTATAGTATAAATGAAGCCCCGTTCTGCCATTCTTCTTCACCCGAGGTTTAGTGCCTTCCACAAATATAGATTCACTAAAATATTGTCGGATTAAGGTAATCACCCTACTATAAACAGCAAATTGACCCACTGATATCAGCAACCCAAGATTTCACTCCAAATTCAGCCCTCTCCAGAACTGAAGCTCCATGATGAATTCCATCTCATGCAATGAGTTACTGGAATATTTAAATATCATAGGTTGATCCACATACCCACTGGGCTCTTTCCCAAGAAAAACGTCCCTTTTTAAGGAAAATCATTATTCCCATTTTACAGTTGAAAAACAGAGGTTGAAGGACATGAAGATACAATCTTTGTGGTTGGCAAAGACAAGATGTGTCTGCCCTCACCAAACCTAAAATCCAAAGCGTGGGAGGCTGCATGCCCAGACAGCTACCAGGGCTTTTCTGGACCTGCCTGCTCAACAGCTCAAGGACTTTCATGGGGTGAAAGTGGAAGTCCTCAAGTTGCAGGTGACCACACAAAGGGAACAAGTAACCTCGTGGCTACTCAGGTCTTGCATATCTTAGAAATGAAATAAGAACACATGATTTTCCTGTCTAACTGCAAGCACCAAGACTAGCAAAAAGGAAAAGAGATGGTTTCTGAGCCAGCACTATGGCTTTTTTGGTCAAATTATCTAATTTCATTAATTGATCCCAATATTTATGCATTTTCCTGCTGCAGTGCAAATATTGTTAGAACATGCGATTTCATTACTTCTCAGAAAGAGACTTTACAAGATGCACCTGATGAGTCACCTAAAGATTCTGCCAGCTCATTTTCACTTTTTTATCCTCTAATTCATTTTCTGTCTGCAGCATTTTTCAATAGCTCCAGTACTCTGACGAGTCTTGCCAGCCGGGGGGCTCATTTCTGAGAGCAAGTCTCTATTTTTGCTGGGGATTTCATTCACGCTCTCTCTGGCCATCTTTGAGAAGCAGTCAGATTTTGATCTCATTTACACTAGCGTGAATCCAAACCATCTTCACTGGAGCACGTGGAGCAACTCCAGATTTGTGCTCAATTTATGTTAGATTTAGGTCCATGATCTCTAAATATAGTCAGCCTATACTGAGTGGTGTTCCTGTAATAAATTATCTTCCTTTACATCAGCTTTGTTCTATATTACGGACTCAAAGCTACAGAAGGTTTTTTCCACCATTCCAATTTGGGTGCAAGAACTAAATCTGCTCGTACATGGATTTACACGGAAGAAGCCCAAAGGGGAAGGGGGCAAGAGTGTTGGAGTATTGTTAAGATATACTAGAGTAATGTTAAGATATCTCCCAAGCAACCTAAGTTTACAGTGATGGACAAGATTCTCTAGCATGTGGCCACTGCAACAAATCAGGCTTTGCTTCATTGATATGTCCTTCATGGTCATGGGGGAATTGGCTCCAGGACTCTGAGCACCAGTATTTCAGGCCAATGGATTCATGAATGAGATTTCCATCCATCCTTCCCAGGATTCTGTTTTTTCCTCACGATTTTTTAAGGAAGAGATAGTCACCACTTTGCTCACCACCTACAGCAGATAGGTTTAAAACCCTGAACTCAGTTATACAGAAACATCATGCATTTACCATATTTAAGGAAGGGTATCAAAGATTGCTATGACCTAAAGAGAACCAAAGCTGCAGTAAGAAGCTAGAGACTGGAATAACTCTTGGGGAATAGATAGGATCTTTGGTTGACAGGACATTCATTAGCATTCCTTATTTAGCAGCAGAATCGCAGCTTAGAGATAGCTTTCTAAAAAAGTATTTATTTAGAGAATACACCCAGCCCAAATCTATTAGCTAACACCTGCCACTATAAAAACAGTACAAAGGGTACCAGCTATTCTTAAGACATTAACTTCTCTCCTACTAATACAGTAAAATTTCATGGTCCTAGACTCAAAGACAGGAAAATTTTTGTCCCTCTACACAAAGTTTCACCTAGATTAGAAAACCAGTTTTACAAATTGTTCACCTTTCTGTACAGCCAGGTCCAACACTGCTAAAAGAAGCAGCCAGCTCCACTCTGTGTCCAGGCCACCTACTACATCGCTGAAGCTGGTCCTGGATGTCTAAGGTCAGGACAGCACTGACAGATTCACACCACCTACTTCCTTGCATTGCCAGCAATCACCTCCCTCCAGTCAATGCAGACACAGAAGCAGATTTCATGTCAGAGATCTGTTACAGATGCTCCAACACTTCCCTCCCTTGACTATACATGCCATCAAGACCAGAATCCTTTGCACAATATAGTAGTAGACATTCAAATGACTCTTAAATCCACAGGTGTGTGCTCTGGATATGCCTCATCAGGAGAAAAGCCTTTACTGATTAACCACACATTAAACATGCATAATGACAAGGCACAGTTCTTTTTAAAGAGCTAATGAGGAGTCACATGGCAGATGAGCCCTGTGTATTAGGGAAAACACAATAGTTGAAGTTCTGCAAAGACTAAGTGGTCTACCTCTGTTAGACTTTGCATCATCATCACAACAGTTTGCAAAATGCCCCTAGTGAAGACAAGGTCAAAGAGGAAATCCTCAGAAGAATGAGTATTTTTAGTTGATTCATTTCATCGGTCCAGTCAAGTGGAGAGAGAGTTCCATCTCAAAAGCTGCTCATCCTCTTCCTGCTCCATCGGGGAGGTTCTCACCCCTTCACACAATCCTGCCTGCACCCATGAAATCTTGATTTTAATAAGGTAACAGCCTGGAGTTTGCACCCCATCAGAAATTGCCTGTAGTTTCACACTCCAGGAGTTGCAAGGTTGATTAAAGCAAAGCTCAGATTATCTATCCCACACTGAATTCCAAATATTGGGTGTCAGGAGTAAATGTGTGAGGCAGTAAAGCTCATTCTAAAGAAAAGCAAGCTGCTTTCATGTGTGTGGCCATTCAGAGAGAAATCCTCCAAAACCAGATGTGCTTTCCAACAAATTTCAATTGTTTAAATGACACGAAACCAGAGGAAAAAGAAAGAAAAACAAAGAAAAAAGAAAACCTTGATCAAAAGGCACAAGTTACCATCCTTGGAAAACTCACTGAGGAAAGCTTCAGACAAGCAACAGGATCTGATGTTGTGCTACTGCCAAGACATAGTGGTGACTCTAAACAAGTTTTAACTTCATTCTAGATCCCTTAACTGGTTGTCAAACAGCCACAGTAAGACATCAGAGGTGGGACTCATCCCCTCTAACAGATGATGACAACATAATAAATACCTACTGCAGCATATTCTTGATTTCCTTTACGTAAGCAGGCAGAAAACAAGCAGTTTGAGTCATCACGACTACATGACCAGTACAGGCTGGACAACTCGCACTCCAGCATTGCTTGTATCACTCCATCGAATTTAAGATGGGACCTACGTGGTTAGTTCTGGTTCAAATTTGGTTTGGCTCGAGATGTAAAAACATCCCAAAGTATCAAGCACCTGCAGCTCATACCATCTGCAGTATGGCTTGCAAAGATATAGTTTGGATTCCAATGGGAATTTGATAAAAGTTGAAGATTTTAGAATTTAGAATACAGAAACCCCAGACTTCAGCACTTCACCTTTTCCAAACAGATGTCCCAGAAATCTAGCTGAGCAGATATGGTCCTTCCCCAGGGAAGGCACCAGCTTGAACCAGAAGCACTCAGCAGCAGTTCCACCACACTCCATCCGCAGGGTTAGCTCATATTGATCTTCATTATAAGGTTAAACATACTGGAAAACTCACATGATCCCTTTTGCCAGCAGTACCATGGGACATTTCCATTAGAAGATGCTCCTCACAACCCTTTGGTTAAGAAGATAATCTGCAGCTAGAGAAGAACACCCATCCACAGCCTCACTCACCAAACTAGAAGGTCCATCCCAGGCAACAGGTGATTCTTACTGATAGTACTGCATTTTTATTTTGCTGTGCTTCTGAGATTTTTTATTCTTTTAAGTTACACAGTTATGGATGAAGGTCTCCCAAGCGCTCACTGCACTGCACTCTCCCAAACATCAACCTCTCCTACAGCACATGTTCCCCTACTGCTTTCCTAATTGTTAAAGGCATTTATGGCAGTCAGTTCACTCCAGGCAGCATCCCCAGAATCTCTCATCAGGTAACATGAAAACAAGTAAGTGCCTATCTATTTTTAGTATTTCACTAAAACTAAACACCAGTGCCAAACTCAAGGCAGTTTGGTGCAGCCGAACAGAGTTACATGTTCTTTCTTCACTCTCCACCCGTGCTTTCGCCCCCAGGAGTGTGATCGCTCATACTTTGCATGGCTTTCTAACACTTCTCTCCAGCTTCAGTCCCCAAATCCCACCTCTTGAAAAGCAATTCTTAACATAGAGACAAATGCTCCAGTCAAAGCATTCAGTAAGGGCTGAATGCTGTTAGCAAGATTTATAGATTTACAATGGTGGAATCCCAGAACTTTTGGTTCCATAATTACTGTCTCCTGAATGTCTGTAAACCTGGCTGATATATCTGCTTATATATATGTATGATATCTGATGATATCTGATGTCCAGCTTTACTAATACACATGGAAAACACGGTAACATAAACCACTGCCTACACTTGCTCCTTAGTAGGAAGTCTCACAGATTTTTACAACCCTGCTCCTAATAATCTTTACGTTAAAAAGGTTTTAGCTCCAAGGATATAAAGCTCAAATGACCCAACGTGTAGGATAAATCACAAAAGGTATCTATACATTTTCTCCCCTGCACCTGGCACTGAAGTAAGTCAGTAGAGGAGGCACCAGAAACAACTAGTCTTCTTGGATGCCAGTGGAATACTTCCCTATCCTGAGCATCGTTGAGTCACAGCACCATGAGCTGCTGCCCATCTGCAAAACCATAGAGCCTTCAAACAAATCCACGTTGAAGAGCTTCGGCTGAGATACCTGCCTGCAACACAAGGGAAGTACCTCAGTGTTGGGAACAGGATTGGAAACCACACGCAACTCCAGTGCAATACACAGATTTACACAGATACAAAACCAAGTGTAGGTGGAAACAGAGACAAGTCCTGACTGATAAAAAAAGATAACACATAAATAACACGTTGCAGCTTCACAGCACTCAATAAACATTAACTAATTAATCCTCACAGCATTCTACTGAAAAGACAAGCCAAGTAAGAAGAACTCAGTGAAAACCACTGCTTTCACCAGGGCTGCAGAAGGACTTAAATGCATTACATGGTTTAAAGTACAGCTTTGGAAATCAGGCCTTGCTAATCCAACTAGGTTGCTCAAAATCAGATTTATTTCAGCTTATTTTAGCCACACAGGGTTTACTAATCCAATTTGATTTACAATCTAGATGTGAGTTTAGACAAACTCTCTTAATCCTCAAGTGATGAGATAAAGCAAAGCTGGTTTGTAACTGAGTAAGAGCATCAATACTACCATTTCGCGTGGTTTCTTTAAGGTG
The DNA here is from genome assembly GCA_013398155.1 of Pedionomus torquatus. Taxonomy (NCBI): domain Eukaryota; kingdom Metazoa; phylum Chordata; class Aves; order Charadriiformes; family Pedionomidae; genus Pedionomus; species Pedionomus torquatus. Next base: position 24,955 of record VZRU01013190.1, read on the forward strand.
CCTTAACCTAGAACACTTCTTCCCAAGCTCGCTAGGTGCCTTTTGTCCTCTGACAGTCTGGAAACAATATCTAAAATGTTTGACCCATCTTAGACCATCGTAGTGTCACAAAGAAGATTTAGATTGCTGAAGAGACAAGGTCCAACAAGTTCAGCTCTTGGACATGCAAACAGGCTACTTTCTCACAGAGAAAAAGGAAACAGCAGGACAACCGATATATCTACGTTTATCGTATCCTGGAAGAGACCAGAGAGGGGGGAAAAAAAGTACAGTTTACTGCAAATGGACCTCTTCGCTCTTCATCAACACTGTTAAGAAAAGCTATTATTGTCCAAAAGGGATGCTGTTTAGACTCTGATAGATTCATTGTTCTCTGCTGTGTCTGGGACAGCATGAGCAGCTCTTCCCGCTGCTAACATGATTGAAGGAAGAACACAGTAATAAATATATGCCCATTAAGCTGGTGAGCCTCTTTTCACTTCACTGATACTAATGGGGAAGAAATGAAACAGTTTCAAAACAGCAAGTTGCCAAAACTGCATTTGGAAAGGCTGAAGAGTGAGAAGTCACAACTGACACACTACAGTTCATGCTCCGCCAACGCTCGCAGGAAGGGGCTGGCTGGAGAATAGCAAGTGTCTGTCTCCAAGGGACAATTTCAAAAAGCTGCATTTTTCCTCTCACTACAGATCATTCAGTTTGGGTTCAATTTTATTTATTTTTTTCCTCCAACTACCCCCTTATGCTGAAGCGGTGAAGCTTTCAGGCTGGAGTTTCTAAGGGTACAAAACTGGGTAACAGAGATGTCTCACTGCTATCTTGACTTCTAACAAATAGATATTCACACATCTTAACATGCATGTATAAGTAAACACGCAGTCAAATGAACAGACAGATTTCCAGCAGTAAAACCTAGGGACTTATGCTGGACTAGAAAACTTCCCGAGGTCCTCTCCAACCTCAATTAGCCTGTGATCCTATGGCAGACAAAGAGGTACATCCTGACGGATCAAAAATCTAAACACCTCAGAGATACAAGGATTTTAGACAGCAAATGATCCACAGCTCAAAATGTTTAATTTTGCTCCTATAAAATGTGTATCAATTTCCTACCTTTATCACAGACTTATCTTCAGCAGCTGAAGCTGATACATGGTTATGGTACCACAGTCCCAACATCCCTCCACATCTTACAGGCATTATGGAGCAGACAGAAAACATAGGGAGCTGCTCAAGTCAAAAAATGAAGCATTTGGGAAGAGTGGAGGAAGGGAGCTTTAGTTTTTATTAAGATCAGCTCTCTGAACCAGCTGTGCCAGTGCAAGCTAGCAAGGAGGTGGGAACACATGGCCGGGAGGAGAGGAGGCAGAGACATGGCAGTGCTGACTTAGATCAGCTCACGCTGCCATGGCATCACACTTTCCCTTGCAATATTCTGGGCACAGAACAAATTTGTACCAGTTCACAGATAAAGTTCAGAGAATGATAAATTTAATAGGTACCATCTTCATTGTGGGTATGCATTTAAGGACAGAGTCGTCTCCATAAGACTAAAGGCCGCATAGGTACAAGGGTTGCATTTAGCTAATTCTATGAGTTTTTGAACCCCTTATTGTCCCAGTGCTGGCATTAAAACAAAATTAAAACCTTGTACAGAAAAAGCATCACTCACCCTTAAGAGTGCTTCATCAATGTACACAAAGCACCCTCAGATGCTTCTGTTCTGTGGCTCTTTACCTCTCTCTGCTGGCAGGACCATAGGGAGAAGCCAGGGTGCCAGCCTGAGATAGGACAGAAGGGACAGGGGGGAGGTAGAAGAGGACGACGAACCTTCATCGCCGTATTTCTCAGACTGTACGCTACTTCTTGTTTAGATACTAAGTTTTCAGGACAGAGTGGTATGAATCTACAAATGGGGCAAATCAGGGCTCTGATCCCAACTTGCTCATCAGCCTAATATGGCTCCAAATATTGAACAGCAGCATTCCAGGCTGCAATATTTGGAGCCATATTAGGCTGATGAGCAAGTTATATCAGGCTGATAGCTTAGAAGTTATTTCTACCCCAATTTCAAAAGGCAAAAATGATTCAGCACACAACGGAAAGGACACATTTTGCTGAGCATGCCAGCAGTGTACTTCAAGCATTGAACGACTGCGGGGAATTCTAGCAGAGAAAATAAAAGTATAAGGCATTTTGGGGGAAGAGATGAAAGACAAGAGTAGCCTGAAGTTCATAATGAAATCTCCCCAGCATCGATACCCTAGTGCAGCTCTTCCAAGGCAGGTCTTTGGTGCCTGATCACTGTTGTCCACCTCCAACGTTCTTCAGCCTTTAAAAGGGGGCTTTTCTGCCATGCACATTTCTGCAGCACTGAGCACAAAAATCACACAGTAAAAAGCAGCTGTGTCTTAAAACGGGAGCGATTTAAACCTCTCCATATCTGATGGCCGCCGAGTGCTGCTTCTCTTAACTTTTACCACTGCTGACATGCCAGCATCAATCTGTTCCTCCAATCTGTGCTGGTCTGTTGGACAGGTTGGGAAAGGGACTCACACACAGAGGACACAGATGCAATCCTACAAATTAGTGAAAGAAGCCTGAGGATAAAGGACAAAAGCCACATCATTATGCCCTGCAGTTGGTACAGCCTTTTGATTTGAGGCTAAACCTCAGCACTGCCGCTCTCAATCTAGAGAAAACGTCTGCTTTTAAGCAAGCTGGCTCTCCGTCCTTGTTTATCAGGCTAATATTTTACAGCCCTTGTTTTTATAGGAAAAAGTATTCCCTCAAATGAAACCTTTTTACTCCAGCGGAGATTCCCTCCAGGAGGCAGTTTGAGGAATTGCCTGCCCTGTTTAGAATTGGATATGTTACAGTCTATACCTTCTGCTGCAAATTGGCTCCCAGTGCACTTGTGTGTGTCATTTTCACCTACCCACTCACAGATCGCACCAGCCACCAGAGCTTCGTGCAAAGGGCCGGATTCTGCCAAGCCTGGGAGCTCTGTCGGCAGAAACCATCATTAAAAACGGCTTGTAGCAGTGGGCCTCTCAACACATTTCACTCTTGCCATGGATCGGTCTGTAAGGAATGCAAGCTAAAAAGGTTGCTTAAATATAATGAAACATCGCTTAAATAGGGAGCACAAAGCACAGAGGACATCCAAGAAGAAGAAACCCTTGTAGAAGGGCAATAATACAACAGTACCCAAGGAGCTGGAAAAGACAGAACATGAATGGCAACTGAAACAGTTTCTCTCACACATATCCTTATCCCCTTCTAAGAATCTTACTACTTTTTAGCTTCCTCCAGGACCAGGGGATGAAAGGAGATACGTGCCATCAGATGACACGCCAGCACTTCAAATGTACTTAACCTCTGGAGGAGCCAAATGAAGGACATCGATGGAAGCAGTCACCAAACAGAACCAAGCAACAGAAAATTGCTAAACTCACTGGATCTCTTGTTGAAGCTTTCATAGCAAAAATCTGTACTTCTAAACCATTGTAAGAAATAGCTGTTTCTTCTCTCAAGCACTTCTGGATGCAAGGAGTTCATACGCCCAACACAGAGACATGCAAGCACCCAAAGTCTTCCATCAGAAGACCAAACATCCCCAAAGCCTTCAAGGAGTTTGTTAACTAGCATGTTCTCCAATCCTCTTAAAATATCTAACCCAAAGTACTCAGAGAACAGAAATACACCCCAAATGGTTGCATTAGTAATAATATCACTTTATTTAAAGAAAAATTATGAAATCATAAGAGCCTGTCAGAGAGGAGACTTAATTACAGTGTGAGACATTTCTACTCCACAGAATGTTTTTGGTTGGTGGGATTTTAATAAGTGGAATGTGAAACACAACTTCATACGTTTGCCAACAACACCAAGCTCAGTGGTGCAGTCGACATGCTGGAGGGAAGGGATGCCATCCAGAGGGACCTGGACAGGCTTGAGAGGTGGGCTAATGCAAATGGCATGAAGTTCAACCAAGCCAAGTGCAAGGTCCTACACCTGGGACGTGGCAATCCCAGGCACAAATACAGGTTGGGCAGAGAATGGCTGGAGAGCAGCCCTGAGGAGAAGGACTTGGGAGTGCTCATGAATGAGAAGCTCAACATGAGCTGGCAGTGTGCGCTGGCAGCCCAGAAAGCCAACCGTATCCTGGGCTGCATCAAAAGAAGCGTGACCAGCAGGTCACGGGAGGTGATTCTGCTCCTCTGCTCTTCTGAGACCCCACTTGGAGTACTGTGTCCAGCTCTGGAGTCCTCAACAAAGAAAGGACATAGAACTGTTGGAATGGGTCCAGTGGAGGGCCATGAAGATGATTAGAGGGATGGAACACCTCTCCTATGAAGACAGACTGACAGAACTGGGGTGGTTCAGCTTGGAGAAGAGAAGGCTTCAGGAAGACCTTATAGCAGCCTTCCAGTATCTGACGGGAACATACAGGAGAGCAGGAGGGTGACTCTTTGTCAGGAAACATAGTGATAGGACAAGGGGTCATGGTTTTAAATTGGAAGAAGGGAGATTTAGATTCGATATTAGGAAGAAATTCTCTCCTGTGAGGGTGGTGAGGCACTGGAACAGGTTGCCCAGGGAAGTTGTGAATGCCCCATCCCTGGAGGTGTTCAAGGCCAGGCTGGATGGGGCTTTGAGCAACCTGGTCTAGTGGGAAGCATCCCTGCCCATGGCAGGGGGGTTGGAACTCGGTGATCTTTTTCTTGCTCCAATATGTACCACTGAATAAACACTTACCAAGCAGCTATTTATCCTCTGTTTTGCTGAGGACACAACTGATAGACCTATGATAAAAATTTTGTAAACCATTTTTCTAATGTAGGAAAAAGTCCTATAGGTTCCCTCAATAAAAAAGTATCAGCGGTCTAGTAGCTATTGACAGTTAAAAGCTCAATTATTTATTTTTGTTAATGATGTGCAAAAAGTAGGTTTTTACCACCTTGAGTTAATGTTCATTTTCCCAAGTGGTGAAACCACTCCAGTTCAAGAGCAAGTACAAGAGCAACTGGACGAGTGTGAGAAACCTGAAAGTGGAAGAGATGTAGGCATTGGCAATATTGCTGTCTATGAATCATCTTAAAAGAGATTAACCGGAGTGAAGCAGCATTTATTCTGGAAACTGGCTTAGAGATAGTCAGGGGAACTGGAGCAAAGTACAATTACAGCTGACTCTTCAGAGTTTTCTTACCTTTAGATGATTATGGCATTTCAGAGGGTTTTTTTTTTTCTTTAGATAGTCCATAATTGTTCAATTTCAGCTCATTTTGAAAAATCTGCTCTGAAAATGCAGAAGAGAAAGACTCGCTCTACAAGAACCCTGTCAAGAAGATAAGTGTGGAGGAGATACTTGACGTTACATAGCTTTAGGCTTTCATATTTTCCATTTTTCATGTGGTGAAACCATTTCAGCAAGCGATATAGATTGTGCTGAGCTGTTGTTATGCTTTCAGCTACTGCCTGCCATCCTTCACAAGAACCACGAATTTCTGAATGAGGGGAAAAAAAAACCAAACGGAATTTGAACACTGTCAAATGCGCCATACCACAAAAGTGGATCAGTCTGGAGATTAGTGAAACAGCTCTGTCAAAACAACTTGTCTCCTTGATCTCAAAGCCGATATCTGGGGGGAAAAGGGGGGAAAGGTGTTGGGTTCTTCGAAAGCTAACGCATTAAAACTCTACTCAAACTGTTATTTTTAAATGCTTCCGAGGTGATCATGATTTTAATTCTGATTATGAAGCCTAGAAGACCACTCAGGCATCTCTTCTACACACATGCCATACCTAATATATGACTGAAGAGCCAGTCACAAGGGTAGCAACTGCACCTCTAAGGGGCTCTAGAAACCAAACCTGAATCAGCTCTTAAAGAAGATAAAGTTGCGTCCTTCTCTTTTGAGCACCACTTGAAGATCTACCCAGCCTTTTTAAAGCTAATAATAGCAAATTAGCCTCTCTCAGCTACAACTACATTACTATGTCAGATGAGCCAAGTCACTGCTCTAGTATATGCCTCTTGCCCACAGTGAATACAAGGTGTTTAACTCTATTCATAAAGAATGGTAAAAAGAAAAAAAAAAAGCCAAAAATCAAATTACTTCTCATCTGCTGGTCTTCTGCCAGCATGTGGCAACTTCATCAGTGCATCAGAGGTGTGTGTGACACTCAGTTATCAGCTACGTAAAACATCAGACCGCTCAGTCTTTTATTCCAACATCAACCCATGCAGACAAGCCACAAAGTGGGCACTTCTCCAGAGCACACTGAATCCCCTTCCTGAATTAGCACTAGAATAACTGCAAATTGTAAATGCCTTGTAGTCAGAGTCCATCTTGCAGATAGCACACAGAAAAGCCATAAAAATGATAAAACTTAGCTTGAAGAAAGCGAGGATGTATTCTACAGGCATCTTTGGTTCACCAGTAGAAAATTTGGGGTGATATCTATGCAAGTGAGATGCTTCCCCTCCCCCAGAGCAATCAGCCAGCACATTGTATGTTCTGCAAATGCTCCAGTAATTAATGAGATGCTTACAGCTGTATGTATCTGGCACACTTGTATTCAATTCAGCACTGGCAAGCTTGCCAGCTACCCAGATCTCCCTGCACGCCCTGCCTCCACCTTTCTGCCCTCAGGGTTAGAAAACAACTGATGCTCAGAGTGCAAGTTACATATGCTGAGAACTGCATCCAGCCCTACATCCTCCAGGCAGAGACAGCAACTACAGCCATGTTTCCATCAAATTTACTGTTAGATCTTGCTCTCGGTCTCAGAGAAGGAGAGTATTTTGCTAATCAACATGAGAAGTAACCAACGCCTCATGTCACCTCAACCTTAGCATTTAATTAAATCCCATGTTCTTACAGATCACCTGGGCTTTTTAGTTCTTTGGTAGAAATGGTCACTGTTGGCAAAGCTGAAAGTTCAGTGTTATTTTGTGAGCGCAGCACAGCAGCAAACACAATGGCAGAATAATACCATGTGAGCTGCATGAGAAGATCATGTCCCAGAAGTTTCCATTCACCCTCACCCAGATGAATCACAAGAGTGGCAAACAGCATTTGATGCTTTTATTGCTCAATTTACCTCCTGTTTCATTACAACCAGCCAACTCCAGGAGTAAAGAAGGACTGATAACAGCTGGCTTCATAGATCCTTTCTCCACATTAACAAGACAGCTTTGGCTTCTTCACAATTGTTGTTGCTTCTGTCCCACTGCACCCCAGGCACACTGATTGTCATCTACTTTCAGGACCCTTCCATCTTTCTCATTTTTAGAGTGGTTGTGGTATCCTGGGTGAACACTGAAGTCTCTAGCTGGGATCTGCCTATAGCTTGCTCACCTCTCCCTGTGGTTTGGTTTAGTTAATGCAGCAAAGCAGAGTTAAATACAATAAGCACATGCTGAAATTCCACCCCAGTCTCCTCCTGGGAGAGCTACTTTATCCTACAGTCAGCAAAAGTACCTAAGTCCTTTTAACATAATTAATAGCATGATCAAAGTGAAATGTGTCAACATTTTACTATAAGTAATACTGTTTTTTACACTAGCATGCTAACATTTCTCTATGGAAGGCATTTTTGGCATAATTTTCTCTCTTCACCCTATACCTCTACTTTACACTTAAAGCCCTCCAACTTGCTCAGCAAGGTTCATCTCCTGCATATCTTGCCATGACTGAAGGAAACAAGAAACACGGTATTTTGTTTCCTCTCTCTCAACACAGTTCTGAATGAACTCTGGGTACATCCTGGGCTTGTCACTATGAAAACCCAAAATATAGGTCAAAAGTCTGCATGTCTTGCCACAGCAAACAAATTGTATTTCATCTGCCTTCAGGCAGATGGGAACTGAGTCATCTACTGCTGCATCATTCTCTGCTCTTCTCCTTTCCTCAACCCTGGTTTATTTTTTCTTACCATCAGATTGTGGTTGAAAGAATGCAGTGACATCAAAAGACCACGAGAGCAATGCCTCATACTGCACATCATGCAGGGAGGGGATATTTCCCATTTATTTTTTGTTGGAGTCATACCTCTTTCCCAACATAGCACCTGCCACACAAGTGGCCACTTTCTGAAGCAAACACAAATTTTAATTTTCTTCATTTACCTGCTATACTTGTCTTTCATGCAAATAAATTATCACACGTGAAGAGTAAAAATAAATATATTGAAGAGGTTATTTGACCTACAGGGTGTGGGAGAAGAGCACACTACCATTTCCAGCACTGCTTACTTGGGAGGTGCACTGATTCTTTGGCACAGCCACCTCTTACAGCTCCTGAAGCAGGTCTGCCAATCAATTCATGCTGTTCTTTGTGTTACATTAAATTACGTAGAACTGAAGTCTTTTGTGCTAGATGCATAAACATGCGCTGCAAAAAAGCCCCTGTGTTGGTGTTATGGTCAAGTGTCTGCATGTAGACTGACAAGAAAAAGAGTTTGAGATAACACCCACAGGGGAAAAAAGAAAGTCTGTAATTTTTGTTTCATGGTACTGATTTGGAGGTAAAAGGCTCAAAAAGCAGTCCAGTCCCTCCACAATACTCACCTCTGCTTTTACAAGTTTTATGTGTTCACATAGATGTATATCAGACCAAACTCCAGACACCAGGACTGACAGAGCCTTGGAGAGATCAGCCAGCCCATCCTAAAGCAGAGTCAACCTATATCAAAAATGACCCTTTTCTCAGCAACTGCCTAAACCCTGCCAAGGCCTTCACATCAGCGGGGCTTCCACAACTTCCTTCAGCTTCCGTCCCAATAGCAAGAACATCACCCAGTAAAAAGTACCACTACTGATGGTGTCATTTACATCATGGGGACATCCAGGGCATTATACATAGCCCACACAATGTTTATTTCAGTGAAGAAATTGCAATTATTATAACCAACTGGAACACAGTAGGAGAGGGGGCTGATGCATCACAGCTGTTGGTACAAGAACCTACAGGACTCACAGCAAGGTTTCCTTCAGCTAAAAAAAGATAGTGACTTTCATTTTATTACTACAAACACTCTTTGCAATGGAAAGGGAAACAATAGTGTTGGTCAAAGATAATGGATAACTCCGCGAGGCAGAAACCACAAACTTTCTACTTATTCTAAATAAAAATTGTGTGTTTGTATTACAAGCACCTCGCTATCACTTCTGCTCAGCAACATTTATAATGTGATAACTTTGGAACAACCCAAACTCCCTTATAACACATTGAGCTGCAAGGGATCAGAAGCAACACTGCAGAAGTCAGCAATCAACTGAAAAGTGCTGGTACGACACGTTATCAGTAGAAATTAAAAAAAAAAGTCCTATAGTAGCGCATTTGACTGTAGACACAGCCTAAAATGCCACCTCATACTTCTCACTTTAGATTGCAGAAAATTAAGAAATGTTTTTTCCTCTTACCTCCTTGTTGGTGACTCCTGGGGGCAAAGTCCCATGTTTGTAATCCTCCAACAACTGCACAGCTTCCTTCAGACGACTCTGCAAATAAAACAGCAGCATGGTCTGCAATGCTTGCCCTGCACTGAATCGTTTTATTGAAGGCAATGAATTTAAGTTATAGAATTACATCTTCTTTCATGCAAAATTTATGGTAGATGCTTTTACCCATATGATACAAAAGCAAAAAGCATGCACAGACACTTGCTTTGCTGGCTGACACAGCCCTTTTGTTTTGTATCTAACTACAGAAGTGCTACAGAGGAAAAAAACAAAATAAAATGCAAAAAAACCCCTCTTGCTCACAAGGCATCTATAGAGGACATCATAAGAACTAGAGTCTTCAGTGTTGTACCAGAGATGTGATAGATCTTGAAGATGAGTTGTCACTTAAAGGCAAGACATAGCTTAAGATAAAATGGATACATTCAGATGCAATGCGAAATACCCATCTAAGACATTAGTATCACTCCATGCCAACTCTCAGATTAATATCTCCCAGAAATGTCTACAGGAGAATGCAACTTCGCTCCCACACCCTCTGCCAGTACAGGAACTGGGCAGGCATAACTGAAGGGAAGAACACGGCAGAAGCCTGCACACATCAAGCATCACCACTAAGAACTTGGTGCCAACTAAGAAGTTACAACAAAGCAAGTTTTAGGGATCTCAGCACAGCCATATAAAGATGAACAGCTCTGCAGGACCTAGTGTTTAACAGCACCCAAGGCAATGTAGCTGCACTGCTTTATAGTAGCACAGTGAAGTTCAAATCAAGTTAATTTATCTGAAATGCCCTGACATTTTCACGTACTTCAGAAGGATCTCAGAGTGCCACTGCGCTGAACCCCTGACCTGTGCTACTTCTCTACAGGCCTGTTACACACTCATTCAGACAAGGTTTTTGCAAGCCGGTCTGTTCTCTCTAAAAATACCAAAGTCAGCCATCAGAGCAGTTAAAGTTAGAATCCAACTATCACTAGCAATTCAAATACACGCCTGTGTAAATAAAGATCTTCCTCACATTGTGATAAAATAGAAGAATAAATACATTTCGTGTGTTCAGGAGATCACAAGAGCATTAACCCACACTACCAGCTTGTCAGAATCATCCATTTAATCCCAGAAGTTATTCATAGATATAGACATACAAAAAAAAAAAAAGTGTTCTGCAGTTGAAGCAGTGAAGTTTATACAGACATACAATATTTTCAAGAACTAATACGTAAGAATTTCAATACATATTTTGTGTGTATATGTATGTACTATATTATATAGAGTGTGTGTAAATAAACCTATTATAACATATATACTTATTTCTTGAAATAAATAAAATACAGGGCGGAAACAGAGAAAGATTTTTTGATTAGTCCAAACTAAAGAGGAACAAGTCAGGATATAAAAAGCGGCTTTGGTGCTAATAAATCTGCTTACCCAAGCCTGCAGGAAGCACCAGATCACCAAGTAATGGCTCCCAAATATTTGAAGCCAAACAAATCACTCAGCTAAACATTTTCAAAAGCCTCCTGCAGGTTATCTGTCATCCAGATGAGTAACACTGACTTCGGTTTGACATTTCTGCACTAGCTCTGTTGTTTTGGCAGCTGTTCTAATATTAGTGCCGGAGGACATTTCATAAATACAGAATATTTTGTCTCAAATAACATGTAGTGTGATGGTGGCTCATCTAAAGCCCTGTGGCTTCAGCATAATCGTGTCATGGCTCTTTGTCGACACTGCAAGCTCCGCTCTCACAATCCTCGTGTAAATAAGGCGAAAGTCCCTGAGCTCATTACGAGCTCGCGTCCATGGGATCGGTTGCAAGGAAAGTACTTTTCTCCCTTTCATGCAAACATCAAAGAGCACTTTGTTGTTTCCTTGGAAGCGCCAGCAGTTATGCCAACCTGAAAGCGGCAATTAACGAACGACTATTGTCCTTAAAACATTCAACACACAGGACATACGGAATAGCGGCAATTCTTTCACTTGGCAGAGAAAGAGGTTTGGGATCGGATCCACGAGGATTTTTTACACTGGCTGAGCTCACATCATCAGCGCTATATTATTTCCAGCCCTGGTATTTCATATATTTTACATATTCTTGCAAGATTAACAGCTATTCAGCACAAGTGGACAGTCTGTACAAAGATGCCAAATGAGGTTTAGCATGAGATAGGAACAAACTCTGTAAAAAGCTACATGTTCTTGGCAAAATGTGTGGTCAGAGATGGGGCTTGTTCATGCTGGGTGCTAATGCCAAGATCAGCACTACCAGCCAAAGCTCATGGCTCTGTGTCACTACACACATCTAACAAGTGATAAGATTTTCTGTTTTCTGCCCTATTTCTGGCTGTGTTGTCCTGAAATTAGGTCTCTCTTTGACTCAGCCTGTCCCATGCTCCAAGTTCGACATACCCCTGTGGAAAGAGCTGCCGATTGTCCCTCTTGCATTTTGCTAAGCCGCTTGCTTGGGACCTCCCAGAGGTGCTATGGATTTCTCCTACCAGATGGGGCTCAGGTCTGCTCACAGATTCCGCTGTCACCCTCAACTGCTGGCACATTCATTCATCACCTCGAATGTGACTAGGTTATACTAACAGCATGAAGGATCTCAAAGAAAGATAGTTAAGGTCAAGACTAGGCTACATTATAATGCTAGGTGCAAGCAGTTTCTTTTGTTCTTCTATTCTTATTTTATTGGGGCATTGTGAAATTCAGAAAATGATATTCATCAGATATTACAGGGTATCAAAGATGACAGATGATTGTGTTTTTGCTTTTGTTACTGGTTCAGAAAAAGCATCTTCCCAACTCAAACTTTCTCCAACAAAGCAGACCACAAGCAGGTGCACAGGGAAAAGTGAGGAGATGGCAAGCAGAAATAACAGCTCCCCTAAGCACCTTCCCACCCGCGCACTGCTTTTAGTTAAGGTTAATGAGGTTTCTGTGGATTTAGTGATCTTCAGTGGATTTCTCCTCCAGCTGCTTACTCTGTATTCCCTTGAACCAAATTGCCATCATCCAAGTAGACATATCAGACAAGCTATATATAGCAACAAGAATTTTTATCTTAACTTTTAGCACTCTAAAAAATAAATCTGTCTTAAAATTTAAACCCATCTTAATAAAAAATAATATGCAAGTGGTAGAGTGAATATGTGAGTCCTTTCCTGAAATAAGCTTGCATTCTTTAGCAGCATAAGTGCACCCAGAATACTTCAGTGGACAGGATTGGTCAGTGGTCATACTTTTCTACGTCAATCCAATATCCCAGACAGAGAATTCAGTTATTATTTAAGCCAAGTCCTCTTGAAAATGGACAGAAAGTTATGAATTGGATGATGTTTTCTGGTGACAGCACTAGGTGACATACTGTTGCTCCAGAAGGGCTGAGGATTTCAGACAGAAGAAAAGCTGACCTTGAGAAATGGGCACATGGGATGAAATCCAATTGCACAGACACATGACCATGCTCTTCTGGGCAGGCTCAAATTTCTGCAAGACTCTCAGGGTTCTGTAACTGGAATGATCAACTACAAGAAAGACTTGTTAAGAACGTTGGTTGATCACTGGAAAATTATGAAGCACTGCAGGCATAAGACACAAATAGGATTTTTAGGCTGTTTCAGGCATTTCCATCCTGTGAAGAAATGTAATCATTAAGATCACAACAGGACTTGAGCCTCTTGAAGTTGTTCTTGATAACTCCTTGTCCCATTGGCTGCATGGTTGTTTAAAAATATAATATCAGGAAAAAGCTATTACCTAGCATGAGTATAAATGAAATAGAATTGTTTAATATTGTAGACAGCCTGATAATCCAGAGGTGATAAGCCAGACAGCTGAATGACTATTGAGTGCAGATCCAGGGAAGGCAACCCATCTTGTCTCCAAAGCTAGAAAATAACCCAGGACTGCCAGCACAACATTCTGGAGAGCCATTTGTGCTCATTATTGGTATATGTTTTTGTCACTGAAATTACCTACACTGTGTGTCTTGCAAATTATCTCCACAGAACAGCATGTAACTCTGAATGAAAAACTGGAAGTAATAGATGAATGGGTCTGTGTTCTATTTTTTTCTCCTTCTCTTGAGGAAATCTTAGTAGTTACTATAACAACCCTGGCCAGATCCCATCTTGTTTAGTATGGTAACAAACAGAAAACAAAAAAGCTCGATTTTGCTTTTAAAATTGCAGTCTTCATGAATTTCCTCTTTCAGCTCCATGGGGAGAGAAGGGAAGTTTCTCAAAGAAAAGAGTTCTAAGCCCAACACTGCTGATGGCTCCCGAGGTTGACAAAAGAGCGATACAGAAAGAGAACAAAAGTGTTAAATTAAGAACCACATTAAGAAGACACCTTTCACATGGCTTGGAGGTGTTTGGCTAGTTCTAGTGAATGACGCACAGCCTCAAAATTTCATTAGTAAAAGTACACGGTTGCTTTTTATCCCTTCTAGAAAAGTCAGGCACGCTCTTTTAACCAGAGCCTGCAAAAAACAGGAAATAACTTTACAGCGTGCAACAACTCCAAATGCCAACCAGCTCCACTCCCTGGCTTTTAGCAAGATATGGCATTATTATGATGGTTGATAATGTCTAAGATTACACTTCATCTACATTTTAACAGGGAAAAAAAAAAAAAAAGTCTGTCTACAAGGTTGTGCTACTGATTCAATATTTATTGTTGCTTGATTTCTCTACTGCTATCTGTAGGAAGAAGTGTCACTTGAGATTCTACAGCATCACTTAAAAAAAAAATAATGCTTTTACTAGTATGTATCATTTCTTTCATACCCCTTTTCTCATAAAAAAACTAGAGCACTTCTAGTGGTAGATGGTGGGGTCTCAGCATTGACAATAGGGTGCTAGACAGACCATCTGCACCCAGAGGATGTTCTTATAAACCTAAGCCCAGAAGCAGTGCCAGGGATCTACCATGCTCAGCAATTCAGAAGCACCAACTCCATGCTTGATGATCCACCACAGCAGCCTATGCCACATCCACCCGAGAAACATTACCTAACAACAACAAATCTTTGGAAAAGGGCTCAATCACTGCTTCATGCTGAACACAGCTGTAAAACACCCAGTTTTTGAACTACAGCTCTGTTCAGTAGGCCCATGAGAAGTACACAACGGGCTACTACTGATCCACGAGCCTGGGTTTTAGGGTTACAGCTGTGCTATTAAACAAATCAGAGCCTGGGCATGAGCCTGCACCAGCATGATCTCTGGCACACTTTTTACTCAGACCATCCAGCCCTCTGTAAAACAATTCCCAGCAACACTTTGGGAGTTACCATGGGCTAAGACAGCTGCCAGCAGGCACCTTTTAGAGAGGAAGATTGCTCAGCTGCACAGCACAAGCCACATCAGCTGGCTGCATTGCCAAAAACCTGACTGAGCCCAGTTGAACTGGCTTAGATTTAACCCATAAGGTTTAGTGCAAAGAGTTAATGTAATCTGTTCTGCCCCGACTCAGACCAGCAGATCATTCCTTCTCAATTCAGAAGGTAGTTCGCTGGAAGTATGCTTGCAGGACTACATGAGCAGAACGTTTCAGTCTTTGTAGAAAGAGTTGCTGAACGTTATTAGGGGCTTAGTTCGGCATGCCAAAAAAAAAAAAAAAAAAAAAGGGAGAGGAGGAGAAAGAAAGAAACCAGAGATGCTAGCAGAACATCAACACTGAGCTGATGGTTACCTCCAGGAAACCTTTGTTAGTACTCAAGTCCCTCACGGCCACCACTTCAGCACCTGGGCAGGATAAAGGACAACTGCAATGGGTCCTACAGATGACTACGCACACGTACACACATCTGACATCTCCTTGGAGCTCGTGAGATCTTGTACTGATTTTTCCACCTTGTCCTCCTTGCTTGAGGGCACACTGTTTCCGCCTTAAAGATCTGTGCCTTGTCTTCTGTTGGATCTCGGCTGATGCCTACACATGGCTTAGAGCTGCCTCCAGAAACCCATATGTGCACATACAGACCATAATAACAGTCACTATGCCAGAAGCACTACAACAATACTGTTACTCTTTTTCTGTTGATTCTGTAAAGTCTTGCATTCAAAGCTTTTAAGAGAAAATCCACTGATAGGATAGGACTGGAAGTTTACACCTCACTCTTCTCATACAGGGCTTGTACTGGGGTTTCGAGGCTGCATTAGCCAAATGGTGCTCTGCCATGTGCCTGCCAGTTTCACTGGTGTCAGGTTTGAACCAATGATGACTTACTGGCACATGGTCCAAAGCAAGGGTCTTCTGGCCACTGGTACCACAAATTTGATGTAGGATTCAGAAATCCAGCTGTGCTCTGCCATCAGCAACTCAACAGTTTCTGACTTTTGTCTCATTACCCTATGGATGATACATACGGCAGACTTGACTCCAGCTGGCCCTATTGTATTGGATCTACAGTGACAGACAACAGGAGCCAGAAACTTTTTGTTCAAGTAGAGCCAGCAGATGTGACACTGAATAAACACAGACAGTCAATCTGCTGAGTAAGAAGGTATCGTTCATATAAATAACATACATCTAATCCTGCTTCCATTTTAAACCCAAATATGGGAATGCAAGATGCTCAGTGCTCTGTAGATCTACACTTTGAACAATGAGATAAAGCAAAAGCAGATAACACAGCCCCTCTGATCTCAGTTCGAGTCTTATTTCACTTTTGCTTTAAATTATTTTCAGAACCACTACTTTCTCCATGAAGAGCTTCCCACAGAGTGTTAACAGTCTGTCCAGGCTAATGTCAGATGGCATAAGCTAGCCTTATAAAAATATCTGCTAGTCCCTACTGCTTCTCCCAATGGACCTTAATTACAGAGCAATTAAAAGTATTATTCTAATCATTTTAACCTCACACATTTTGAAAATAAGCATCACACCCACTGAGGGGTTTCTCATGGTCTCAGCAACAGGACTTGTTGGATTTGACCTCTGAAATGACACATTTCCTGCTTACTGGAAAAGTTTGCAAGTTTGTGGCTGCCAAAAATATTACTTCATTAGGAAGTCAGTAATTATATAAATTGGTACAGATGAAAACATGCTCTTTAGATGTTGCATGCATTATTGATACAAGGTCAGTGCCTTGTTTGAATACCTTAGGCACAAGTAAAACTCCTAAGTACATTTGATACAGACAAAACCCACTAAAGACAAAACTGGAGCAAGCAGCTTCCAGCTACCCCTGCCACATGCCTCACACAAGCACATGCTTTGTTTTTGAGAGATCACAGACTGCAAAGTATGGCTACAATATAATCCAGTATTCAGTATGCTTTCCTTGAAGACTAATGCTTAAGAGCCTCTAAAAGTCGAGGAAGTTTTTAACTGTGTTAAGAATTTGCTTTATTGAAAAAATAAATGAGTAAGAGAGGACTGTCACTGAGACTAATTATACTTGATATCACTGGGCTTGGTTTCCCCCACTCAGAGGGATCACTTCATCCTTCCTCAAAACACAGCCATCAGTAGGATGCAATGATGTAACACACAGGCATTTAAAAAATGGATGTAGAAAAAAAAATAAATTACATTTTCCATGGGATTAATCTCCATTCTCATTAAAGACTCATTTATTTACCTTTTTGCTAGAGAGCTCCTCCAAGACAAACAGCAATTTATTTATTCCCCAAGAACCCCAGGACTGAAAGATGCACCCATCTGTCAGTGGGAAGGAACTCTCCATAAACGGCTGTTTTATCATCATTTTGAGTTCTTAATTTGCCACCTAAATTATCAAATGAAACTAACCCATTCTTAGTTACATGCATGTACAAAGTACTTTAAAACACAGGCTCAGATACACAGAGCACAGCAAGTAGGTCAATCAAAGCAGCTTTTGTGCTCCATGAAGTGATTCCCATGGCCTCAGATGCTCATATCTGTTTTGCCAGGAGACTTCTTGAGGGTAAGAGAACTCACATAGACTTCATGAAACGCATGGCAGAAAGTTTACTGAAGCATTTCTACCGTGTAATTCAAACTCCTAAAGAGAATGGACAGAGTGCACCTTCCTTGGACAGCCACTAAGCCATTCCTGAAGACCAAGAAGTTCAGATCCATGCATATTAGACTCCACAGAAGGTCACCAACTCTTCCTCTTCTGTTAAGGTTCAGTCTGGAGTCCAGAATAGCTTGAGGGACTCAAATCTTGACAGCTGTCTCCAGGATAAAAATGGATCACTGATTTTGCTTTTTCCTCCTAAGTATCATCTTCTTAGAAGAATCTTGTCAAAAGGTGTCTGGAAAAACCAAGTTACACTAGCTGACCACTCTGTACCCCCAACCACAGCAACCTTTTCAAAATTCTTCAAACCATATGAAACAGGGACAACAGGAAGATAGAAAAGCATGTGGCTAAACCACGGGAGGGATTATCTCCAAGTTCAGAGCAGGTACACAATTCACAGATAGCTTACCCAAGAGTCTAGACACCTTTTATATTCAATGAAGCATAACAAACAAGATAGTTGCCCTCAAGGGCAGAAGAGATCCAGCTCTTTAAAGAATAAGGAATTCACAAAGGATGGAAAAAGTGAGCCTTTCTGGCTCAGCTGTTCTGGAAATACCTCCTCTGAAAGCCGAGCTGCTTATCGCTGGAGGCAACAAAATGGGTAGACAGAATTACAGGTTTGGGGTACACAGTGAAACCAAAGTGAATTACATTACACTACCGTCACCACAGTGTGAAAGTGCTTGCCCCATCCCAAATGTGAACACAGGGCATTCTCCTGAAACCTATTTTGTAACTGCAAAAAGTAAAATCACTAAATCAAATTCACTTGTACCCCCCGTCCCTTTGGGGAGACACAAGAAGTAGGTTTGAGAAGCTTCTCTTTTTTCTGTATTAAAGCCACTGAAAGAGCTAATAGTTTGATCTTGCATTATGCACAGTGGGTTACCCAACTTAAAAAAAAACCAAACAACTAAATATATACACATGCTACAGTCTTAAATGGAGATTTGAGAAAGGTGAAGATTATTATTATAACATGGAAACATTCCCAAAGGAAGATAAATTTTAACTAAACAGAACTGGATGGATGATCTCCATGCAACAGAATTTTCCTCCAAAGACGACAAAAAAACCCCGAAAAACAACAGAGGCATAACAAAATCCATCAAAAAGGTGAGCAGAATCTCCTGTTTCTTTTGTCCTATCAGAAGTTCTCTTTTCAGTGACTTCAACTCAGAACCTCCTGGTCCAGCTAGCTGGAGCCCAGGACTTGTGTTCATCTTCAAATATCCCAAGCTCATCCTGTCCCAAACATGCTCCAGAGCAGTAGACTGGAAAGCTAACACTTACAGAAATACACAAAATATCAACTCTGAAAAACTTTCTAGTGCAAATTAGTCTGATGAGAGAGGCGTTTCAATACTTGTCTGGATCCATATATTTCTGAGCCTCGGTTTCCTCAGTGTTTTCAGGTGTTTAACTAGCATCCTCAGTCCATAACAAAAATGGCCAAAGAGTGTCTCCCTTCTCCAACATCCCACGTCCTTTTGCGTGCGAAGGATCCTCTTCTTCCCTCTGAAATTACCATTAGGTAGTAAAGGCCCTTTGCATACATTTATGACTTTCAGAATCAAAACTATGAAATTACATAAAGAGAGCTACCAAACTACATATCACAACCTCTGCATCACCACAACTGCACAACCAGAGGATTCCCCACACTCTCAAACGCACTCCAATTGTGTTGCAGTTTAATGGCTAGTATTGTTTTCATTCTGGAATACATGCTTAAATCTTCTTTAGATAGCATCTTTAGCATCTGCCAAGTCCACCGCATCCTCAGGCAATATTGTGATTTCTATTCCCTTTTATCATGCCACAATGATGGCTAACAGTCTCTTCAGAATTGTGGTGTTCTTCTACCAGCAGGTTAGGTCTCCAGCAATAAGAGCTCCATATGAACATTGGTGGCTTTTGAAAATTCTCAAATTTGATCCGAACCTGTGCTTGTACAAGGGAAGGCATAACCTTCAGTGTGAAGGTGAAAGAACAGCTGCTTTATTTTTTGTGGTTCTCTTGGTCACATATCCAAAAGGTTCTCAAAATGAATCACATGATACATCTTAGTCCATGTTTTTGAAGACAAGTTACTCGATTCACAAGGAAAAGATTAAAGTTGCACTGTGTCTTTCTGCCCCCCAGCCAACACAGTTTGAAAGGAACTGGACTCAGTTCACCACTAGCTACAGGGAGCAGTTGAGCTCCCTGTGTCTGCAGATATATATAATTTTATATATATTTATATATATATAATTTTAGCTATCTTACACTACACCACCTCAAAAAATCCCCAAACCAACCAAAATTAAAGAGAGCCATGACAAAAGAAAAAGGCAAAGGTATAGCTGCCCTTCACTGAAAGCAAAATCCTAAGTTTTCCAGCCAATAGGCAAAATTTAAGATCACCAGTAGAAATATTTATTTGAAAGGATTCCCCACAACTACCAGCCCAATATTGTATGAGACCTGGAAATGCAGTAATGCTGGTCAACACAAAATGAAACATAAAATGGGCTTGAAGCCCAAAAGCAGGGTAATAAGTAAGGAAGAACTACAACCCTACTCAGTAAAGGTCTTTGTGAGTACAGCCACTGAAAAACTTGTGGTGCGAGCCCACCCAGCTCATATTGTAGCTCATTGCCTCCACAAAGAATTCATATTTGCTCTCTCATCTACTCGTCTTTTTTTTTCTTGCAGGAATTTTCCTTCTGAGCAGAAAGCATCACTGGCAATTTCAGCTGAAACTAGTTCAGGGTCTGTTTCACCAGTTACTAGAGGGAGATGCAAGACTGACAGATGTGGATTCACTGATGTCTAATAAGGAACAACTTTCTGCTATGGATTTAACAAAGCTCAGTTGGTTAGTCAACTGTGAGACCCAAATCCACTGGAAATCTGGCTTCATTACTTCTGCTGTTCACAGAAGAAATTGTTTTTAATCTAAACCTGTCTAATAAATAGTACTTTCAGAAAATAAAGAGCATATACATTACCTCAGTAACAAAGAGAGTGCGCGGGTCAATGATGTCCAAGAAGTGCCTGAATCTGCCATAAAATGAAGTCTGGAAGACAGAAAAAAAAGCCCAAATGTGTTCAGTTAGAAATTGCCTTTACTCTACTGCACAGAAAGGTTTTGTTTCTTCTGCAAAACTATGTATCAACTAAAAAGAAATCAGAATAGAAGCTTTTCACTGGTAATTTGTGATAGAAAGCCTGAAAAGACCCTGCAAATAGCAGCATTGCTATTAACAGGATACAAATATAGATGCTTTATTAAGAGGGTACTATGAAGCTGCTAAAATATCCTTTGCTTTTTTTTTAAAAAAAAAGAGATGACATATTGCTTGCTTAGCCTGCTCTATGGGACCCCTGGGACATGGGAGATGTTTCAGGCCACAAAAACCCAACAGCACTGCCCCAGACCTCCCACATCAAGTGATGCTGTCAAAGGAATTCCGACCCTGCAGTGTCTTTAACACTCTCCCTGTGTTTTCTGTCCCCATTCCCACTAGCATCCATCTCGTGGGACCAGCAGCACCACAAGGTCCCTGATTTGGGGGAGAGACTAGTGTAAAGGAACTCCTGCAAGACTTTAAAGTCTCGACAAGGGACCAAGTTGTTTTCTCCCTGATGAGAAGAACGAGAAAGGTAAAAGATGAGTACAAACCCAGTTTTATGTCCCAGATTTACTGCAGAATTGTCCAGGCACTAAACTAAGGCTGGGTTCCATTGTTCCATTCCCTAAACACTCACAGAGGAGAAGATGGACTGTGAACCTTTACATATAGTAAAAGAAAGCGCCTGTGTTTTGTGCTTGTTCTTAGTTCCACATCTGGAAGAACCCAAGCTAGGCACAATGTTGTGTTTGACGCTCATAGGCATAGTGTCCTGCAAAAGTTGATGAAGGTGCCTTTGTTGGGAGCAGCAAAACTCTGAAGAGCTAGAAAGGGATCCAGAAAACTGGTAACAGAGTCTGAAAGAAAGGGGAAGGTGGCTGTGAAATCAGCTGGAAAAATCATAGGCAGCTCCAAAGGAACAGAGAGCAGTTCTGACTTGGCATTTAGGGCAGAGGGGAAACCAAAACAAAAAAGAATTTAGTCAAGCCTGAATCATCAGACCATGCAGACCATGAAGCATTATTATATTAAGAGCACTCAGGATATACATACATCATCACTCAGTCAATCTGCATTCTTTTATCACGATGCAGACATAGGCCAAGTGCCAGAGCTGCCTCAGTGCAGCCTAAACTCTCATGTGGACATTGGCAATGCCAAATGGACATGGGACAGCCCAGTCCAGTGGCTGTTTCTTCTCCTGTGGCTTCTCCCCAGCAGAATTTGCACCAGAAGTTTGCAGCCCATCACGGATACAAAAAGGACACGGGTCACAGAATTACAGGTGCTTTTGAATATTGGGACCCCTTTGCCCTGGCTGCTCTGCAGCCACATGCAGACAATTCTCTTTTTGCGTCTGTAATGCAAAAGAGTGCTATAAATAAAGGACTGGAATATGGATAAAGCAGCGAGAATGGCATTTAATCACAGCCTGGCATAATTTTATGAAACGTGCTGGCTCTTCTCTGCTGAATCCATCGAACACAGAGAAATACCAATAATACTGCCTACTTATTCAGGCAGAAATCTCTATCTAATGGCAATTTCCAGAAGCGCTGCTGTCCACCACCTCATGTGGCAGCACCCCATTCTCAGCTGCTTACAAGACTCTCTGCTGTTATTTTCCCATGTTCTGCACTAAAAAAAGAAAAACCCACAACTAAACAACATAGCTTCACATAACTTCAGAAAAAAAGCCCAGTGGTTTTTAATTAGCATTGATTTAACTAGCACTAATTCTGGTACTTTCTAGCTTTTGCAAGCTTGACATTATGCTGCCTTACTTTTATTTTCAACATGAAGATCTCTGCAGATGCCACTGTCCTCCACATCACTACTGCCCGATGCTTGCCAGTGGTGCAGGGAGTGACATGACTAACGCATGACTCACTTGGTCCCTCATCACGTTATCCTGAGCACTCCCACGTACCACCATCCCTCTCCCACTGCCCATCCTTCTGCACTTGCTCAACATCAAACAGCAATCAAAGAATTCAGAGCATTTGGAAGGACATGGTTTAAACAAAAACACAAGGGGAGGATTTTTAAATTTAAGTGCCTTTGACTTCTCCACTGCCTTTATCATTGTGATATGCATTTCACAGTGAAGGAAGCAATATTAAATAGAACATCAGTATTTTACACCAACTTTACAGAGGTATAAATGACACTACAAAGTGCAAGAAAGGGGGAAAGAAACTGTAAGCTGAAATGTGCGTGATGTAAATTTTATTTTAGAAATACAGATTTAAATTTGCAAAGCTGCAGAAGCTCTCAGGAAGCCACTCCTGTAGCCCAGGGTCATTGTTTATTTGGCTCAGGTACAGCACTGGTCTCCTACTCTGATCCTTGTATGGTGCTAAGAAACAGCTAAGGACATGTATCAGCAGCTCAAACCCATACTGTCACAATCCCATTCCCATGTCCCCTCTTCTCCTGCCCTGTGCTAGTGCCAACACGTACCTGGTGCTGCAATCATCTGATCAGGGAGCTAAGAGCGCCAGAAGTCTCAACCTTTAATGAGAGACTCATTTTCAGGTTGGTGGTGTTGCCTGAACCCACTCCTTCTGTGGTCAGACAAGCCCCAGGGCAAGGGCCAGAGCATTTGAGTGAGGTCAGGACAACAGCTCTGACTCAGGTTCCCATGGAACTGCACAGGACGGTCCAGAGTGAAAAAATAAAAATTCCAAGTCTACGATGCAGAGCTGTTGACCATTCCTTCAAATTCTTTCACACATACACACAAACCCAACCAGAAATGCTGCAGCCCAGTAAGGGAAGAAGTGTTTTTCCATTCTCATGGAACTTAAGAGGGCTGTATGAAAAAATGTGGGGCTTTCTGAAGGCTTTCTCCAAGAAACAAAATTGCTTTGTCTTCCTGGCAAAAAAATAGAATTCTGAACATACAGGGGCTAGGCTAGGAACCAAACACGGAGACAAGCAGCAGACACTGTGCTATGGGCTTGCTAGGAGATGATGGCTAAAGCATCCGTTTCTTAGATACCATAAGGCACTTCATGGTGCAAGGTCACCTAGGGCCAACTGCTTGTCTGCCAGCAAACAAGACTACTTAACTGCTGGCTTCTTTCACCCCCACTTTAAAAAAAATTAAATAAATTACCCTCTTGCTACTGCTACGTCAAAGAAAGGACAACAGGAACACACACGTACTTCTTCCCTAGGCTGAAACAAGGCAGAAGCCAGTTCCCAAGAACATCTCCGACCATCAGTGACACACAAAGAGACTAGGCAGGAAAACTCAAGCTTGAGTCCACCCTCCCTCCCCTAAGGCTGGCAGCAAGATTGAACTCATCAGCTGTGGTTTCCACTTCATTTTTGTATTATAGTGAGCTCTCTAAAAATGTAATTACATAAGCCTGCTTTTTCTTATTGCTCTTATGAACCATGTGAAAGACCTCTTAAAAACGTCCCACAAAGCAGATTCTGGTGCTCAAACACCAACTAATCTTTCCAGCAGAAGGGCTACTGTCACCATGAGGCTCAACCTCTCTCATGGCCTGCCTTTCTTTCCCAGATTCCAAGAAACAAGTCCCACGACATTGCATTATCTTTTAATGCATCTTGATCAGGTTGGCTCAACATCCCTCATCACCACCATGAGACAGCACAGCAGAGGACAAGCCATTAAACTTCTTGCTCTGCTGCCTCTAGTCCAAGTTTCTTCAAGCGAGGCAACCACATTAAACCTCATTCACTCCCACATCCAGGCCAAGATTTTAAAAAATGTAGCTTTGTTAATCAAGCAACTGGAGAAAAAAAAAATAAAAGAAGAAAAAACACCCCCCCCCAAAAAAAAAAACCAAACAAACAAACAAAAAGAAAAACAACAAAAAACCACAACCCTAATTGGTAATGAAACACTTTCCCCATCCTGCTTCTCCCCCTCATGAGCGGACAAGCTGGACATGCTTGAATTCAACAAACCCAGGGGAAAAGAAGCAAATAAATCTCAGCCTTGGACAGGGGAAAGCAACATCAAAGCAAGTGGGAAGTCCCCAGTTCTACATCTAAAACATTTCAATGTCAATTCACAGTGCCATGCCTTGTTGCAAGAAAAAAACAGCCCCAAAAAGTAGGGGAGTATGAGTTTGAACAAGTTTTGGGGTTTTTTAAACTCTGAAGAATGAGAATCTAATTTTTCCACAACAAAAAATTTCTGTGGTCTCCCCAAGAACCACATAAAATGGAACCATATTCAAGCCAAGAGCAAAGTCTTCTTGCGGGTGCACCCAAATGTCATCACTGCCGATTTCACTGCTCAGCCCTCCGAAGCAGCAGTGTATTTACCCTGACTGTTCAGCCCCTGAGCACAAAATACCCGTTGGTTTTACTGCTGTCCAGCAGAATGCAAAGCTGCTTTACCGCTACTCCTTGCCGGTTGCCTTTCCATGATCCAGGTCAGCTCCTGCTTCCCGCATTTAGTCTTCTGACTAGAATTTTTTTAATTAAAGATTGGAATTTTTCACAGGGCTGCAAGCAAAACAAATGGCAAAAAAGAAACCCCAAATCCTAATACTTCTGAAATTTTGGGGCAAATTAAATCAGACCCAACTGTTGCATCTCAACTGCAACTCAAGACCCTTCGTGAACATAACCACAAAACTGAACTCACAGAACAGATCAGGATTTTGCTTTCCAATCCTGACACACATACTTTCCTGCAAATACCAAGTTTCTGCAGGATAAGCAGGAAATCAATAGCCAGAATGCAACAGATAGTTTTGCAGACTGACCGCAAACAAAAAGCCTTCAAAAAGGGTTTCTTTGGTTCTAAGAAACTAAAAAAATTGGTTCCCACAGAGTCCTCTCAGTCCAGAGACCCTCTGAACACCTATACTTCCATTTACATACTGACATTTTACACACCTCGCTCACATTGTCTTCGCTGAGCACTGCAGCATTTTGTGTAACAGGAGTATTATGTTTTAAGTGTGAATAAAAGTGATGATAAATAAATAAAACCAGAAGAAAATTATTGCCACTTACTCCTAAATTATTTTCCAACAACAAATGAATCCATTGCATATTCCTGGTTCTTTGCTGTGCTCCAAAGCACTAGGTAAAGAAAGCTGAGTGATTGAGCAGGCACTGACCTGACCTTCTCAGTTTTCTTACGGGACTTTTTGGCTCTGCTAAGATGAAGGAAGTAACCCCTATGAAGAAGCTAATTTAAAACCATTGGAAGAAACTAATTCAGAAACACGTTACAGATACTTTTTTTTTCTAATTCCTTTCTCTTTATTATCAAAAAGATGTTTAAAATTGGGTGTTAATCTAGATCAGATCAGACTGCCACATCATACTGGAGTTTCTACAGCAAAGAGACATCTCATTGAAAGCCTCAACCTCAGGAAAACAAGAGGTTAACCTCAGGTAAAGCACAATATTGCAGTTTCTAGTTTTTTATACTTTTCTTCTGTGACTGTTTAAAGTTCTGCCATCACTAACAAGCATTTACTTCCCTGGGCTATGACTGCTTTCTTTCTAAGCTCTGTTAGATGGCTTTAGGATATATGCAGCATCTGGTTCTCTTGTACATAATGGAATTCTCAGCAAAACAATGCTAAAACAAACTCCTGGGGTGCAGAACAAGCAGGGAAAGGCCAGGCATTGTGGCAAGTAGTTGCCCGTGGTCCATATTCTAAATCTATAGAGAATTACTTCCTAAGGTCATTGCAATGGAGCAGTTTTTCCTACAATTCAGATGGCCAAGGTACCGCTCAGCCCTCCTCCTACCAGCTACTGTCTGTCCCTGTCTCTGACAAACACACTCTCATTCATTACTAAAAATTCTAAGAAGAGGGAGTTTGATTTTATTTACCTTTTAAATTCCACTTCAGTATTAAAACAGTGCTGTTTATGTGTGATGTACAGCAAAAGATGACATGCAGAAATAGTGAACTGCTTTCTTTTCTCATACCTCCTTCTGACCCTTTCTTCTCCATCCTCTCTCCACCATTCCATGCCCATTATAATCTTGACAGGGGAAAGCAAGGCATTACCACCTCCCTCCAAAGTTTCAACTAGATGTACCAACTCTGCATCCACCCAGCAAGCCAAGACTGTTAGGACAAGTGGATGGGATGAGAAGATTAAGTCCCTGGGCACAGGAATAGCCAGGAACAGTTCAGTTCACCAGCAGTCCTACAGCACCCTGCAATCAATCAAACCCAGATTTAAGTGACAATTCAGGATGCTTCCTTTCTAACAGGATCATTTCCAGCTCCGGCTGTCATACTGATGCAAGGGATGGAGGTTGCAAGAGACCCCTAAGTGTGACCTTCAGCTCTCAAATATCCACCCGTGGTCTTTTTTGCCATTTTATTCCTGCCACATCTGTTGTAGTAAACAGTTATCTGGAGGGAAAAAAAAAAAAAAAAAGAATAACACAAATTTCCTGTGATTAATCATGGCTATTTTGGGACCAGTTGTCACCAGCCTGCAAGCAAGATGAAGCTCTGCAAAGCGGCTGGGAATATTAATTCCCTTACATGGCCCAGCACTTCATAGGGACCACAGGAGAACATTACAGATCCAGCTCATTTAAGCAGCTGTGCTGTGGGCCATGCAAGATCCAGCTGACTCCGAGATAAGAACTAGAAGGAAACTACTCCTCACAGACTGAAGAAATTTGAAGAAGGACAGCGAGAGATGGGTAAGTGACCACACGCAAGCACTTGCTTATCACCTTAAAGAGGGCAAGCATTCCTCAAAACTACCCTAAGCAGTCCTGGGAAGAACAGGAGATATGCAAAAAATGTACCAATTTAATTATAGTGTGATTTAAAAAAGATTTTAATTAAGCCAGAGCAAAAGATATGCAGACTTTTTTTTTTTTCTTAGCTAAAAAAATAAAATAAAATCTGGCTTACATCAGCTTTAAATTAATTAGGAAGAGATTTAAGCTAAAGTAAACAAAATTAAGAAAATTCAAGCCATTGAGCAGTGGGACTCCAGCAATGTACAGCATAACACCAGAGCTGTGCAATTGCACACACACGTGAGGTCTAGCCCTTTAAAAGTTTAGGCTAAAGCTACAGATTCTCATCCCTTCGGTATTTTCAATTTGGCTTTAAAATATTAAACAGCTAGGAGTATGTAAGGAGTAGCTCCTGCACCTCAGTAACTTTGGTTACCTGTACTGACAGGTCTGCTCATGAACACAGATGGGACTCAACATGGAAACCTTTCACAGGCATTATGTGGAGTACTATGGGTTTACATCTTGTAGCACAACATGCAAACAAATAAACTCCCTGTTTAAAATCCAATCCTGGCTGACAGATGTAAAAAAGCCAACGGATGGCTTTTTTTGGCAGGTTCTGTGAAGTTAGCAGAAAAACATCAAACCCAAAGGTGTCTGTATTTCCTCTTCTCCTCTGCAATTCATCTTTAAGCATGTGTTTGCAGGACCCAATAGATTGCATAGGATAAACAGGGTCAGCCCATCTTCAGGGCTGAGAAAGCCACATTTGGCAACAGCAAACACCATTTAGCATACGCCAACCTCATCCCAAGCAGCTTGCACATGCTGGGATGTACCTGCACGTACACAAGAGTTAAAGCAGTTATGACCCAACCTAAAACCCATCCTTAAACATCCTTCTGCAGCCTTTTAAGAAAATCCCGCCTCCATAATGATGGCCTTTTAAGAGAAAAAAGTTTCATTCACTTTTTTAAAGTGGAAGATAACATTACACTAAACAACACAAGGAGAAACTTCTGTGTTAATGCTACACTACAGCTTTGGATGCTCCCACTGTCTGGACCAGGGATTTCAGCAATCACAGCATGCAAGCAGCAAGCCGTTACGCTCTTGAGAGGCACATCTAATCAACAGCATCTTTATCTGTGTGTTATTGCAAGGGTTATCCTGGACATAGGAGGGTAATAAACCTTGACTGTGCTTTAAACTTACCATATTAAAGTATACAAAGAGCAGAAAATAATGATTTTTAGCACTAATGTCCTAATAAAACATTTCCGAGATTAGCATGTGTTGAGTTCTAACATTTAAAATATCTGCAAGGTCAAGCTCTGACAACAGAATTCTAGTGATGGTG
This sequence comes from Pedionomus torquatus, assembly GCA_013398155.1. Classification (NCBI taxonomy): domain Eukaryota; kingdom Metazoa; phylum Chordata; class Aves; order Charadriiformes; family Pedionomidae; genus Pedionomus; species Pedionomus torquatus. The sequence continues at coordinate 53,659 of VZRU01013190.1, forward strand.
TTAATACTACAGTCATAGAAATGGCATGTTTGGCCAACAGAATAAAACATCCTAAGCACATCACGTACTCCATGATCGTGCGTACATGCTGAGATGCTCAAGGGATAAAAGACGTTTACAGGTCTGGGTTGGGTTTATTCTCCTGCATTTCCCTCCCCTTCCCCTGAAAGATTTAAGATTTGTGACTTCTTTTTCCCCACCCCCTCATTATTTCCTTCTTAGCAAAGAGGACAAGGCACGATCGCGAGTTCTGCTTGTTGAGATGATGACCCTTGACTTAAGCTGGGAAGGGAGTCAGCTCACTTCTTGTTCAGTGTCCCCTGGCCTCGCAGTCCTCCTGCACTACACAAGACAATGTCATGTTACTTAGAGAGGAAACACCAGAGTTTCTGGCACTATCTTTCTTCAGCAGTTAACACCACTGGTGAGCCATCAGCTGCACCAACATCTCTAGACCCTCACTGGTCGTGATTCATCAGCTCTTCTGATACAAATAAATTAAAAAAAAAAAAAAAAAAAAAAAAAAAAAAAAAAAGAAGCAGCAAAGCATTTATTTAGTTCAAGGCAAATTCCTGGGCTACAGGCAGAGACTCCAGAGCACAGGGAACACATACTGAGTGCTTTGGCTTCAAAAGATGTTGCACTTAGAAAATCCTTTTAAAATAACAAAACAAAACAGAAAAACCAAACAGGAGTATGCCTAATAAGTTAGAACTACATGTCAGAAAATTAAGTTCTTATCACACATTCTCAAGCCTAATGTCCCCATTTCTTCTTTAACCTAAAAATAGCCCATTTCCATTGGGAAGCAGAGTTCTTTCCAGCAAGGAAACAACAGAAAAAAAAAAAAGGTGACTAGACAGAACATCACTTTCCGAAGATCAAGAAAAACAAGTGAACAAGGGAGAGGAAAAAGATGAATTTAATAACCTCCAGAGGTAGTGCTGGGGATGGACATCTCCTGCCTGCTGTCCTAAATTCTGCTCAGCCACTTTCCGGAGACTCTGGGTCTCAGCAGGGGAAGGAAGCTACCATGTCTGCTCTGAACCAAATCCCCAGGCAGCCGAGTTTGGTCTCCAAGGCTTTTTGTTCCTAACACACAACTTTACCTTGTTTTCCCCCACAGGGACAAAGATGCTTAGCACAGCTCCCTGCATCTCTCCCAGCCCCAGTTTTAGTCAAATCTCCTCTTAAATAGCTCCAGACCTGCTTCCAGCCAGCATTTCAGAGGAAAAGTAAATACTGTCATCACATGGGGCAATGTCTAGAATTTAAACAACCCCCCAAGCACCACTAATCCTTCCCAAACAAGTAAGGCATCCTTTGTCAGCTGGACCACTAAGGCCAAGATCTTATAAGCAGATAAAACCCTGCAACAGGCCACCAAAAGAACTGGAAATGCAGGGAACTGCAGTGAAACACACCAGCTGACAGAAAAGGATCATGGTGTTTAAGGTCTACCAGTCCCTCAGGTTCACATAGGTGCTCCTCCTCAGCACTGGAAATGGAATTTTGGGAGCAAACACTAGGGTCAAATTAGGGGAAATAAATAACCCTAACTATGGGACCCAGAGATGAAGGGCCTCAGCTTTGCCAGGTTGTATGACAGGAGCAGGCACGTGGCTGCAGCACAGGTGGGGCAAGTGCTGCGTCCCAACCCCAAGAGGGCTGATCACAGAATCCGACCAGGTGCCCTAGACCCCAGCAATACCTGAGCCTCTCTTGCTCTGCCACTCCATTTTGCTGTCAGATTCCAGACTGGGCTGTCCATCTGTGTTGGCAGAGGGAGCCAGAGAAAGAGAGGGAAGTGCAGGGTGAGAGCCGGCAGGACACCAGCACCACAACCCATCCTACAGTTCCCAGACCTCCACACGGTATGGCAGAAAATTTTACAGGAAAGGAATAAAACCACTATAGAAGAGAAGGGAAATGATTCCTGATGCTTGCTGTGGCTCTCCAGCAAAGAACCCCTGAAGCCCCCAGTCCCAAGGGTACTTTTGCTGACAGGTAACTCTCACCCCAGATCTGGAATGCAGTAGAAACACGCTCAGCTCATCTCCCAGGAGTGGCAGTGAGGAGACAGGACATCTCCACTCAAACACACATGCAATCATTAACATCCTGCCATACCCCTCGAAACATTTTCTAAATGTTGCTACAAGTGACAGTCGCTCCTTAATGAACAGAACGCACCGATTCTGTGCCTGAATCGCTGCCAAGTGTGCCTCGAATCATCTGTGGTGTCTAGAAGGGAGTAGCGTCTCCTCCTCCTCTCCTTATTAAAAAGCTCTGTCTCCTCAGCCTGAGCATCCCTCAGATCACGCAGCTGAGCAGGCTCCCCATGCACGGAAGTCACCCCTTCCTTGTTGCGACGGATCTGTCGCTCCGAGGAAGAGGTCTCCCTCCCAAACAGGGATAAAGCGGTGGGGGAAAAGGCACATATAGACCCACCAACCAAGAGCTGCCCCCTCCATGGGAAATTGGCAACTGGACTTCTCAGCAACCCAAACAGGCAGCTTTGGTCAAGCCAAGCTCTGTGAGCCGCAATTAGCAAGTCAGATGGCTGGCAAACAACAGTCCTGTACAGATTTTGTGTGGATGGTGGAAAGAGTCTCCTTGGAGATTGCCCCAACAGTGGGAGGGGGGGGACACCTATTAACCAACAGACTCCTGCTACTCATTCTTGACTAATCTTGTTAATTACAATGGCTCATTCCTTTCCAGAGGGGTCTTGCCCAGCTCAAGAGCAACTGAAGTAGGTTTTGCAAACTTTGGCGCTGGAAGGCTGCCATGGCTCTACGCGAAGGAGGAACGGCTTTTGTCACCTGCAGCACACACAGCGGTGGCCCTGCAGGCGGCTTGTGGGCAGAAGCTGTGGGGGGCGGCAGGGGTGCCCGCCGTGCCCGGTGGGGAGGGCTCTGCCACCCGCTCTCCCTCCTGACCCCGCACCGTCCCAAAACACGCGTCCTCGGCAGCCACCTCCGCCCGCACAGGCGATGCCCGTCGGCCCCCTCAGCCCCAGCCCGCAGGCGACCTGAGCCCGCACACGGCCGGGCTACCCCGCTGCGAGGCAGCTGAAGCACCGGCTCGGGAGCGGCCCCGGCGCCCTTCAGGAACCAACTCTCCCTCTGGGCCCAGCCCTGCAGGCCCCGCACCCTCC
>VZRU01013195.1:0-19529 GCA_013398155.1 Pedionomus torquatus
GGTGGCGGGTAGGGCCTTGCCTCAGGCGGTGCTGCGCGGGAGGGGCTGAGGGAGGTTATTTCAGCGGGAGAGAGGGGCGAAGAGTTTCTCGCCGGTCAGGGCGGGGGGGGGGCTCTGTGGGCGGTGCCGGGTCCCTGTGGGCGGGGCCGTNTGTGGGCGGTGCCGTGGCGTCCGGCTCCCCCCTTCCCGTAGCGGGGCGAGACGGGCCCTGCCGCTCGTAGGTCCCGGTCTCCTGCGGTGCCCCCTGGGAACGCGGGGCTCAGCCCGAGCGCCGGGGCTGTGTCTGTGGAAGATCCACAATGGTCGGGTAGAAAAAGCGCCTTAACGTGGTTGAGGGTCTGTCCGTGTAATAACTGTAACAGACAGTAGCATTAACTTGGCCTGGAAGTCTTTCTCACAAATACCTGGGGTATAAAACGTATAAAATCACTACAAAAGTGGCCTGTGTGGAAAGAAGTATTAGTCACAGTAGAACTAGTAAGCGGGTGATTAATGACTTGCATTGAAAGAGAAGTGGATGAGTTACCCACGAAGTGCAGGTGTGATGGTGTGGCCATGCTGGCGGCTGGCAGCTGCCCGTGGGAAGGCCCGGCCTCTCCTTTGAGCACTCTGTAATTGGGTGACCACCAGTGCCAGTGGGTACGAAGTTTGTGCTTTCTGGCAGCAAAGAATCATTAGGTTAGTGTAAAGTAGAAGCGTGCCCTTCCCTGCCAGCCTGGGTGCTCTAGCAGATGTGGGGTGAGCCAGTTGAAGAAGCTGATCTGGCTAAAAATTAATGGTTTATTTTTGTAGTTACTTTCTTATCTGGCTGGACTTTCTTTGGTCACTAAGGGACCACCCCTGACTTACAGTAATTATTACCTAACCTGCCTTTTTTTTGACTTTATGGTAATTTAGTGAGTGTCTTTCCAAACTGTTGCAGTGAAGGATGGCAGTCTCAAGGTGGGTTTGGGTTGGTGGGTTTTTTTTGCCCCACTGAATCTGGAAGAGAATACTTAGATACAGTCTTAGCATAACAGTGTAAGGTTTCAGATAATATTTTATCCAAACTGGTGGGGTTTTTTTTGTGTTTAAGGTGGACTGTCAGTTGAGCTGGACAGAGCTTTTTCCATTGTTAAACAGCTGTGTATGCTTCTAGCACTTCACGTGCACACCAGTACAGATACTAGGAGGTCATAGTGTACTTCACAATTCTACTGTCTTAAATCTATAGTTACTAGTAATGAGGAAATGAAAGGGTTGTGGAGGTCAAAATTTGAAGAGATTATTGGTGACTATCTTCCTATATGCTCTCAGGGACGGGATTCCCAAACTGTCATGTATACCAGTTGTAGATATGTGGTGTGTAGCTGGCTAAGAAACTAGGAGCTGCTGTTAGTAAACTGAAATTCACAGATCCTCTACAGCAGAAATAGTAGTCATAATACCAAAATGACATACAGGTGTGCCTTGAGAAAATCTTCTCTATACAGGAAGAAGATATGCTTAGTTTTCAACAACTAAAGTAAAACTTTTTTGCACATTTTTCTGAATTATTTTTTATATGTAATTTGGAAATAAGCTACATTAGACAATGATATTTTAACTCATTCTTTTTCATTGCTACTAAAAAAATCATTTAATTCTTCCTGTATATTTAAAACCAAACCCCTGGAATTCATAAGTTTTAAAACATCAGATGATTAAAGCTATGAAAAAACCCCCACCAAACCAGTTCTCAACTAATTTTTTTCTGATATAGCTAAGGAAATGTCTAAAAATTAAATCATGCTACAGGAAAACATGTCTAGGAAAACTGTAAGACCATTATTTAGGTGTGATGGATATAGGATCCACCTTGAAAGGTCAAAAGATTACAGACTGGTCCTTATAAAATGATATGAAAATTTTAGAAGCCGCTTTCTTATGGAAATATGGCATATTCCAAATAAATATATTGTATGTATTTCTATATTTTTTAACGTACTACTGTATTTATCACCTGTTCCTGTGCACTTGCAAAACATCACATATGCCTATGTACTATACGTCAAGTCTAGTGATGCTTACCTGGAGCAAATAAAAATGTGGTCTGATCTTCCGAAATTCTTTCAATCTGAGTCCTTTAGGTTTTTTTTAAAAAAAATTATTCAGTGCACCTCAAAAATGGCAATAGATGTGATCATGGGTAGGTGCGTATTTGAGCATTGCTACCAGTTTCATTTTAAATGCAGAAGTTTTTGTGGGTGCAGCTTTTGTGCTGATGAAACCTGTGCAGTCACAGAACAAAATCTAAAAAAGCTGTGTTGTGGTAACTGCAATCAAAGTGGTATTAGTTTGGTCAGTGCTCCTAGAAGTGAATGCAAGAATATGAAATCTGTGTAACTGGGAAAAAAAATATTGGCACCAGTTGTTGGAGTTCTTGTGCCAGTTCTACTTTTGCAGACATGTCAAAATATGATCTTGCTTACTACATTGTCAAAGATGCCAACAGTCATGGAAAATTATTAAAATTTGCTTTAATTGTTCAGAGTAGATAAACAGAAAAACTGAGTGAGGAGTCATCCCTTTCTGCTCCATTCCTGTTTATCTTAAAATATTTTAAATAGTGATAATTTCTTCTGTCTACAAGTGTTCTGCTTCAAAGTATTTTTCACTTTAAAGTTTATTCTAAGCAGAAAGACAAATTATTAAGGATCTAAAATCAGCAGCTCACAGATGTCTGTGGATTTTTTTTTAATGTTCTTTTTCCCTTCCTTTGCCCGCCTTCCCCCTACCAAATAAGAAACCCATTTGACTAGTTTAATCCTGTAATTACATATAGGCCTGATTCTTCACTCTCATGTGTCTAGCCATTTGCACAGTGGGTGTACCAAGCCTGTAGACAGTATCAGGTCATAGGAACAAATATGACCACAAGGCTGGGAATAATGGTGTGGATGACAGTTGCTGCTATAGTCTTAACCTTGGGAGATAGTGGAATGAGCCTTGACTAACGATTTTTATACCTCTGTTTTTTTTCACTTTTTTCACTGTTTTAAGATTCACTATTCACTTGCTTTGTGAAGAGGCTATGTATAACAGGAGGTGCCCTTAGACTACATTCAGGCTAGTGCTAGATTACAGAGTGTTCTGGAATAAGATTTCATGCGTAATTTCTTACTTCGTAATGCTTGATGATTAAGGTAAAATGTTTCAGATTAGCAATAGCATGACTGGTTTTGCTGTGGCACTGTCTGTAGCCAGGCTCAGTGCTAGTGAACAGGCAGTTCATCCAGTTATCTCAAAGGGTAGTAAAATCATTCCCGTTTTAGATCAGCTGGTTGTATTAGGGCAAATCCACACACACAGAGCAGCTCATAGAAACTATTCTGCCAATTAATCCTTTGGTCTTGATGTTGGAAAAGGGTTAGTAATAACACCATGGGGATATTATCTTTAATTACTGCTGTCAAATTTGCCTATTAAGGTGATGCCATCTGTTTGCCTTAGCTTAGAGGTATCAGTCATGATAGCAATGGTAGTGGCTGAGGGGAGGGGTGTGCCCTGTGGCCTGTAACCTCTGGCAAGGAGGCAGCATGCACAACTTGATGTGGTGCTGTCAGCATACAGACCAAGAACCTGTCACATCCTGGTGTGATTCTTGAGAAACGTGCTTGTTGACTTCAGCAGGTGTTGTGTTGGGTATGTGAAGTTGAATGGATAATCCATAAGTGATTCTGTTATTACAGCCTAAGTATGACTTGTGAAATGGAGTTACTGATACTTCAGCCTCTTAAACCTACAATATTCTATTAAATATACTTCTTTATAAGTAATGGTAAACCCAGTAAAACTGTAAGAGTTAGGAAATTATACTTTAAATAGGTATTATCAAGTGAGTGATTGTCTGAATTATTAAACTTCATCGGTGTTATTAGTGAAATGCATGTATGCGGTTTCTGCAAGCTAGGAGTTTTCTTGGAGTATGTTCTTCCTGTTTTGCGATGATACAAAAGTACAAGAACAGTTACATAATTGTCTTTCAAATTCTAATATTAATTTGTGATCAGAAAGTGCTGAAGCATTTAAAGGGGGAGAAAACAGTTTATTAACTTCACAGATTTTCATAGAGTTATGAGTCAAAAGAAAAATAAAGCATTGTATGATGTTTTACTTGAGTTGTCTGTGATTCTTGACATAGTTAAAAGTTAAAACAGGGAAAAGGTAGAGTAATAGCTGCTTTTGCTCACTGCTGAAATGTGCACAACCAAAAAGCTGCTCAATGAGAATCAAATGTGGTACCTAACAGTTGCTTCTCTTAACACTTGGATGCTTCTGGCTTCATTTCCTGAGCTTGGCTTTGACCTAATGTAGCTCTATGAAGGGGGAGGAAAAAACCCACAAATCTACATCTTCCCCCTCTCAAATCCACTTGAGATACCAACCAGACAACAGATCTGTCCCTTTTCTGTGGACTGTGAGAGGCAAAACCTCTCAGCTCCCTTGATACTCATGGCTTGTTGGTTTGTTTGTCTTTTTCTCTGGTTATTTTGGTGTCTTCTGATGTCTTTTTTAAATTTTATTTTTAATCTAGTTTTCACACCAGCTGCTTTTGTGTTCTGCCCATCTCCTGGAACTGCACTCATGCTAGTGGGTTTTAGGTGACTTTTCTTCACAGGTGTGCTGTGCAATACTCCTTAATTCCAGTGCTTTCTACTTGATGTTCCACTCTTGTCAGGTTGTTTGTGAAGAGAGTGAATACCCTGCTAAAACCGATAATTTTTTTTTATTATAAAATTTAAAACAGAACCCTACACATTTTCAGTAAATGAAATCTGTGTACTGTTTCATTTGGGGCCACCTAGTATACCTGATGTGTTTTCTACAGAAAATCCTAAGTATATTTTTGAATGTAACCTTGAAATACTAGAACTGGCTTAGCTGGACTAAGTGAGTTGTTTGGTGGGAAATTTACATAATAACCCCCCTTAGTATAAATATAAAATGCAATGTTATTAACATTATGGTATCTGTTAGGTAATGCTATATCTACATTCCATTTCAGAGGAAAATAGGTGTGACTCTAGTTTTCAAATTGTGCCTTCAGGTGTAAGAAATTTAAATCGGGAAGCTTTTTTCACTAAGTGTCAATGAGAGTGAAGACTAAATTGTGGACTTTTCCCTGTGGAACTATACTTTGTTGAAGTGACTGGCTGATTTATTCTTTTTTTTTCCTTCTGCTTCTACTTGTGAAGAAAGATCTGAACAGTCATAAAAGCTCATTTGTTTTGAGCATACACTATTTATTAGCAGAGTATGAATAGACTTCAGTTCCCATCTTTTGGCCCTGCTTTCAGTTTCCACTGAAGCCTGTGTCTATGGTCTGAATAAGACCAGCAGTAAATACCAGATAATGCTCTGTTAGAAGAGTAGAATCCAGTTTAATCACAGCAGAATTATTTTTTTTTGCAAGGAGTGGTAGTGAAAATGGATTAGAAAAGGAAAGCAGGGGAATAGCACAGGACATTACCCAATGAAGGTTTTTTTTTTCTCTAGATCTTCTTTGAAACATCATAGTCTGTTTTTCTTACCGACTTTAAGATAGTTTCTCTGTTTCCCTTAACTTACTGAGAATTTGCATGATTTTGAGGAAATTTTGATGATTACTTTAAGAAGCAGGTGTAAATAGCTGGTACACTGTTTAAAAAGTGGCTGTGCAAACTGTCTATCAAAGATTTTTATTGTAACCCTTCATCCCCCATGTACTCGGCACTGGTGAGACCCCACCTTGAGTACTGTGTCCAGTTTTGGGCCCCCTACCACAAGAAAGACATTGAGGTGCTGGAGCAGGTCCAGAGAAAGGCAACAANTGTTGGGTGGTGTGGTGTTTATGGTTGTTGGGTTTTTTTGATTATTTTTTTTTGGTGTTGTTTGGGGTGTGGTATTTTGGGATCTGTTGTTTGTGTCGTAGTGTGGGTTGGTTGTGGTGTGTGTTTTATGTGGTTTTTTGTTTGTTTGTTTGTTTTTTCCCCATTGGTTGAACTAGATGATCTTAAAAGGTCCCTTCCAGCCTAGGTGATTCTGTGATTTGTACAGTCACCCTTGATGGTGTTGGAAGTGTTGATTATGCATGAATGGTAAGGTCATCACAACCTCAGTGTATAGAACTTGGTGGTTGTAACATTTAATTCTGTTTTGGCGTAACTTCAAACTTATAGTATTTTCTGAGTAGCTTTACAAGATGTATGCCTTACAGTTAATTTCAAAACATTTTCAAATACAAAACTATATGGGATGTCTAAGCCTTTGTAGAATAATTTGATTTAAATACTCCCCTATTTCAATATATATTAGAAACATGGTAAGAGCAACAATTATTTTAATAGTTGTTTTAAACTAGATGTATGTATATATAGTAATAAAAATTTGGTTTCAACATCTTAAGCTTTTCAAGCTTTAGGTTAACCATGTGTGTAGTTCCCATTTGAAATTGCTGATGCTACAGACATGATTGAATCTTAAGTGTGTGTATAATTGTGTTTCTGGATTAAGGGTGTCATGCAGAGTATTAATTTTTGAAGAAATAACCTGGATTATTTCTTTCTTCTAGAAAGTCTCAAAAGATAAATTACTTACAAAAGCTTTATGCATCTCTCTGGTTATTCTATCCTCATACGGTAGTGCTGTATAATAGACATGGCTGTGTTTAAAGCACAGGGTGTTACCTCAGCTTTCTCACCTGGGCAGGGAGCACTCGTTGCCACAAAGAGTAGAAATGTCCATCATCAGCACAGGTGTCAGAAACAGATCCCCTTCTCTGTATTTGCCTGTGTAGTTGAATATAGATGAAGGAAGGGGGCAAACAGACTGAAACTTGCTGTTCAGGGAATGTTTGAACTGTAGTTGTGATGACTACTGCCCTGGAAGCAGTCTGAGACAGAAAAAGTATACCTGGGACACTTCTGCACAGTACTTCCTAATCCCCCATGATCCAGGGTTTATCTTAACAGCCACAGTGCAGTCCTTACAGATGATAATTTACTAACTGAGGGAAGGGTCAGCCTGGAGAAGAGTATCCATTTTGGCACCATGTTGAATTAAGGGAATCGTTACATGAAACAACAAAAGTAACCCCTGGAGGTTTTATACAAGAACAGGGCCTTGCTGGGGTGTACACCTACTAGTTTCCCTTTGGTCTGGCAAGTCTTCTCTGAGTCAAGCTCTTTCCTCCTTTTCTGTTTGTTCTTAAGGAAGCAATTGCTTGATTGGAGAATGTAAGGTAAGACAATGGATTTCAGTGCATTAACCCTGTGTTGATATGTCTAGCTTGTTCAGCTGAGTATTTTGCTGTGCATAGGGCAACTGTTGAAACCGGGTGCTTTCAGAAACTCTGTCCCAGCTGGTAGTATGCTCCTTCAGATGGAGGAAAAGCAGTAAGTCATGGTCCCAGGTAAGTAAAACCTGGCTCAGTAAGAAAGTGTGTCCAAGGTAGAAAGCACATTGCCATGTGTTACTCCTTTACCACCAAGGCCTTAAGTGGTATTGTGCTGGTATAATCAGGAATACTATTTGATTACTTTGAATGAAGAGATGCACTGAGAGTGGGATACTTAAGCAAAAACTGATGAAAAAAAATAAGAATTAGAAATGCTATTTACGTTCTAGTAGGTTGTAGAAGCTCTCGTTAGAGGTCAGTATGCCACAATGTAAACACAGAACAAAGAACTGTTCAGAGTCAGAATGATAAAGCTCTAGATTTTGTAAGACTAGGCAAGCAATAACAAATAAAGCTTTAATATTATTGCATTGCTCTGATTTCATTATTTAAGAGAGCCCGATCCCACAGAAATATCCTCACTGTTGCTAGAGAGCAGGTTTCCTGCATATCAACAGAAGATTAAGAAGCATCTGCATGGAGAGGCTCTGTCTGTGCTTCTGCTGGCTCTTTAATCATTGAAGGGAGACTTGTCGTGCTTCCCAAGGCCAACACCCTCTTGTAACCACTGACTACCTTTGTGGTTTCTTGCAGAGCAGACTGTGTCAGCAATACAGAAGCCTTTTCACTACCTTGCCTTTTTGCTCCAAGTTCCGCTGATCTGGTAGGAGCTGTTTGTTTTTACTTGTCTCTTGTCTGGCTAGCCGTGTTTTTTTCTTGTTCAGGTTGTATAGTGCAGTCGTGTTCTGTTTTCAAGTATTTACATCAGTAGTGTCAAGGGGAGCTGCTCCCCTGTGGCTTTAGTTTACTCTGGAGCTGAGCAGAATGAGAATCTGAGAGCCATGACTTACTGTTTCATACAAACTCCTCAAGAACGGTGAAGTCCTTATATACCCAGCATATTTGGCTGAATTACAAGTAATCTCAGAGGAACTGTTGTTTTATAGGATTACTTAATTCCAATTTGCATTCCACTTTAAGGCTGGTGGAGATATTCTGGGGGATGATGTGCTCTAGGTGTGGTCTCCTGAGGTAAAACCCAAGTTAGTCAAAAAAATGGGCAGGAACATTTCTAGCTATGCTGTGTCATGATATTTTCTGGTCCTGTTCCTTCCAGTGTTTCCTTTGAAATTACCTCACTGATTTATTCAGAACAGTTTTACAATTGATTAATGTGTTTTCATTGTCTCTTTTAGTTTTGAATTGCTAGAATTCTTCCTCTTAGGCATACGCCTAAGCCACTGCTTTTTCACAGCTCAAGCAGCTGTCATAGCATTCTTGCTTCTTGAGACCTGGCTGTTGCCTGAAACAGCTTCCTTAGCTTTGACTCTAGTCTGTGTTGTGTCTGAAATCTAACTTCTATGTATCTTGTTTTGGCAAGGAACCGCACAAAATGACCTTCTCCTAATGGGTCATGTGCCAAAAAAGAATACTGGAACACTGATAATGGATTTCTGCACAGCTCTAAGCTTTGAATAATCATTTGGTTAAAAACAAAACAAAACCAACCCCGCATAATTTAAGATGGAAATACTAGGTTTATGTTTTGTAAGAATGGTGTGTTAAACTTGCCATTTTTTTTCACAATCTAGCCTTATACTCAACTCAGCTGAGTTGCATTAAGAATTAGCACATATCTAATCCCTTGAATTGTTTAGCAGATAGTGCTTCATATGAGTGTTTAGCATGAGTGCTTCATAGGCGTTTCATACAGTTTTCCTTCAAAAGAAAATATACGTCAATGGAGTCTTGGTCATACAGTACATACAGTTTACATACAGTAAATTGTTTAACATATTTAGTTTAAGTTTAATTTACTCCAAAACCTGAAAATATATTTTAAAATGTGTCATCTGAGTTTTTTTTGAGCTGGCCATTATTGTGCTGGATTTTTTTTACGACCAAGTTACAAATCACAGAAAAATAAAGTTTGCGTGGAAAGCTGTTAGCATATCTCTCTTGGAACAGGACAAATGAAATTGCTTAACAAGGAGGCATTCTTTACTTCTGTATCTTTACCCTTTCTTATTACAGAGTCAACAGCTGTGAGGTTAGTGGCATCTTTGAGTGTTTCTAACAAAATACATAGGGAGCAGTCATTCAAGGCTGGTAGTGAGAGTTACGTTGCATTTTTGATATGTTTTTTTAATATCTGTTGTGCTTTATCAAGGTGAGCATGTTTGCACAACCAAGTTCAGAAAACCAATGGAATTTCAGAAGTACAAATCTGTTGATTTAACTTTAGTGATCTGTGGTCCTGATGTGTGCAATTGAACCACAGCTGGACAACTTACTTTGACCATGTCATGAGAAGTGGTGATTTGTCTGTTTAGTATTTGTAACAACTAATTGGTAAATACTGCAAGTGATTCACAGAAGCAAAAGTTCAAGAGAGTTACAGATTTATATTTTTTGAACATTGTGATATATTCTTTTCTCTTTTGGTTATCTTGAATACCAGTGTCTCATATAATTGGTATTTATTAGTAACTTTAATTTATTCAATGCTTTCAAGTCCTCAGTTTTATTGCACCTCGACTGTATTTGCTGGTATGTCTAGCTTAAAAGAGAAAACAAACCATTCTCTTTTTTTATATAATAAAACTTAATTAAACATACAGAGTTTTAGATGTATCCCTTAAGACAAAAGTACTTCGGTTTTATATTTTCATATTTGATAGTATACTTCCTACAGAGCTTTATAAGAACAACATTTATAAGAAAAATCCGTACACTATCTAGTGTTTGGTAGAGTGCTGTCCTCTGATTGTAGGAGCTGAGCTATGTTTTAAGAATATTTTCATCTCATTTTGGGTAGGTGGGAAGTTGGCTGGATTTATATGAGGGTATGGAATGGAAGCTGTATTCAGACAAGTCACTTCTACTTCATAGGTTTGGATTTGGAAGGATATTTCTAATTGATGAGCTGGTACCAGCAAAAGCTGTTTTAGCTGGAACCGAACTATGAGGTCAGTCATTTTGTCTGAACTGAGTTTCTCAGAAGAATGTAAGTAAGAGAGCTACCTGAGAAACCTGTAAGTAGAGCCAGGCTTTGACATAGTAAGTATTCAGAGGTGGACTCTTAAAGCTTAGGGTAAGGTCAGTTTTGGATTTACACAGGCTTGGTGTCCTCGTTTACCTGATCTCTCTTTGAACTGATTCATGGGACTTTGGTATTCCCACTTGGAATATAGCCTAAAGCCTTTTAGTCCCTCGCAGAGTAGGGACTTAATGCTAGAAGATATGTATAAATAATCCTGAGATCTTTGTCATTCTTCAATATGTGCTTTTTGGTCTCAGTAGGATGACTGTTACACATATATGTGTACAGTAACATTTGCCTGGGAGGGAAGCTCATCTTTGCCATTCAAGTGCAAGGATGAATTTAGTTCAAACATATGGTCAGATTAATGCTAATTCTTTTCACTGATGTAGCAAGAAAAACAAGTAAGAAAATGGGATTATTGGAATTTTAAGGTAAGTTTTCACTTACAGATTATGTAGGTGTTTTAACTCCTAAAATTTGAGTAGTGTGTTGGTTTGGTAATGACTTACTTGATCGTGGCATGTAGTTCAATATTTCAATATAGCTAAACATTTCTAGGAAAAAAGTTCAGAAAAAAGTTGAGACTACTTAGTTGACTTTTACATATAAATGTTTAGACAATTATTTTCTAAAGAATTAAAGTGTAAGAAAAGTATTTGTAAAATTGCAGTTAAATGATACAGCTAATTGTTTCTGAGGCTAACAGTACCATGTGATGGAAACTATTTGTCCAGTATATAACTGCTCTTCCATTTCAATTTTCAATGTGGTAGCTTTCTATTGATAGGTTTCACCCTGAGTTAGATGTTGTCCATACCAGTGCAGTCAACATAAATACTATGTTGTCTATTACAACCAATGGCACAGAAATATAGGCTCGCTAAGACCAGATTCAGATTGCTTCTTTACCACTGTGTTACTCTCTAGAGCTAATAAAAACCATGTCCTCCCAGGTGACAGAAAAAACTTTGGGCTGTAGCAAATGGCTATACATTATTTAATAGGGAGGAACTGGCAGGAGATGTTAGTTCTGCTTTTCCAGCTTCCCAGGTTTATGGAGTTTATGAAAAGGAAATTCTGAATTAAAAAAAATAATAAGAAGAAAAGAGCATTAACCATAGCAAATGTTAACAAACTTTTCATTTTTTTCTGTGCACAAGAAGTAAATAAGAAAGAAACATATCTAGGGAGGGAGTAGTGAAATCGCACACATTCTGGAAATAAGAGAAAGTAAAAAATGGTTTGCCTTTCGAAATTGAAGCTGTCTGTTTTCTCTTTAAAAAAAAGTCATGGACAACTGGCCTACTTTATGGCCAAGTATCTATATTGCATTACAATTATTTTGGAACAGATTTTAGCTGAGGATGTAACATTTTGGGTAAATTAAGTCACAAATGTTTTCTGTTTTGCTTAGCAGAAGGTACAGTGTCTCTTTTTTGTTATTTTTTTTTAGTACTTGACAAAGATCTGTGCTAGTGAAATTAATGGCAAGTATGCCACAGGTCTGCCAAATTAGCATCAGAGACCTGCAGAATGAGTCAGTGGAAAAAATTATCCAAGAGGTGTCTTTTTTTTTTTTAATGAAACTATTAAGACTGCATTGAGTATTCTGTACAAAAAGAGTGATGTTTAAAACATTTAGTGATCCACAGGCTAGAGCCCAACAGTAACAGTCACTTAGAGCAGTGGTGAATGCTGATACAAAGGAAGCTTTTGAGACCTGAATCCTGGAGCTGTGTAGCCACTGGGCATGCTGCTAGCAGAAAGTACAGGAGCTGGAAGGATCCTCTGTTTTCTAACTGCTGCCAATGGCTTCCAAAGGCAACAGTCACAGCTGGCAGTCACTTGGTGGCAGGGACATCCTGAATTTGGCTTCTATTCTGACCACGGTGAGTTGGCTTTCTGTAGATGCAGTTACAATTTTTCCATGTCCTTTAATAATTTTTGTGTGTCAGTCTTGGACTTCATGCAGAGACAGAATAGGGACCAAATGTAACATAGGGAAGTATGAAGGCTAAACCTGCATTGTATTGGCATGGATTTTAACAAGACAAGTGGTATTTAGTTTCTAGCAGCTGTCTTGCTGTCTTTTTTTCCTGACCATTCTTAGTACAGTGGTTCTGCTTACCAAACTAACAATGCTGATAGGAGCTTTAGAGGTGGAAAGGGAAATTTGTTATCTATTTACTCAAAAGGCTGATGATGTAAATTTTTCCTTCAGTCTGTCACACTAATGGATTATAACTGTGCTTCTTCCACCTGTCTCCCTGTAATACAAATGCATCGTACCAGAGCATAAACTGTTGTGTTTATCATACTTGCTGATTAATTAGAAAGCTCTTAATCTCTTAAGAAGTGATACAGTAGGATAGAGAGTTTACTGAGAGGGCAGGTGTTAACACATATCAAATACAGGTCGTCTAGCAAGCTGGACCTTAATGATTCCTGTGGTCTCTTGTGGATTTTCTTTTCTTCCTCTCCCATCCTTTTGTCTGGGACCCTTTTTTGTCTGAGTGGGGGAAAAATGGTTTAATTTCAGTAAGTGTATGTTGGGGGAGTGTTATCTTGCTTTTAGAATAGATGCCAATCCCATATGCCTCCAAACAGCCTTATTAATTGGAATAAAAAGCTAAATGGCAATCTGGTAAGCAGCTTTCAGATACAATGTTTTACATCCTCTCAGAAAGAAAAACAGATTAACATGAAAGAAGAGAAATTTTAATTCTGAATTTTGCACCTCTAAGTAATATTTCAAGATTTATTTAATCCTATTAATGTCTACCTGAATTCTCTAAGAATGTGTGTTCCGGTTTACTTTTTACTGAAATCCCTGGAAATTTCCAATAGTCTCTGCAATCTCTTGATCAAATCCTTATTCTGCAAGTCTTGGAGAAGTAACAGTGATTTGTAAGTTGATTTAAATGATTCTTGTATCCTAAAATTGTTTCTTTAAATTGTAAAAAAGTTACTCTGTATATTATACAAAGAAATTGCTAATTGCATCCACTGTAGATTTTACAGTTGTGATAAGGCTATGGTAATATTAAATGGGAGAGTCCATCAAGTAAATACTATATGTGGGATTTGAGCATATAATCACATATATTAATTATATTCATAATTTTTGCATGATTTGCCCTGTACAGTTATTTCCCTATGGACTAGTGCCATTTAATGAAGAGGCTTCAGGGCAGGACTACAGCTTTTTGTTTGGTTGGTTGGTTTTGTTTGTTTTTTGCTTTTAAAGAAAACCTACCTCAGTAATAGGCTTTAAGAATTTGGATTTAATGAGCTTATTTTTTAATTCCTGTTTTACCACAGATTTCTGTAATGACTAATACTGACCAGTATTTGCTTGGAATGTGGCTCTTCAAACTAAGAGTATGCTTAGGAAGCCTTAAAATCTTGGTCCAAGGTTCTTCTACTGATAGCATACTTCTAAAAAGCTTAGGAGTTGCCTGTTTGGATTAAGCAAAATTAGAAAAAATAGGCCTCAGAGTAAGTATACTATACATGTAATCTGCAGTAAATCAGGACCTTTTTTATGAATATTAGCAGAATGGACTAGTTAATGGTTAGCTAGTATTATTTGGTTTTAAATTATCTGGATGTTTCCTGTCTGCTTCCTTTAAAGCTGTAATTTAGAAACCAGTGGAGTCATTGACTCACTAATTCAAAGAACTATTCTTTAAGTATGGTTTGGGTTAGAGCTCCTACCTACAAATCTGCTGAGTGGCTTCAAAATCCTGAAATGCTAAAGAAACAGGAAAATATTTAGCTTTATTGCATTAGGTGGAATAGATACAGGTGCCAGTCCCCAAGTAAACATTTCTTGACTTTTCTGCCTTCTAGATGGAAAGACATTCCTCCCCTCTTCCACCCAAGCAGTGGATGCTTTCATAACTCAAATTATACATGTTGTGGCACACCTTTAAAAAGCCAAAAGAATTTAGGGAATAATTTTTTATTCTTTAAGTGACATCTTCATAAACTTCATGCTTGTCATTATAACATTAAAAAACATAAGGCACCGGGATTCCTTAGTTTTGAATAAAGATACATAGGATACATGTCGAGATATTTAGTGTGATTAATAGTATAAATTAAAAACAAAACTATTAAAAACAAAACTTTCTCTTTTGAGGCAGGTTTTAGTTTTCAGATTTGTCAGTGTTGACACTTGCCACTTGAAGGACTGATGTATTAGGTGCTATTTGGACACTAATTAGAGTCTATTCTTGGCAGTTTTGCATACTTTGGGAGCTCACTCTTAAGTGGAAAATTTGGACATCACATGAGAATATTTTGACTACAAAGGAAGCTTAAAATGCACTGTATTAAAATATTTTGGACACTAACTCTTTGGGATGTGTTTCTCTGTTAATCAAATCACTGTGTGGAATTTGAGAACACCCTGCTTGCCAGATTCACGGAGAGGTGCCTACAGGTTGTGTTCTGATACGGGTTATAATTAACAGGGTCGCTCTGGGAGGTACTGCTGTGGAGAGGCAAGGCATATGCTACAGTCAAGCAGCTCTTTGTAATGCTTGTGACACTGTCTCTGAATTAGTATGCAGAATGCCCATTTCTTATGGATATAGTGTGCTACAGAATGGAGGGATTTCAGATTCCTGCTTCAATCCAATCTTGTTTTACTGAATTATTTATTATTTGCAAGTGATGGGAAAGGTTGGTTCATGCTTTTAAAGAATGGCTGTGAGATGTTCTAGGGCAAAGTGCCTATTTTTACATTGAGGACAGGAATCCAAGATGCCATGCATGCATTTAAGTATGTTTGGTGTAGAAACACTGAGTGAATATGGAAAAATCTTCTTGATATGATTTAAAATAGACCAAAAAGTGGAATATCTTAAGAATTTGTGCATAAATTATTTTTTCAGTATTTATTTTGACTTCTAATCAATAGTTGCTATTTTTGTTTTTTTAACAAATTGGCATAAAATTGATATAATTTGTTGCTGTAATCTACTAATATACTATTAATCTGTGTAGTAAATCTATGTTGGTATGTATTTGTCCTTTTATACATGTGGGTTTGTGTGCATTTTACATTTCTGTTGCTCCTAATGCTTATTTTAGAAGTCACCCTGAAGAGGCATGTTAATTATACATGGACTGTATTTGAACAGAGGGTTCTAGTAGCAGCACATGGTAGTTCTTAGGCAACTACTGTACTGGTATGCATGCACCATACACAAGATGAGAAAGTTGTAAATTCTTGATGTTTTATCAGCTAAATTAAATAATGATGTGATTATACAAAATGCAGATCCTACTTTCTTTTTTTTTTTACATAACCTGGAAACCTTAAAATTTTCCATTATGACATCCCTAGATAAATTTTTCCAGAATGTGCAAAAATGACTGTACGAATTGTTCGTGGTTTTCTAACAGGACTTAAAGCCAACGTTATTCAGCAAGTGCTTGAATTAAGTAGCTTTTAGAAGGAAGAATACCAAGATAAAACCTTTGTAGGATATCTGACAGCATCTTGTCTGGGGACGTTTTGTACAGTCTGATGAACTCTAAAGATGCATAACTTGAAGTTCAGAAATCTTATTAAAATGTCATTCACCTCAGATCTGATTATCAGCAGCAAGAGCTGAGAAGATGGAAATTAAATTGGCCAGAGCTATGTATTACACTTACCTATTTCAGCATTCTGAAAAAGCTTAGGAAGATGACTGGACTGAAACGTTTATGCTTTATTCCAGGGGGAACCAAAAAAAAAAAATTAGTACAAAGCACAGTATCTGTTCCACAAGAGGTTTTGGAACACCTATCTTGATTTACTTATCCATGTAAATAAAGAATAATGTACTGCATTCTGTGGAAGCTTGCACTCTTTTTCAGTTGTGAGCACTTACTGTAAAGCATACGACAATTTCAAAGCAGAGCGTGTATGTTAATTTGGAGGAAGTAATGCATTTATAAGTAGAGAGTCAGTCAAAGCAATAGCTGGGACAAAAAAAAAAATCTGTTTTGCTGGTACGTTTGTTAATACCTTACTCCTCATGATTTTGTTGGAAGAAAGAATGAACTACCACTAGCTGTCCAACCTTCATGAATTTACACAGTTGTGCCTTGCATGTAAGCCTTTTCACACCTCTGAATTATCCATAGAGTACTTTCCTAAAACTTAAATTTCAAGATCTGCTGTAGTCTTTCTCAGAGAAGGGGAGTGAGCAATGAAAAACTCCAATTACAAGCAGCAGGCATATAGATGAACTGTCAGTTTATACAGTAATGTTTTCTATACCTTTCCTAGTATTTCCTGCCATGTAAATTTGTTTTTCTGACTGCTGTTGCACACTGAACTGATGTTTTAGGAAAGTTATTCCTCTTAATATTCAGATCTTGCTTCTGAATAGTAATGGTCAATTCAGAGCCTATCATTCTGTACTCAACCTCAGGATACGTGTCTATGTACCTAGATTTGCATTTGTCTGCCTTAATTTTGTGTGTTGTTATAACCAAATCTTCCAAGAGTCTCGTAAGTCTCTTTTGGTGACCCTTGTGCTAAGTGTCTGAGATTGCCAGCAAATGTTCTTGTTTTCTTGATCTTCAGGTTGCCATATCAATCTGCAAAACAGTACCAAGCTTTTGCAGAATTCACTGGTGACTTCCCTCCCTCCACCAGGAGACACCTCGTTAGTGAGTCCCTAATCTTTCTTTCCTGCATTATAATCAATGGTATGTCTGTGCAAGACCATTTCCTCTTACTCTGCATTTTTTTGTGTCCTTTAAAACTTTTGGCAAGGAACCTCTCAACAGCTTTTGGAAAGTTGAGTGTTCTGTATCAGTGACATTTCCCATAATCACGGGGTGTCAGACTTTTCTGGTAATACAGAACTTTTTCATTAGGTATTAGGAGTTGTCCTTATTGAAGAACTCTTTAAGGATTCCTAGATAATTGATGTTGTCATGAGAGTTGCTGGTTTTTATTAATAACTTAATCCTGCAGACAGTTCAATACTTGATTTCTTTTAGTCTTTAACCAGTTTGAACAATCTCTGTGACCTACTTTTATCTTTACTGCTGTGATGAAGCCTCAGTTCATCTGAGACTATTATATCTAAAGAAAAGAAAGCTATTAGTCTGTATTATAAACAACAGTAGAGGCAGGTTTTCTGTTTGGAGAACATCAATTTGTGTTGCATTTATTTGTTATATAATAATGATTTTACAAGATGCAACATGTATATCTTCAGAGTGATTTCAAAAAAAAAATCAGTACCTAATTAGAAAATGTTCATTACTAACAAAATAGTATTCTCAAGAAACAAATGCAGATTAGAGCAAAAAATTGAAAGTTACACATTTATAAGTGAATGATAGAATACCACCACTGATTACATTATTCCTTCCACAGAAATGCATACTCCAGACACGCATTTTGCAGCTTACAACAGCAGGAATATGTACTGTGGACAAAAATGCTAAGTACCTGTATTACAGTATGGACAGGGTTATTTAATCTTGAGGGCTTGAATGCATCTGTGTAATCAAAGTGTGCAAACTCGTCTCTCGTGGAAGGTGAAGGCAAAAAAGTAGCTTTCAACAAAACAGTGTTCCTACCATAATAAAAAGGTACTTTAATTTTCTTTAGATAAATATTTCTTTCACAGAAATATACTGTTAGCAAAAAAATATAAATAGCTGATACATATAGGATGTTTGTATTTTGATACATGGACTTCATAGAGTATAAAGCATTTTGTGTCATATTGAATATTGTTGAAATACTGGTCTTTATTGAGAAAATGATGTTTTGAATTCCAGGAAATGACCGTGTAAAAATGGAAGCAAGTAAAGGAAATTAGTTTATGTTAGAAACTCTCTGGGAGGGAAAATGAAGAAAAGAAAGTGCAAACAAAGGGGAATGACAGAGGCTGAGTTGGAGAAAGGCACGGATTTTCACAGAGGAATGGATGTAGTGTGGGTGAAAGGTGCCTGACAGTTCTCCACGTCTGGAAGTGCCCACTGAATCTTTCCAGGAGCAAAATAGTCTTTTCCAATTGTACTGGTCAATTAAAAATCCCACACAGACCCAAATGCCCTGTTTGCAGAAACTTTGTCTTGCTGCTGTGGTAACCTGCTACAGAGAAATCTAGCACACTTTAAGGTAGACTGTATTTCAAGTGTGACTGGACTGGAATGTTACAGAGTTCTGCAGCCAGCTACTCAAAAGCCCCCAGCTTTGTGTGTGTGTGTCTGTTTTTTAACCCCATTCCCACTGGTTCCTCTGACTGTTCCCCTGAAGTGACATTATACTGTATTTCCAAAGGGACTGCTAGTATTTATGGATTCTGTCTTTTAGCAGGAAATGGTGGTGGTCACCAACAAAAGCAATGGTCCAGAAAGCAAATAAAACTCCCTATCAATACGGATGCTTTCAGGCTAATGGGATCAATGTTTGGAGCAGGAGGAAAGTAAGGTACGATTGTTTTGGAGCACCCAGAGCGCCTGGGAGTACATCAACTCAGATATCTTGCTGGGAGCTATCTTTCCCATGTGACACATCATTTGTGGCCATAGAGTATAGTTTTACTTTGGGAATACTCTGGGCTTCCTGCTTGTGCTCAAACCCAGGACCTCCTGCAAATGGTGCAGTGACACCACCTCAGGGTCCTGAATATCTGGGACAGGTTGACCAACCTTCTCCTGGTGATGCGAGTCCTTGGAAATAGAGTGAGTAGGAGTGATCACCCTGGTCACAATGGCCAAGCAGCTAAAACCATCAGCCTTCTCAAGGGATGTACATCCAAGCTTTAGTACTCTTCTCCATGACCCTGATGCGCTGGGGGCAGTGGCACTGCTGCAGTAGTCACACAAGCACAGGTTGAAGCCTGAAAGTCTCTTCAGCCCTGCAGTGAAACATGATAAATTCTGATCATGCATTGTGATGTAAATAAGGTATGCTTATGTGTTATTGAAAATAATCACTTAATTTGCAGTGTATGAACAGCTCTCATCAGATCCTTCCAGTATCTGAAGGGAGCCTACAGGAGAGCTGGAGAGAGGGACTCTGTCAAGGAGTATAGTGATAGGATGAGGGGTAATGGT
>VZRU01013196.1:2259-13441 GCA_013398155.1 Pedionomus torquatus
TCCCTTCAGATCCTGGAAGGCTGCTCCGAGGGCTCCCTGGAGCCTTCTCTTCTCCAGGCTGAACAGCCCCAGCTCCCTCAGCCTATTTTCATAGGAGAGGTGCTCCAGCCCTCTAATCATCTTCGTGGCCCTCCGTTGGACCCGTTCTAACAGTTCTATGTTCTTTAAATGGGTCAAAACAGTTCCAGGAGAGAAATGGGAGACGACCAGCCACCCGGGGAAAGGCGGCGTTAAGTCACTCCTGTTGCTCGGTGCCTCGCTGTTGGTTCATAGAGTCAGTGTCACCTCTGGATGGCTGGAAACCTCATCACAAACCCCAGGCCCAACCGAGGTCGCCAGCAGCTCAGCGGGGACGTGGAGAGCTTCAAGCGTAGCGAGGCTGAAGCCCGTGCAGCCTCCCGACCCCCGGCACAGCAGGACGGCATTTTCCTACATCTACAATCAATGACTCACGGCCAAGAACTCTAGATGGTCTCCCCGGCGAGGCCAGCATCACAACCTGTGTAATTAAACACTCAGCATCCAACATTTGAACTAACCCGGGTTGGGGGACACAGAAGGATGTTGAGCTCGCAAGTCCTGACTGCGGGGACACATTGGTGTCCAAAGAACTTAGCAAAAAGTGGGGATTTTTTGCCGTTTTTGCCTTAAAATCAGAGCACAGGAAAGCTCACCCGTAGGAAGGGATGTGCTCCCTGGGGTGGGTGAGGAGAAGGAGAACCTCCCATGGCAGCCTCAGCTTAACTCACAGGAACCCAGTTTTGCTCAAATGGTGTGTTCCAGAAGGAAGCACTGAAACGTGGGCCATAATATTCCCCACCCGACCCCTGGGGTTCCACTTACTAATTGTTCTCCGCTCCCCCCTTTCAGAGGTTTCTAGATATTAACGATCCTTGAAAGAGCCCGTTTCCCCAGTTCTGCCTACTGTCCTGCGCAGGGACTGCAGGAGAACCTGCTCCCCACCGTGGAGAGAAACCAAACCAACCACCCGGAGACGGCAAGTTCCTCGTGCCGGAGTCCGGAACACGAGCCAGGGCTGGGTATCTATTCCACTCTCCAGAAAATAGTCTTAGAGGGCATTAAGTAGCAGATTACGTGCCTGTCTTACAAGAAACATAAGTGTTTCTGGCAAAATAAAGCCATCACTACCAATCAAAATCCCAGGACTTTGCATACAGCTCAATCCCAACAGCAGCCCCCGCACGTCCCACCCCTCAGACCCAGCAGAAGCCCCACAGCAGAAGGTGCCAGCACAGGATAGACATGGAATTTCAGTGCCCAGCATCCACCCTGCTGTCATGGAGACCCTCACCCGTCGTGAGAGCGGCTTCATGCCCTCCCAACGGAGATGTGGCAGAAGGAGGAGAGGGGCAGGAACCAGAGGGTGGGCAGGAGCCCCCCGCCCCAGGTCCAGACCTGGCTCCACAGTCACAGGAGTGCGGTGGGAAACCCAGCTCCTGCGCCGTGAGGAAAAGCTGTAAAAGATCTACATGCTGAACATCAAGGGTCCACGCTGGCGCTCCTTGAGACCTACTACACAAGGGAAATAGATTAATGGATTGTGACACCTTTTATGGGGCCGGTTGGGCCATTAAAACATTACAGGTTTCTCACCTGGTCTGCTATAAAGCAGGAGGCACGCTAGCGAGAGGGACGCAATGCCAGCAAAGTGCTCCTCGATACCCAACGGAGGAGGGATTCCTCCTGCTCTGAAGAAAATGGCTAAAATCCACAAAGGCGAGCAGTGAAGTTCCTAAAACCATTAGGAACATTAGTTCCTAAAACCATTTAGGAACAGAACTAAGAAAACTCCACCATAAATTGGCTTTATTTCAGCAGTGGTGGGCGTTTCACGGCCCCCACCGAAGGCAGAAGCTCAGTACTCAGCACGCTGGGAAATTAAGCCCTTTAAAAAGCATGGCTTTTCCCAGGTTGTGCAGACTCAGAGCTAGGATGTGAGGTCTGGAGCTGCTCTTACAGGCAGGAAAAGTTTATGCCCTCTAAATCCGCGGAGCTGAAACGTCCCTCTCCTGGGAGCAGCTGCCCGAGACGAAGGGGAGGGGAGCACCAGGCACCAACTGCCCGAGACGGAGCATCCTCTGCCCCCCGTGTCTCCCCAGGGCTGCTTGGTTTGGAACCAAAGCACCACCGAGACGCTACGACTGTGAGCTCACAGCCCCCATTCAGTAATTTCGGCAGTGAACTTTCAGATTACACACCGATTGTTTTTTTCCCATGTGGACAAAATTCTAATAAAAAAGTAAGAAACAAGACTCAGCCCTTTCTAAGCGTTCCTGCCGATGACACGAGCCCGGCCGTGTCTTTATACGTTGACCAACCGGGAAAAACTCCTCTCAGGAGCACCAGAGGCTGCCAACGTGGAGACGCAGCGTGGTGGAATCACTAATTTCTGTTCATTTATAGAAAAAAAAAAAAGTGGGGGCGGGAGGGGGGGAATAAATCAACTTTATAGAGATTGGTGAAAGTTTAGCGCTTAAACCGAGCTCCCTTCCTCCCAAGGGAGAGGGGATGCTCCTCCCACGTCCCGAGCCGGTCCCCAGGCGGATTTTCTGGGGCCTCCTGGGGAAGATCGAGCTGCTCCCGAGGTTAACATGGTCCTGTGGGCAACCGAGGGCTTGATCTGTAGGGCTGTCACCTTTCAGCGGTGCCGAATTTAATATTAAAAACCCAATCATCGTTAAAAACCCCAACAACACACAAACAGCGTGTAACAAAGCCCCTGAGGTGTTCAAAGTCTGCAAATCCCCCTTTTTCTTTTTTTTGAAGGTCTGAATAACAACAAACCCAAAACAAGAATTAATTCTTCTCCACTGCACAGACCCAGTTCAGTAACAAGCGCTAAAAATACATCTGAACCTCAGAAACAAAAGAGGAGGCACGGAGCACTTTGAACGTTTGCTCCAATGATTAAATAAATTAGACCTGAGCTGCTCAGAAGGGAAGGACAGAAAGTTCACTGCCAGCACGACGAGGCCTTGCCAGGCCCTGACTTGTTTACCACGAGAAAAAGGGGGGAAAAAAACAGTGCCTTTCCACAGATTTCCAGATTCCAGGCATTTTTTATGGTGAAGCGACGATACGATTTTTCAAAGGCGTGAGGTCGCATGTGATTTTTGAATGAAGCCAAGCCCAATGATGCCCTCTCACCAGCCCTGGAAAAGGGGTTGGTGAGAGAAAAGGGGTTGGCAGAGGGAAAAGGGACTGGCCAGGCATCTCTAGGTGGAGCAGAGACAATCAACGATGGAGCTCTCGTTTCCATGTGCCCAAAAAAAAAGCTCTTTTTCTCCTTTCCCTCTTTACTCCGGGGCACGTCCCAGCTGGCTGCTGCCCGGGATGCTGCCCGTCCCCCCGGGGTGATGCCAACCCCATCCCTCCTGCCCAGCAGCACATCGTCTGCCCGGGAATGGCAGGGACCCCCCGTCTGCTCCCGACTGAAAATACTGAAACCCAACGCTTGGGTTTTTTTTTTTGGGAGACACGAGGAATTAATGTTCCCTTCACATATTTAGAAGCATCAAGGAAAAAGAGGGTTCTCTGAGGACGGGAACTCTTCAGCAGGCGCTTAGTGCCAAGAACTGACCACGCTCCACACAAAGCTAACGGAGACCCCACTTTTCCAACCACGCTCAGAACGACTGATCCAAGATAACCATCCTCTTAGACGCAAAAAAGAAGACGGGGCTCTCTCCCTCGGCGCTCTACCCACGCCCTGCAGAGACTCCTCGTGTCCCACCGCTTTCCCAAAGCCTGGCCCAGCTCTGGGAGCTGCAGAAAGAAGGAGTTCTACCCTTTTGGAGGCATCACCATTTTTTGTTTCTTCTTTTTCTTTTTTTTTTTTTTTTAAATTGGGTGCTTGGCTGTGATGGACAGCAAGAGAAGACGGGGACAGGGCTTCTAAACACCCCACTGCTATCTTCACATTATTTGGATTTGCAGGTTATCAGCGGGGCAGCAACTTCAGCTATGACCTCATTAACTAATGTGGCCACATCAGCACCTCTCCCCGGCCTTTATCACTCATCATGTGTCATAAAGCAGCCCGTTGACACCTCATAGTGAATACCGGTTGTATCTTATCTCCTGCAGGGATAGGACCCTCGCTGGGAGACAGAGAGCATGTCTAGGAATGCAGCTCGGAGACAAGTTCACCAGCAGCAGCTGACAGGGGATGATTTCTCAAACAAACACTGAGGGGGAAATGAATGGGCTCTGGTTTGCCACTGACAACGCCGAGCAGAAATACATTAACTTCTGACTGCTATAATTTAAGAATTATTACTGTAATTTCAGGCCAAAGCTACTGGGACACTTCCATCACTCTGTGTCCAGGACGCAGCCCTGCTCTCCCCCCATCACCCACGCGGGAGCAAGGGCCGGGGTCTTTCCTTCACAAAAATACAGACTTATTCCCTGTGGCTGGGCAGCGGGACTCTCTTCCCCTAGCTGAAAATCGCAACAGGACTTCCCCTTAGTTTCTTCACTTTTGAGTCCTTCTTTTGCATCTCACCCGTCAGACGCCGGCAGAAAAAGCAGCGTTCCCCAAACCGAGCAGCTCCCAGCAGCCGGAGCGGGGATCGGCGCGACGCCAGAACGTCTCACCTTGTTTTACCTGGACTTGCTTCTCCTAAGGGCGGCTTTCGGAAAGTGCACTTTGCTAGAAGGGCGCATTGGCAGGGCAGAAGCCGAGGGCTCCTCCGGAGGCACAAGGAGCGCTCGGTGCTCAGGGAGATGGGGACCGGGTGGTTTCGAGCCACCAGTATTTTGGGAGTCACAGGGAACCCTCGCCACACTTTGCTGCTGTCGTTAAACCAAAATACAGTGGGCAAAACCGCTTCAAAATAATTCAAATGGGCCTGTTAAATGCCATTTCAATTTTTTCTCTTTTTTTAATTTTAATTTTTAAAATTAAAAAATTAAAATTAAAATTTTAAATTAAAAAATAAATTTAATTTTAATTTTTTTTTTTTTAAAGGGGGCATGGAAAAATTCCTTGGATTTAAATCAAAGTAATGTTACCGTAACTGCCCACTGTGGGCATCTGCCTACATCGGGAGGGCTCCGTCAGACCAAAATAGGCCACGGCCACAGCAAAGATGGCGCATCCTGTCAAACCTCGCCGGGAACAATACCCCGCCTTCTTCTCGGCTATCGGGGCTGGCAGCTGGCAAGAGCCCGCTCTATTTAGAGCCATGAATGGGAAAGATGATCTGCTGCTGGAGGCACTGGGCTGGGAGGACAAAAAAACCCCGGGCACGTGCCCCGATGTGTCGCTGACACTCCTCTGTGGCTTCGGGAAACTTCTCTGGTTGTTGGTTGCTTGGCTCGGTTGTTGGGGTTTTTTTTTCCTCCATGCTTCATTGCTAGAATTGTGCTCACCATCTTTCCTCTGATTTTAGACCTCTAGCCAGAATTCACCCATTTCCTACGGCGTCCAGTCAGCTGCTGCTGGCCACTGATACAGGCAAGATGCTGGATTAGATGGACGTTTGGTCCAGGACAGTGTGTCAGTTCTCGCATTTAATCACACTGAGCAGCCATACCAGTGTGTGTCCTGGGTTGTTCTGGAGGTTGGTTCTTCTGGTAAACGAAGCGGTCGTTCTGGAATAATTACAGGGGGTGGGTAAAACCTGAAACTCCCGATTTTACAGACTGAAAACTGGAAAGGAGAGTCGGAGCGTGTGGCCGCTGCGGGACCCCTCCTCCTACGCCTGGGATGACTCTGCCCAGCGCCGGCCCCAGACCACCACCACACTGCACTGGACAAACACCAGGCTTTGCTGAACGAATTCACCACTTCTGATTAAAAACAAACAAACAAAGGCCCAAAACCACCCACCCCGAGACCTGGCGTCCCTCGGGTGCTGCCTGATTTTTTATATTTCTGGGGACGAGCTGAAGAGTTCACCAAAACCAGCGGCTGCACTGGCCGGCTGGAACCCACCTCCGTGGCACTGCTGGGAAAATACTATTTGTCTGAATTGATTAGAGGGGCTTTTCTTAGCACTTGAAGATGTGTGGAGTATTAAAGTGGAGTCTGCACACCAACTGCAGTGGTCTCTTGTTTTCTGACTGTCGTCCATCCTCTGCTCTTTAAAAGAGCATCTTGTTCCCGGTTCCGCTTTTCCTTCTGTAAATGCTCTAACAGCATAACCAGGAAAGACCAACTCATGGGATCTAAGGGCTGCAAAACTCACAGGTTTGACAACTTGGTTCCTAACAGCTAAACTATGAAAAAAAATCCCTGGATCTTCCATCTTATTTCCCGGGATCCAAAAACCGTTACCGAGTCTGGAGACCGAAAGGTCCCTTACAATCAACACCAGGATAAAGACTCTTCTCTATGCCTTTTCCAGACTTAAAACCAGATCTTTTATTAAACCACATTAACCTAAACATCCTCCCTTTATTTCTCCCCTGCTGGGTAACACCATGTCAGAACATGAGCTGCCAGGAAAGCTCAGGGTCCTGCTGAAAGCTGTAAAAGAGGCCGACTAAACGCCCCGAGCAGAAAACATAAACACACCGGGCTGACATATTTTGCGTGGATTAAACTGACCAGGAACATCCTAATGACTTTTCTCAAACGCTATAAACAAAAGCAAACCCCGATAAACATTCTCCACGTCCAAGGTGCCGGGGAAAGTCATTTTTCTTTTGAAAAACAGAGTCAGATCCCGCTGCTGGAAGAGGGCTCCCCTTGGGCAGCGAGGGGCTCACAAAGCCCGCATTGTTCCAGCCCCGCAGCCGCGGCGCCTCGGTGCACTCTAGAGGCAGCATTGGCTAATGGATGGATGGACACGGCCACCAGCGCCAGGGACACGGCACCTCCGGGGCTACCACCAGCCCGTCCGCCTGGCAGCCCCCGGGGTGGCTGAAAGCGGGCACTGCATCACCGCCCATCTCCTTCCCCCGGTGTCAGCGTTAATCGCGGGCACTCATCATCGTTTGTCTCCTTCCCACGCGGTCAGCGTTAATTGCTCATCTTCAGGAGAGCTCTGGAAGCTGGAAGTTCTCCTGAGTCTCTCACCCGCCCCTTGGGACACGGGGATGGCTCCACGCTCCGAGCACCAGGGCTCGGGGGAACTCACCTGGTGTCGCACCCAGTCCCACCGGGGCTGGCTCCCCTTCCACGGCGACTCTTCCGAGGACGCAACACTTCTAAAACCCAACACTCCCTTTTGGTCACGTCTCCGTGATGGAAGCCCAACCCCAAATGACCTTTCGCTTTGCAACAAATAGAGCCTTTTCATCCCTTCTTCTCTAAACTTTTCTTCCCGGAAGGAAAAAACCAAAAGACCAAACCCAGAGTATCTGATCCGATCTGAGCAAGAGAGGGATTCTTTGTCAGGAAGTAGAGTGATAGGACAAGGGGTGATGGTTTTAAACTGGAAGAGGGGAGATTTAGATTGGATATTAGGACAAAATTCTTTCCTGTGAGGGTGGTGAGGCACTGGAACAGGCTGCCCAGAGAAGCTGTGGCTGCCCCATCCCTGGAGGGGTTCAAGGCCAGGCTGGATGGGGCTTGGAGCAACCTGGGGTGGTGGGAGGTGTCCCTGCCCAGGGCAGGGGGGTTGGAACACGATGATCTTCAAGGTCCTTTCCAACTCTAACCATTCTAGGATTCTATGATTATTTTTAATGGCAACGGAATTCAAAGCATTATGGAAGTATTGCCTCAACGGGGAAAGTAACCTACATGACTGCTGAGGTACGTGGGCTTTCTGGCATCACAACACTGGGGAAATGTTTTTAGGTCACATTTTTAAAATTATGTCAAGTGTCCCCAGGGCCCAATAGAGCCTTTACGAGAAGTCAAAATACACACAGAACGACCTGGCAGACAAGCACGGCCGTAAGAGTCACAGCAAGGGGACAGCTCGGGCATCTCCCCACGGGTTGTGCCACCAGGCTTCGCTCTCATCCCAAATCCACTCCTTAACACCCCGCAGCCTCACCTGGGCACGACCCCCACCTCCTCCTGCCCTTCCAACCCGCACCAGCACACGGCATCGACACCGGCCCCAGCACCCACACAGAGGGAACCGGGCTTTTGACAGTCTCCTCCTTTTCTGTGCAATTCCCTTGATTTCAAACCCACACTCCCCGCTTGTTTCCATGGTGGGAGCCCCTTCCCCGGGCTGACCATATCCCTTTGTCTCTTAAAAGTAAAGGCTCGTTCTGTTTGTCTGAAGAGCACCCGAAGGAGCACGCCCCCGGTAAGCGATGACGTGGAGTTAATAATTTAGCACCGTGCCACCCGCTGAATTTTCAGAATCAAAATATGATCAATGGGAGAACAGTTGCCTTATTGAGTTTTCTGTCCGTTTTATGTCCTGGAGACACGGGAGAGAGCACGAAGGATACCTGCCGTGCAGAGCGCACCGCTGGAAAGTGAGCCTGGATCGATGAGGGTTTGCCAAAAGTAATTATTCTCTGAGGGAATGTTCCAGACACTCTCTGACACATCGGCCTCTCAAAGCTGAAGCTTGGGAAGCACCAAAACTTTTCCTATGTTGCTATTTTCTTACCAGCCTAAAAGACTTTGCAAATAAACAGCTATGCTTCGTTAGCCTGCTGTTAATTTTTATATTATCTGTAGGAAAAGGATATGGCTGGAAGGTGGAATATGAAAAGAATAAGTCAGCAAACGTACTGCTGGTGGAGGCAGAGAGCTCCGGAACCGCTCCTTCGCCCCCAAATCAACCCAAAGTCCTTACGGGGGCTGAGCTTCGCGGCAGGTACCTCCCGGTACCGAGCAGGGAAGGCAGAGCCGGCCGCCAGCCCAGAGGAGAAGGTATTCCCCAAAAACAAAGCTGAAAAGGGGGTTTGGGGGGTTCAGCCCCGCAGCAGCCCCGGGGGAAAGCATCACCCGAGGGGGGCATCACCATCCCTCCTCCTCTGCCTCACAGCGACGGCAACCAACTCTGGCAACGCCGGCACCTCACCGAGGGTCAGGCACCTTCCCCGCGACTTTCCCAAGGACACAAAAGTGGCAAAATTTAGATCTTGCTGTGACGTTCCTGAATCCCATCGTTGCCGCGGTACCGACCTGCACCAACACCAACCTTGCCCTGAGCCTTGTTTAAAGGAGTAAGAATGGCCAAAAAGCGCCCGCCAGCAACGAGGGCAAAGAAGCAACGCGGGAAATCGATCCCAAAACCTGCACCGGGTTGTTTTCTCTCAAATATTCCGAGGCTCAGAAAGCCTCTCGTGTTTGCAGACGTCGGGATCTTACTTCCCCCCTCCCTCTGGGGTTCCCCGTACCCTCGCAGGTGTGGGTTGATTCTATTTTTTTTTTCTTCTTTTTTTTTTTTTTTTTTTTTTGGGGGGGAAAGATTGATTACATGCTAAGCAGGGTTTCTTTAGCGAGCACTCCCATCTCTAATTATTAGCACTGCCAACTTTCCCAACACAATGCTCAGTGTCAGATAAACGAAATCTGTTCCTGTCTGTTCTGTAACTGATACCAGCTCCATAGTGACAGTCCCTGACCTAAGGACCCCAGGCTTTGTTCCGTGCTACATCTTTACTCTGCCGAGAATGGAGTCCACACACATCAAAAAAATCACCAATATTAATTAAATCACAGATACTGTTATCGCTTTACTCAATAATGGCCTTTTTCAAGCTGCACCGAGAAGCCTCAGCCCCGCTTTTCCACTGACAACAGTCAAAATATTAGATTTCCAATAGTTGTCTTTCATCTTACCCACAACCTATCCCAATTAGTGTTTATTACGTTACAGCAGCTCAGAA
Organism: Pedionomus torquatus; assembly: GCA_013398155.1. NCBI lineage: Eukaryota > Metazoa > Chordata > Aves > Charadriiformes > Pedionomidae > Pedionomus > Pedionomus torquatus. The sequence goes on from VZRU01013196.1 coordinate 12,037, forward strand.
ACCGGCTAAAAACCTACCTGTGCGCAGCACAACGCTCTACGGACAAGTATTTCCATTCTACTGGATTCTATTTCTAATGGAAAAAAAACAGTTAACCGAATTATTATGTAAACATCATCAGGCGGCTGCAAAATGGACCTTCTGGTGACGTGCGTATTTCAGCACAGTTTGGCACAACAGGCTCAGAATAACAGAATTTGGGGTTTCTAAGGGCATATAACGGGAATAACAGCATCACCCGGGACCGCTGGTACCTTTTTCCCAGGGATGCCTCAGCACACCATAAACATTCCATCCCGACGTGCCAAAATGCTGTCACGGAGGGACAAACCGGGGCACCCGGGGAGGATTCAGGGTGCCGCCAGGGCGGGCAGAACCCGGAGCAGAATCTGGGAACCCTGTTTTATTCCTGAGTGACTGTTTTAAGCATTATATCAGAATCTGACAGGCACCTGTGAGAGTCGTCTGTGGCAGCCCTAAGTTACTATTGCTATGGGAGAACACCTTCACAAGGCGATTTTTTTAAAGCGTGATGTAGGAATAACCCCTTTTTTTTAATTTTATTTCTCAGTGCTGTCCAAATCTAGAGAGTATGTTCAGAATGCAGATATTTTCTTCCAAAGCCTCGCAGCCAGGCCTGGCTGTCACAGCCACGAGAGGGATCTGGCTGCTTTTCCACTGATGACTGCAACGGGAAATCCTGTCATTATTCCTAGGATCTGGCCAACTCCATCTGCCTCTTCCAGTGACAGAGACGGGCAGACAGAAAACAGCTGCGATGGAGTAAATAACAGCAATAACAACAATAACCACCAAGAAATGTACAATGTACCTTCCTTTCCCACCTCCACTCCAAACACGAAGCCAGTGAAAACCCATTTTTCAACACTGCAGAATTCCTAAGGTCTGACCAACTCGTGGAGCAAATCCAGTCGGACTTTGCCATCTCTTAAACATATCCCAAAGGTGGAAATGACCTGACTTGGAAGAAACTCAAAACACTTCCCCTCCGCAGCCATAGGAACTTATAACAAGCCCTAACCCCCCGACCCACAGCCCCTCACGCCCCGCAGATGCTGTTTTATTCTAAAGCAGCAACACAAATAAAAGGAGGGCTCCGTGCACACATAGACCTTTGCTCTGGGAATATCTGAAAGTAGAAGCTGCTACTGTAGCTGAGAGTCGATTTTTAAATATTCCTAATACAGCCACGACTCCAATCGATACGAAAACATCTATTACCATCATTTCTATGCCCCTCCTGCGAATTATTCCATTAGCTTGACTGGTTTGGTAAATCTCTGAATTTTCAGCCCTCTGGGATTTCTACGCAGATGAGAGGCAGGGGGAAGCACAGAGAGGTTTGCCATCTGTGGGCAGGGAGCTGCCCAGGCGGGATGCTGCC
>VZRU01013196.1:20996-36708 GCA_013398155.1 Pedionomus torquatus
TTCTCTTCGCTGAGACAAAACAGAATCCCCCCGCTGTCAGCTCTATCTGGAGCTGCTGAAAGGAGATGTATGAGCCCAGTAATGCTGCTGAGGAGATAACTGTCAAACGGCATGAAAAACGCTGCCGATCTGCCGAGGGGAGGAACTGAAGCACCGTGGAGGCTACAACTCAATGCTCAACAGCTCCTGGCATCTGTGAGGTCTCTTTCTCAGTTGCTTTTTAATACCCTGGTGAAAGAAAATACTGTGTGCACCAGCGGGGTTGAGAACCTGCTTCTTCCACCCGCCCAACGCGCCGGGAGCCGCTCAAGCGGGTGGCTCCTGGAGATGTGGAAACGGGCATTGTCCGTCCTGAAAGGGCAGGGAAAAGGGGAGACCCCACGTCCGAGAACTAGATTACACAGTGCCGGGCTCACCGGGACAGGAAAACCCAAAAAAGACCCAAAAGAGATCTCCAAAGGTGTCCCACAGTCCCAAGAACACCGCGCTGCGCCGCAGAGAAGTCGGACTTGGTACCAAAGGCTTTGGCCACTCTAATGCCACACAAAACCACACACAAAGCAGTTTGCCCTGACTTAGAATGGAAACTGTAAGCGAAGCACACACAAAAACTACAGAAGTATTTTTAAGATCAAACATGATGTGGATAAACAGAAGAGAACAGTAAAACCTACTGTTTGTGATCATACCCTAATTCAGGCCAGCGAGCGCCGTCCTCCCCAGCATCGCTGAAAAGCCACAACTGCGAAGAACCAGCCCCCCTGTTATTCTGCAATTAGCACCTTTATTAGCCTGGACTCCAAAAGCATCTTCACTGCCCTCAGGAGCCCAGGGCTCTTGTCTGATCCTCGTCTCTCTAGGTGGGAGATGGCAGCTGGTGAATCCAGGGCTTATTCAACACCACACCCGACAAACCCTCCGGGTTTCCATGACTTCGGAGGACTCAAAACCACCCGCTGCACAAATGAGGATGTCGGCAACAGCGGACAACAGAAGACAAGCAAAAAAACCACCTCCGTTCCAAGGAAAAAAAAAGCTAGAAGTCCCTTTTGCAGCACTGAAAGAATGAAGGTAATTAAGATACATAAAATATATGAAGAATACTCCTCGCTTTTTTATACAGTGTTTGAGCATGATGAGAAAGCACATTCCATCAGTGTAGGAAAAGGACAGCGATGCCCAGTCAAACTACTAAACAAAGTGGGTTGGTCCAGCTTTGACTTTGTTACCCTCCTCCACATCCCTGTGCAGAATCAGTGCCACTGGGGTAATGCAAAGTCAACTTCAAAATCATTAGTTGGCAGGGAGGTTTTGCTCCCCAAAGCCTTTTTCTTTTTTTTTTTCCCCAAAACTTTCTTATGCCCTTTATGACAGCGCTACCAGCACTCGTCTTCCTCATGAAAGACAGCCTTCTTTTTTTATTCTGGAACGGGGGGAATCACACAGACTCCAGAGTCTCGGATTACTCCTGGAAGTCTCCTCTAGCTTTGTGTTCTCCACCAGGAATGATTTGTCCTCAGCTTCTCATGAAGCTCTTGCTACAGGCTCTGGAAGCACCTCATTGCCCCTGTCCCAGACGGACCATGCCCCCAGTTTGGGGGGGTTTCTGCCTTTCCTGCGACCTCTGGCTGATACCACCAGACCGAGGAGAAAGGTACCAACTTCCAGGGCACCAAATTCTGGCAGGGAAGTATTTTCTTCAAAAGAGTTTAGAGAAAATCAGTTTTACATTAGGAGTTCTCTGGGGTAAACTGTGGATTCGTCACATTGGGGAATACTAATTGATTAAAGCCCCAATTTATGTATGATATGGAAGAAAGACGCCCAAACCAAGGGTACCATCTGCAGAAATTCCCCTCTTAGGGCTTAGCTCCACGTGGTACAAAGTGACTTGGCCACTCGCATCCTTGTGGGTATTTTCTGAGGGAGAGCTTTGACAGAACATCAGTCAAATCTTTAGGTGTCAGACAGGCAAAGTGAGTGCTGTTACAGTCCTGAGCACAACGGAGCCTTTGCTGTGGAAAATGAACCATTTCTGTGACGTTCGGCTAAAACACAGCGAGGACTTGAGAAGCAATTAACGCCGCGGGAAGGCTGCAGGTTGCCTGATGGTTTCCCAGCTCCGGAGGTCAGGAGGCTGGTGGAGGGGATGAGCTGAGCATCAGAGCTGGGTTCCTCGGTCCCCGGGCTCCCAGCATTTCCCTCCAGCGCACACCGGGCTTCCAAATCCAGCTCCAAATCCCACCGAGGAAACTCTGTCCCTTGGCCAGCGGACTGTGGTCCTGTCACCCCAACAAGCCACATCAAGTCTTGTGGCCTCCAGCATCTGACACCCGCAGCCAGAACAACACCCTCAGGCAGCACTCTCAGCCCGAGCCCTGCAAAAATCAGCATCTTATTTGAATTTATGAACCACTGACCCTTCAAGCCGGTGCTGCTCCATCCCACACCTCCACCACACAACGTGCCCTGAAGTAACTCGTCTTCCACGTGCACATTTGTTAATAATACATGAAAAGAGAAGGGTTTTTCCCTTTCTATTCCATTACAAGACAGAGGCAACGCTCTGCACAAACTGAAAACTGCGAAGCCTCCGATGCCTTTGACTGAAATTGGGCTCCTGAGTGCAGGGACGGGGAGGTTCTCGCTGAGGAGCCACCAGGATGGCCTCACCAGCTTCTCCTCAGAGAAATGACTGGGTTTCCAAGGTTAAGGAATCATCGGGTGGTATTACGCCCATACTAATTTGAGGCACACAAACGGGATTTCTGAGATAAAACAAACTACATGCCTTCAATATAAAAACTTAATAACCGTTCCAGCCCCGTGAAACTGGGGCCTGAGCAACATCAGACAGAGAGCATGTGTCTACCAAGGCCCATTACTTTGCTCATGGTCCTCCTCACGCTTTCCACCTGGTTCCATTTTGTTCTCCAACGGCAGGGACTTCCACCATCCATCCATAAATATAAATATCTATGTTGTGTGCGTGTGTACAGGGGCTCTCAGCAACCTCATGCAGCTGAAGATGTCCTTGCTAATGGCAGGGGGCAGATGACCTTTGAAGGCCCCCTTCTACAATCCTATGACAAATTTCACCTTAAGCTTAAGTCTCCATGATCATGTCCATCTTTAAGCCTACAGGCATCCCTTTTCATTGACAGAATGTCCTCGGGCTGAACACTCTCGAGGGAGGGAAGCATCCACCAGATGTTTTAACCCAACCATTGAGTCACTTTTCTAAAAAGCAAGTGCAAATTGAAATCAGAAAGCGGCAGGGACGCAGCACACGATACGCTGCTGCTGGAACCATCGCGGCGTAGACCTCAATCCACAAAGTGATTAATCAGATACCTTCTTTCTGTTTTCATAAATGATAAGCAAATCCACTCGGTTTATATGAATTGTGCCTGCAGGGATTCCGTCTCCCTCGCCCCTGCGCTAACTCTGGGGTGGCGGTGGGCCAGAAGCGAGCAAATACGAGCATTTTTGAATTATGTCAACTTGTATGTTTATTTCTTTTCTCAGGGAAGGAAAAAAAAAAAAAAAAAAAGACCCAGTCTAGAAGGAATTGCCGGTTTCATTATTTAGTTCTGCTTTTCCTGCACTTAACCACAATATGGTTATCACAGCATCCCTTGGTGAGCCAAACACAGACTCTTCCATCTATGAGCTTCGCCAGGAGCAGCACGGCCAAGCGTGGACACCGTCCCTCTCCCTTTTGTTGAACGAAAAGAATAATCCTCATTTGTAGTGTACGTCTACAAAAGTATTTTAAATGTCAGATTTTTATATGTTTACATACCTCATGGCAGAGAAGGCACTTTAGAGCTTATCAGCTCCAATAAAGAGAGCGGAGCGTGAGGGCTCTGCTGCTCAGCCTTGGCCGGCAGCCACCAGAAAGCTCGGATCAGGCTAAGAAATGCCTCTTTGACATCATTACCCAAGATATCACCTTGTTACACAGGGTGGCAAAAAGGCTGCAAATAGACTGAGAAAAGCCCCTTACGTTTCCTCGAGGTTCCTGGAGGCTTCCGAACCGGAGCTTTTACTGCCACGGATTAAGGACCCAGCAGCCGGGCAGCCCCCGCGCCATAAACTCCAGCTCTCCGTAGAACAACGACAGGAATGACCACGGAGACGTGGCTTCTAACATCCAACAGACGAAACGCCAGCACTCCTTGGGGTCATCAAGCTCATGGGTGAGCGGGGGCAAAGTGCCACCCACCCGGGGCACCACGACATTAAAATGCACGTCCCTTTTTCACACACCCCCCACCAAACCCACAGATAATCGTCCCGAAGACTGACCCAGCTGTGGGAAGAGCCACAGCCCATTCTATCCCATTAGCAATGAAAAAATAATAAAAGGCAAATCCCCGTTGGATTAAAAAAATCTCTTCAGATGCGAGACCGAAGGCAAAAGCGACGAGCGCGGCGGCAAGCTCAACAATCGAGGGCTTTTCTTAAAACACAAAGCCTTAGAGCAAAGAGGCCATAAACCGCCCGATAATCAGAAGAACCCACTTTTGAACAGGGGCACCTCTGCCAGCCCGGGGGGCTTTGATCAGAAATATTATCGAGGAGAGGAGAAACCCGAACGTGTGAATTAATGACTCTCCCAGCTTCGTGGCCAAGCCAGGAAGCCTGCTATTTAGCTAAAGCCCCGTGATGTGTATGGGGAGAGTGTTATCTAAACCGCTAGGACGACTATAAAATATCTTAACAGCTTCTGCTGCTTAGCTGGAAGCAGGGCTCCCCCAGTATCTAATATGAAACAAGTGGCCCAGCCTGTGAAAGGCAGCTCTATATTCAGAGGCCACGGCGGCTGGAAGCTATGGGGTCGTCTCAGAAGCTCTCAATTGTTTTTAAATTCTGTTTTTACAAGGAGCGTGAGATTTATAGGCTCTTGAGGGGAAGAAAATGATGTAACTTGAGTAAATCAACAGGCCATTTATTCCTGGCCCTGTTTCCTCTCTGTCACTGAGCTCTGGAACTAGCCCCCAAGCACTCCCCCTGCAAAGCACAGCCAGCCCAGCGGCAGACGCGCTGCGGGGACGGTTAAAGGCACAGCTCCTTTTTCCCCTCTTCCCCCGGTTCCTGGGCTAAAGCAGGGGGGCAGCCATCACCCCACAGCTCCACAGGCACCCCCCTCCCCGGGGTGGGAGCGCAGGTCAAAGTACCCCCCGAAATGGGGATACGGCACCTACGTGCACTCGTAAGCCCGACGTCTGCCCGCGGAGAGGGCAAAAAGGCACAGAGATTTGAAACTATTATTGGGGTAAAACCCAAGCTTTTTTTTTTTGAGCTCTGTGGTGAGAACGTGTCCCACTGCGAACTCCGGAGGAGGAATGAGCTCAGGAGCAGAGGGGCGAGGGGGTCTGAGGAGTAGAGGTGGATTCCACCCCCCCTCCCCTATTTTCCCTCTCCCATTCTGCTTCTCTAACGATAATGGATTAGTTCATTATAAACAATTTCCAAACTACTCCTAAACCTTCAGCTTAATTTAACTGCTGTTCAGTGACCACCGGCTCATGAAGTGCCATCCACTCAACAGCAACGCAACTTTGGACGCCGGGCGAGGAGGGGTGTGATTTTCCTTCCAAGGCACTTTAATTTGGATAACATTTCTTTTTGTCTGGGAAGTCAGGGAATGACCAGCTCTGCACAGGCACCAGGTGCCACCACGTCTGTTGAGGGACAGCCCAGCCGATGGTGCTGGTGGTGGTTCGATGATGCTCGTCTCCCCCGGTACCCGCCGCAAAGGTCCACCCTTCCCTCCAGGACACGTTCCCCTCCACGAAGTGATGGAGCCACCCGAAGAGGCGATGCCCACCTGAGGGCCCGCTGTGACCTCCTTAGGGGGGTTCTCAGATGAAAATATGACTTTGAGGGTCTGGGAAAGCGAGACACGCGGGCAGGAGGCAGGTACCCACCCCAGCGAGCGCCGGCCACTGCTGGGCTCACGCTTCTCTCCATTCCTGGGGGCACAGGGGGGGTCTCACCAGAACAAAGACCCCGGGGGAGGGTTTAATACAGCAGCATGTGCTTGATAATGACTTATTTCACAGCACAAAATCCGAACGGCTGAAGAGCCTGCTCTAAATGCAGGCATTGCCTACAGGCTCCAAATTAGAAGAACATTTTAACCTTTGCACCCTTCAAATTTCAAGCCTCGTTACCGCCCCCTCATCTGCTCCCTTACCCTTGACCACAGAAGGAAGTTGGGTTTTTTTTTTTAATTTTTTTTTTTTTTAATAAACGCCATTTGACGGGCATCCACTGGAAAGAGAAGACCTTCACTCCCCCACCTCTTCTTTCCCGAGGCTCTTGCTTATTCAACAGAGCAAAGAACTTCAGTTTCCTGCTGCCACGCAGCTGCCTTCGAGCTGCCGCTGCGGCAAAGGGGGCGATTTCACCCCCCAGGTCAGCAGCCAGGTTGACCCCTCACCTTTGACAGTGATCTTTATCTAGACTCCATCTTAATTATTTATCTCAGGAAGGTCAGAAAGAAAATGCCTCTCTCAGGACCCCTGCCGCTTCAGCCTCCACAACTTGTTAAAATGCAAGTTCTTTGAGGACGGTAATTCAAGCAAGGCAGCGAGAACCTGAGGCATCACCGCCGGAACAATTAGGAAACGCTGATGGTTAGAAAATTGCTTTCAGCTCCCAATCAGCATTTCTTAAACCTCGCAACTCAAGAAACTTTTCTCACTGAACTCTCGGGGTGGGAAGGGCCACCACATCCTTGCTAAGGAGGATGCAAAACAGCCCGCGTCACTTGGAAAGCCCCTAACAGCTTTTGGCCAGAAGCTTCAAAGTTAAGCAAAGGCAAAATCCTCAAATACAGTAAAAATTTAAAACTCTTGGCAAGTCCAGGTAACGTCTATAGAAAGAATTCTTCAGGAACTTCGGCAGTACTAAAGCTGCAAGAGTTGTAACCAAAGTTTCAGTAAAGTTATTAAAACTGTAAGGCTTTGTCCTCCTTGCAACAGTATTTCACAGCATAATTTAAGAAAAGCCACACACACAATAAAAGGAAGAAAAAGGGCAAAAAGAAGGAAAAAAAAAAAGCTTGTAGTAAAAAAAAAAAAAACGGGGTATAATTTTCTTCAATCAACTCCAGCTCATGACTGCAATTACCCCAAATCTTTCCGAACCTTGCTGTGATCCACCAGGGACAGGTCTTGGAGCCTCCGTGGGTGGCAACCTTTCATCTGCCTCTCAAACTGTTCTTTATTGTAAGGTTTCAAATTAGTGCTAGCAGCAATGAGCAAATTTGATAATTCGATCTCAAATTAGTTAATGTAACGTGCCAGGAACCACTAACTAAGGCGCTGCAAAGATGAAAATGTATCTTTCCAGGCTCAGGATGCAAGGTTAACCAGCCCGACGCTTCGTATTTGAAAAGTTGCTTTTTATTTTAATTACAATGAGATTTTGCTTCCCGTGTCCCCCCTTTCTTCACCCACGGTGTATTTTTCTCATTCTGCGTGGAAAAAGAAACCCCCCCATACTACATACACGCGAGGCACATATTCCTTTGTGATACTCCATAACTTGTGTCTGACCCAGATAGCTGTGAATTGGGTGGAAATCATTAGGATCATATGTACTGATCGAGCCTTTTAGATAGCCCCGTTAACTGGGGATATGTTTCCATGGCAGCTTTCAATGAAATGAGCCAGTGCCTCGCATTTCAGATCCTTATCTCCAGTTTACCCAAACTCATTTGTTCTGGAAATCAAGATGAAATATTTAACCAAAAAAAAAAAAAAAAAAAATTTAAACAAAAAAAAAAAAAAAAAAAAAAAAATTAAAAAAATCAGAGTTTTCCAGTGACTCTTGGGTTTGGCTGGTCAGGACTAGGAGGGCATTTCACCACACCTTGGTGGTTTTGCTTCTCCTCAAAGATGAAACCAGAGACCAGGTTGGCTCTTCACACATTTTTGTTCATTTTGGAAGAACTCTCCCACCTCTACACTCTTCAGGGCAATTAAATGGGGTACAAACAGGATCCCTTCCATGCACCAGCAGGAGCTTCCCAGCCTGTGACCCCACACGGCTGATGCAGGAGATGCAGCAGCTCAGTCTGCTGGGGATGTTCTGACCAGGAGCACCCACCTCGCTGCACCACAGAGCCAAGGTGTCCACCCAACCTAACCCTGAGACACACCATCTGCTGGGGTGCAGGCTCTTGAGGAGAAGGACCATCTGCCCACCTGTGTCCACCATCCAACCCCTCATGGTGTGACGGGTAAAAGGCCACCGGTTTCTCCTCATTTCTGTGGTCGCTGCCCATATGCCCTTCTCCTCCACACAACAGCAGGCATTTCCAAGCTGTTTCCTTCCCTTCAGCCAAATAAACCCGTCCCTACTCAGACAGAGATATTAAACATGAGAGCCTGAGAGAGCCCCAAGTGGGAGCGTCTTAAAAGCCACTGGGAAGGAGAAGAACGTGGGGAGATTCATGTTCAAGACGCTTCTCTGAATCCATCTGTGGGTTTCTGACATTTTCAAATTCGTCTTTCTTTCAGTGAAAAGTCCCCATTAAAACCAACCAAACCTGTGCTTAGTTGCAGCCTCCTGAAACAGAACTTCCTGGTCAATAAACAGGTTTTATTATTAAAAAAAAACCCTGGTTGTGGTAGTGTGGAGCACCAGCAGGTCTGTCTGGACTGGATGAGCAGGAGCCAGGTAATAAAATGCATAAAACTTTCCAAAAGCCCATCACAGACACTCTTAGTTCAGCCAATATAAGAAACAGCCCTTCCCTGGGTGTTATTCTGCACGAGGGGTACAGGTCCCTGTCCACACGGCACCGGCATCACCCGGCAGAGCTACCCTAATAATTACCAATTGCACTCTAATAAGCACCAATTCCATTTGAAGGTCGATAGAACTCGAGACAACACAGAGGAGTCCAGGATCCACCCGGGAAAACTGACTCCCCGCACCAGATCTACTTCATTTGGTGTTTGGATTATTTCCTTTTTGGTTTCGGCTGGGATGGGGAGGGGAGAAAAAAAAAAAAAAAGGAAAGGANAAAAAAAAAAAAGGAAAGGAAGGGAAAAAGAAGAGAAGGGACATTGGGACACTGTCAGAGAGTTGGGAGCAACCCCCTTCCCGGGGAACGCCCGCAGCCTCTGGCACCGGACAGTTTGCATTAACCCACGGGACGTTGTGAAGCAAATTCTGGAAGTTAAAAGGGGCCGAAGGGCTGGGGAGAGGCTGAAAAGCATCACTGTTGTGCCGGGCTCTGCAGCGCGGCCGGAGCTGAGAGGCCTCCGGCCCGGAGCCCAGTGACAGATGATTCTCCCCTGAAATGTTTTTAAACGGAACAGAAGACGCTCTTTATCTGTGTGGTCTGAGCTCACTTACTGCAGGAGAAATCTCCAGCTCCTGCCCGACTGAAAGCCAGGTCTTGTTCTCCCATCTGATGGATGAATGGAATTTAGAAGCTTGATACTGTCCCCTGAGAGGTCATTTAAATCCACAGATACACTCAGCGGGCAGGTAAAGTTATAATGTCATTCCAGAGGCTCATCTCTCCGGTCCCCCCCCTCCTTCTCCCCTTCCTCCCCCATATGGGCCTGTCTTCACTTTGCCTTGTCATTATAAATCCCAGCACCTCTACAGGAATTATCACATTTTCTTTCTTTGGAGAGGTCTGCCTGGGTTTGTACTGGGCTTTGCTGCGAAATGATAAAACAGGAGCGCGAGCTCCGGCGCACACAGCTGCTTCATCACCTGCCTGCTAAACCAGCCAGCTACGAAAAGCTGATTGCTTTCTTATTTTTAAGCTTTATAAACGAAGGAGGGAAGGTCAGAGCCGCTGCTGCTTCTCCCTGCTCCATCCACTGCACTGATGGAAGGCACCGCATCAGCCTCCCCCGGCCGTTCTTGGGACCGGCGGGAGGAGCATCCCTCTCCAACGGACTCACCCATCCTGAAATTCCAACAGAAATCCCAAGCTCTGCCCGAATCTCTCGCAAAGTTTTTACGGCCGTTTGATTTATTTTGCCTGTTCCGCTGCTGCCGTAGACTCGAAAGTTTGAAAGTAAAAGAATGCAGCAAAGTGGCACAGAACAGAAGCAAGTCCCCTTTTTTTTTTTGGGGAGGNTCCTCTCTGGAAGGGACTGCGCTCTCGGGTAACTGCTGCTGAAGGGGATAGGAAAGAAATTCTTCCCAGTATAGCAACATATAGACCAGGAGGGGCTACTGGGTCTGACCCCCCACCCCAGCTGAGCATCCCCTCCGTCCCAGCCCCAGCCGGGGCACCGCCGCCGTCCCACGGACAGGGCTCTGGGAGAGCTGGGGCTGCTACTGGTGTAATCCATCCAAGATGAATAGGAGAAAAGCCTGAAATAAAAGCCAAGCTTCCTGTCCCATGTGTCTGCCAGACTGCTGGAAAAAGGTCAGGGGCATCCTCACTCCAGACTGGTAATTGCAAAAAATGAAGGAGGTGAACCCTACCCAGGAGATCAAAGGAGGAGAGGGAAGGAGAGGGTTTTACAGGGAACAGACCGACTTCAGGGGCAAGACATTAGGGGAAAAAAATAGCTCGGAACTGAAAAAAGGCGGGATAATTAGCCTTGCCCCCATGAATCTGTCGGATACCGAGTTAAACTTGGGAGATACCCAGCTATAATCACCACTGGCCAACTGCTTACTCCTGTTAAAGCAGAACTTGTTGGTGCGTTATTAAAGTAGATCTTATCTATACACCATAACAGCCAGTCACAGGCAAGTGCTGGAAAACTCGCTGTTTACTGGGAGAAAACAAAACTGCAGCAAGATCAGAATCCCCAGGATATTCAGAACATTCACCAAACACGAGGTTTCTGAGACGGACGATTTGCTGGGACCCCCTGGGCAACCCTCACGGGGAGAGCCAGGGAAGGAACGAGACCCCCAGATTCACCCGCCACCTCCACCCCAAACCCTCCTAGACACCCATTCCTTTCAGAAAAGCACAGAAATTGCTTCTAAGCAGAAAAAAAATAATGTTTTCCCTCTCTGGAAGCAGACCCGGCACGGCTGAGAAGGCTCGGCCGGGCAGGACAGCGGGAAGCGCTCCCTCCCCTTCAGGTGTGTGTATTTAATGAAGGAACCCACTAATGCCATTTCCTACTTAAATGAAGAAGATTGTGCAACCAAACAATATTTTGCAACCGAAAGGGATAATAAATCAGGCCTTGGGAAGTGCTAACGGCGCTCACATTTATTCCTGTTAATGCTTCCTGGTCTCGAAAGCTGGGCCGGTTCCAGAGATAATGTATTACAAACTTTCCCGCTGAAGGATCCGGGTTCCTCTAGGCTGGGTTCCAGTTATAACTGGCAGCTAATACTTTCACACATTCACAAATCCCAAACTCCTCCCCGAGAGCAGCAGCGAGCGGCGAGGTTTTGGCGTGGGGCAGCAGACTGGGGAGCGCTGCCGCCTCTTTGCACCCCGGGCTCTTCCTCACCTTCCCGGCTCCGATGCACAGCTGCACACATCTGCACACCGGGGGGATGCTCTGCAGAACAACAACCCGAAGACAACCACAAACCCAACCCCGAAAATTAACTTAGAGGAACGCAGCATCAGAGATGGTCTTTCGGTCCTACAGAAGCACCACAGCATCACTCTAAATAATTTGCTGCTGTAAAAACTAAGCCGTTCGGAAACATAACAGCTCTACAGCATTTAAGAAACGTTTGCAGCAGACACTGGTACCAATCTGAAATGGGCACAGAGTGGAATTTAATTTTTTCCCGAGCCCAAACTCCCCGGTCGCAGGCAAGCCCAGCTGGAGAAACCCCCAAACGCTGAGCTGGAAGGGGTGGGAGAAGGAACCCCTTGGGAAGAAGAGCAAAAATAACCAGCACAGCTTCTGCCCCCACACAGCCCTCCAGTCTGGCGCTGGGCGAAGTTCTACTCCTGGCCGGGGAGATTTGCTGTCGTCTACCCCGGCCCAGATCCCACACGAAGGACCCAGCAGAAGGCGAGATGCCACGAGGAAGCGGTGGGATGCTCTGCGAGCTTGCCGTGCGCTCGCACGCAGCCCCTGAACCTCGTCCTCCGGTAACCTCAGCGCACCAGCGCTGCTCGGTAACTGGGAGCGGTGGGATCGCTGGAGACGGCAACCCTGGAGCACCAACACCCCACGGCACCAACACCCCACTCTGGCCTCTGGGACCTGCAGGATGTGATGCTGACACTGGGGTTTGTGAGAGGAGCAACGCAGGAACCGGCTGATGCCTACACCGTCCCTTGAAAATGGGAAGAGTCAAGTGTGGCCATAGGTTCAGGACGGGAAAGAATTCGTTGATTCCGCTATTGCTAGTCAACTAAATATCACAATAACCCTAAATCTAACCCCCAAAATAACACCATAAATAACACAATACCTTAAATCTAACCCCAAAAGGCAGCTTCACAGGTGGCATCCCAATCACCGCGCGGACACGACAGAGCGCGTTCAGAAGGAACCCAAAACACTCCACATCAGCCTGGGACCACCAGATACACCACGTGAATTTACGGAATAACAGAGGCTGGGGGGTGCAGGAAAGGATGGTGCTTCCTAATGACTCCCAAGAAATTGCTTGAACAAACCACCTCAGTTTCCCACCCGCAGCCCTTACCTCTGGAGCCCCTGTTGGTACACCTCGGGCGCTGTAAAACACTTCGCCGCCGCATCTGACAACACCTACAGCCAAGACCCTCAAGCACCTTTCAGGAGTTATTTCTGGAAATGTTGAATCTCATCACAGCAACAGAAGGAAAAATATCGTTGTAGCCAAAATAAATGTCTATTTGGAACGGGCTGAAAAAGCATTGGAATATTTGTGTAAGTTTGAAACGCGAGCCTTCGCAGAAGAACAGTCTGACTGTTGAGAGATATCAAGGAGCAGCATAAATTTATAAAGACCTCATAGTCGACTTGTCCACTTAAAGGAAATGCTCAGCGAGACAAAAGTCTGAGTCCTGACCCTTCTGCAGTCAAAGCAGCATCCCGTCCCATCCTCCACCACATCAGCCACAAAGCATGAAATCCAAGCCAACAGCCCACAGAAAGCCCCGGCACCGCGCGGTTCGGTGGGGCTGCTGAAGCCCACGGCCGCGCTGCTCAGGAGGTCACCAGTGAAGGCACCCAAAGGCCTTCAGCTGTCACCCAAGAACACGCAGGGCACAAGAGATGCGGGAGCCCGACCAGGATGTGCGAAAATAGAATTATAGAATCATAGAATGGTTAGAGTTGGAAAGGACCTTGAAGATCATCNAATCTAAATCTCCCCTTTTCCAGTTTAAAACCATCACCCCTTGTCCTATCACTCCACTTCCTGACCAAGAGTCCCTCTCCTGCTCTCCTGGAGCTCCCTTCAGATACTGGAGCCATTCAAGCAAAAGTGTGGGAGAAAAAGGTATTTTCAAGGTTTCACTGAAGCTAGGCTTGGGTTTTTCACTATGGGAAATAAAACCCCAACCTCTGTCGCAGTGGCAGTCCCTCTACATCTGGTGAATGAGACCAGAAACCAGGGGTTTGGTCCATGCAGGGGCCAAGGAGCTCCCGTCCAGAAAACCTTAAACCTTAAATCTTTCACCCTAAACCTGCCAGTCCGCTAGAAAGTCACTATTCCTTAGGTCCAGTCTGCCTTTCGGAGCGCGGTCTGGAATGCGAGTGGAGCTCCCGGCGAGCAGGAACGGGGCAGGTCGCTGGAGAACAGCCCGTGCTGGACCAAGCGCAGCCCACTCCCCTCTGCAGTGGCTGCAGATGTTCTGTCTGAACTGACTGGCACCGGGTGCTGGACCAACGGCACCGCCGCCTCCCCTCCCTTGGGCTTTCGCTCTGCGGCTCAGACCCGGCAAACCTTCCAGCTGTATTCTTTCCTCTTACGGAAGGAAAATCCAGATGATAAAATAGATCAACTCTAGAAACATAATGTATGGGTTTGGGGGGGGGCTTCTTGTGTCTTTTTTTTTTTTTTTTTTTTTTTAAACAGAAACAACAATAATGCTTCTCTCCAGCCCGGAGTGGTATCTCGGAACAGTGGAATGATTGTTGTAGGAGTGAATCTGGTTTTCATTAGAGGGAAGTGATGGGTCCAATTTCTGCTGGGGACTGTTTGCTTGCATCCCTTGTTTGTGTTCGGCGTTGGCAGTTAACCCTTTCCCCGAGGAGCAGCCGCCGTCCAGGACCTGCCCGCCCGGGGACCAGGGGCTGGCCAGGGGGGCAACCACAGGCCAGGCAGGAGAGTCACCCCGGGTAACGCTGGCAGCCAGGCTCCACGGGGAGGCAAGCTTTTGGGTTTGCTCTCAAGCTGGAAGGAACTTACGAACTGATTATGGGCTGGAAAGATTGTTTTAGACACACAAAAACAATAAATCAAAAACCTGTACTTACACATGCACACCCACATGGACGGACTCACATCCATCAACCGGCTAAAGATGCACACACCTGAGAACCAGGTTGATTCCTGCAGGACCAGGTGGACCTCCGGGTAAATTTGGCAGGTGTGAAAGCTGCCCTGAGGGGATTTGGAGCCACCACGGGCTCAGTTCTCCTGCCAGGAGACGACAGAGGGACGTCCTTCTCTGGGAGGCCCAGACACATTACGGGGAAGGAACTAATTCCTAAGGAGATCCCAACTCAGAGCCAGCAGGGAAAACTTCCAAATCGCCAACTCCTATTTTAATACACTAATTTAAAATATATTTACTGATTCCTTACGAGCATATTAGTATATTAGCATGTATTATTTTCACCAGTAAACTGTTATTCTATATTCAACCCAAGCATCACATTCTCCAGACACAATAAAATCCCAGAGTTACACGACAGCAACGAATCACCGTATTAATTTCACTACTTTTTTTTTTTTATCCACAAGTTCCTATGAATTAACTGTCAAACTCTGCCGTGCACTCACTGCCCAGAGTGACTGGCTTCATATTTTCTTGATACTTCTTCTCCAAGCCCCCCTGCCCTGGGCAGGGACACCTCCCACCACCCCAGGTTGCTCCAAGCCCCATCCAGCCTGGCCTTGAACCCCTCCAGGGATGGGGCAGCTTCTCTGGGCAACCTGGGTTGGGGTCTCACCACCTTGGAAGACAATGAGAGACCTTAGAGGCCCCTTCCAGATTGGAAGGGGCCTCTAAGGTCTCCCCCTGGGCAGGGACACCTCCCACCAGCCCAGGTTGCTCCAAGCCCCCTCCAGCCTGGCCTTGAACCCCTCCAGGGATGGGGGGGGTCTCCCACGTTGGGTGGGAGCGGATTCACCGCAGCATTTTCCCCTGTGCCAGCACCTTTTCACACACCCCAGATCTACACATCGTGCGCCTTTCTCTTGGGATAATTCCTCGAATTACTCCCAAGATCTTTCGCCGCCCTCCGTACGTTTATTATAAAATGAGGCATCTCAAGCCAAAAACATTAATTGCATCTTCTAGGAAGGCAGGAAAAAAAAATAATAATAAANCTATGGTGCTAACTTACAAGCGTGTACAAGTGTGGAGTCAAAAAAAAAAACCAACAAATTTTATCCATCAAAGACTCAGTGGGCTTTTTGGTTGTTTGTTTGTTTTTTTTTTTTTTCTACTTAGGGAAAATGATAAACATCCAGGTGCATATTAAAGCCACAGATCCCCAGCACGCCCTGACACGGGGACACCCAGGCAGAGAGGAGGGACGTCCCCTTGGCTCTGGCCCGCACCGTCCCA
>VZRU01013197.1:0-84403 GCA_013398155.1 Pedionomus torquatus
AAGTGAGAAGTGTGAGGTTGCAAGTGATGTCCTCCATCAAAAAACCAATCAGCTTTTGGTGTGCTTTTGAGAGCTGTTTTGTGCGTGTTGTGCAGTCGGAGCTGCCATGTGCATCTTGGGGAGGATATATCATCACGGTTCCTTTGTGCACTCTGACACAGGATGATGGATACTGTCGTATGTGCAAGTAATAATGACAGGCTGTGCGGATCGCCAGTGTTTTTAGTCTGCTGTGGCTTGGGTCAGGTACTCCCCAGGGACAGGTCCCACGGCTTTCTTTTTGCACATAGCAGAAACATTCAGAGTGCTAAAGGGCTTGGGGGTTGCTGCTGGCCATGTTTGTGTGGTGTTCAAAGGCTTCCTAGAATGCCTGAAACCGATGCTATAGCTTAAGAATGCTGAGAAAGGGTACATCCTCCAGATGTGATGGCAGATCTGTGGCTCGGAGCCATGCTGGATAGCAAGTTTTTGGCAAGTCCTGGGGTCAGACAGCTTAGCAGAGTTTCTCCACTGGCTGTAAACAATGTTTTTCCTGGTTCACTTGAGGTTAGCCACGAAATAGGCTGGCATACAGTTGTCCTGCAAGGGATTCCTTGACAAACACTGTCCTGTGCTCAGTTCTTCCCTGATATGTCCAATTCTTTCTAAGAAACTTGATACTTGTCTGGAAGCTTGAGATGCCGATTCCACCCTGCCAACCAAAAACCTCCAGCTGCAGAAAGTCTCCTGAGCTTTTTAGCATATCAGAATAGTGAAATTAGTCTCTCTAATTGGCCATTTAGATGCTAATTTGCTTTTCCTAGGCCTATGCCAGATCAACCTGTCCCTAAATGTGACTCAGAAAGAGCCTGCTGTCTTCATGAATTATTCACTTTGCACAACGCACCTGCCTGGCTGGGGATCAGAAGGAAATGGGGCCAAAGTCTGATAAATAAAGATATACCTTGGCAGGTGGAACAGTGCTGGCTTTTCTCCCCAGCATCGTAGGGTGCTGGGGAGCTGGAAGACTGCTTTGCTTGGGCGCAAACTGGTTCTTTATAGCTTGCCATATATCAAGTAGCCATGCTAATAACTGCCTCTCATTAATACAGGATTGTTGGTACCGTATGTCAATTTTCCTGTAGAGCTGATTTTATCTTCCGTCTTGTAGGGCTGGCAGGGACCTCCAGGGCATTGTATTTTATAAGCTCTTTAATAAGCTTCATCTTAAAAGCAGTTAGGCTTCTTGCTACTGCTGCCAGGATTGGGAAGCAGCTCTGGTGCATGGAAACCTTTGTTTCCCCCCAAAACTCATCCTCACGTGCTCCTTTTCCAACTCGCCTTTATGTGATCACAACACCTCTCAGCCTCTGTGTGCTGTGCCTGAGTTGTGTTTACTTTGAGCTGGGCCAGCCAGGTCCAAATACACGGCGCTGAGGTCTCCTTATTTTGCTGTGGCTGGTACTAATTAGATAGAGCTTTCATGGTGACACAGACTGAAGAAAGTCAGTCTGATTGGGTTCTTAAGTTGTTGTCTCAGAGCTTGCCAAGGCTTTGTGGTGTTTATTTGAATATTGTGCATTCCTTGTCTCTGTTGGCCCAAGCAAATCAAGTCTGATCACATTGGATTCCTTGTGCTACTCTGCTCTCCATCTGCTGCGAAGGGTTTGCACCGTTGTGGGGATTTGTCACCGTGAGAAATAGCAAAAGGCCATTTCTCAGCCGTGCCCCTGTACGCCAGCCCAGCAGAGAGCAAAGAGCAGGAAGGTGACGAGGATCGCTTGCCTCTGCTGTGTTTGTGCTTCTGCCTGCTTAGCCCTACAGAACCTTGATGCTTACACCAGGCTTCTTTGCCTCTGGAGGTGCTGAAAAACCGCTGGGTGTAGGTGTGAAAGGGCAGTTCAGTGGTTTGTGTGTGAGAAAAACTTTTATAAAGCCCTGATTTCGGCCAGCACTTGTACAGACAGTTATTCCCCTTCTCATGAATTTCTCTCTGAGACTTTGCTGTATCTTCAAAGTCAAGTGTGTGTCTTCTGCCACGTTTTCACAGCCCCAAGGGTTATTCTGTCACTTTAGAACAGTCGTGTGCTTTGAAATAACAGCTGTGGCAGTAGAATCTTTAAAATATGAGAGGAAGACTTGTGTCTGGATTAAATGGCCTTTCCCTGCCTGCTCGCACTTGCCTCCCTGCTGTGCGAGTAGTGTCTGGGAGGGAAAGGGACCGGCCAGCGGTGGGTGGGAGGCAGAGGCTGGGTTAACCTTATCTATCTCCGCTAGTCATTTATCCTCTGTCATAGCAACAAGAGCAAACACTCACTTAGTTGCTACGGTTTCCTGGGGATAATGGGGTCTGGTGTGCTGAGCAGAGAGTAATTACACTGCCTCTTTGAGGGAGCAGCAGCTAAAAGGAAAAAACAGGCCAGCACGGTACCTGGTGCAAGCTGGGAGTCCTGGGGGAGGTGACGCCCTCGAAGCAGGCAAGTTAATTACACCGGCACATCTCGGCTTGGGAATTGGGAACTCGTTTCTAGCCAACTGTTTAATTTTTATTTTTTAAATGAAGTATTTAAAAAAAAAAAAAATTGCTTAATTAATTTCCTATAAAAACAAATTAATATAGACACGAGCTGCTTAGCTGAAATAACCAGGCAAATGAAAGCTGACTGGAGAGCTCCTTATGGGCCTGTATAGGACGTTTTTGTATTTGCAGGGCTCCAAGGAATTCATGCTTCATGGGCACCTGTAATCAGCCCAGCTGCAGGAGGGCTCGTGCAGGCTGCGCTTTCGCTGCCATGAGGAGGTGTTTTCTACTGCAGTGACTACCTCAATGTCAACAGGACCCTTCAGTTTTAACTTTGACGTAGTCAAGGTAAAGTGAAAATGTCTTTGAGGTGGAGGAGTGGGGAAGGGGCTTGGTGTAGGGAGATGATGTTAAAAGTGTACATGAGCTGAAAAAGCAAGCTGATGAATTTGGGACAGAAAAATGTAAAGGGTGTTATATCCAGAGCTACAGCCCAGCTCAGGAAGAGCATGATTCAGGGTATTCTGGAAAAGTATTGCTGTGTTGTGCTCTGTTCTTATACTCTGCTTTAAGTATCTGCTCTTCAGGCTGGTCAGATAGCAGGTACTGTGTTCACTGGTCTTTTGGTATAACCTGCCAGAGCTGTGTGCTGTTAAGGTACAAATATGTGATGTTCATGTTGTTTTTCTGCTGAGTAAACTGACCTTCTTTCACAGAAAAGCCTGAAATTTTTGAAGAGTATCGTGTCAAAGGGCTGTGGTTGTGTACTGTCGTCAGCTAGAGCTAGCTCTGGGACGTGCCAACATGGCAACCTTTTGCCATCCCAGCCACGAGTTGTAGTTGGTACCGAATGTGCTGGCAGTTGGAACATGGATCAGGAGTACACCTAGAAGTACCTCCTGCTGCTGTTCTGCTGCTGCTTTGGGAAGGTGTGCCTGCTACAGGATCTGCAGCTGTATGGCTTGGTGGGGTGGTGTGGAAGGGTGTTCACGTCTACCCAGCCTGTACCAGCTGCAGTGCACCTTCATCCTCCAGACCAAGCAGGAACTGACCAGTGGGAAAGATCCTGCTCTCTTTGCTGTCTTATGTTTGCTCTGCAGGGATGTGGGACCAAGTCAGCAGCATGACCCTGCTGCTCTTCCCATCTCTCAGACCCTGCTGGAAGACTTCTCCCCTGCAGACCGAAGTCATACTGTCAGATGCCTTGCTCCCTGGCTGCAGAGTCCAAGTCCCATCATAGAGACAGCAGAAGCAGTGCTACAGCAGAGCTGCCGGCAGAGATATGCTCAGTTAGACATCCTCCAAAATGCTTCTAGCCCTGTGCAAAGGGTTGGCTTGCTGCAGGCCAGTGCTCCTTCCTTGCAGAGCTCCCCTTAGGGTTCTGTGCCAAGGGCAGCCAGGTGGACTCGGATTTAATGAGGTTTTGTTTCACATGACTTCCTCCATCACAGGAAAGGAACAAACAGGTGCAGGGTTTTTAAAGCAGGTCGTAGGGTATTGAAAAGAGCTCCCTTTTTATTCTTAAATCAAGTAAAAAGAGGATCTTGGAATGCGAAGTTTTCTTTCTGTAACACTAAGTACTTGTGCTTAGTCTTTGTTCTGTATGCAGTGTACTTCACAGCCAAGAACTGTGAATTTCTCTCTCTCTCTGCCAGAGACTGGCAGCTTCTGCCCTTTGTTACCTTGTTGATCCGAGTGGAGGACGGGGGGGCTGGGGGGGAGTTGGCTTGGTGAGATAGGTGCTAACTGAAGTATTTTCTGAAGAGAGGGGTGTTTCACCACAGCCCATAGAAATTACTCCCCTGGCTGGTGTGGTTTTGCTATCTTAGTTTTTCTGATTAAGCTGATTCCACTGTACTTCTTGTCCTGTACAGAGATAAGAGGGAGGATGCTTCACGCCTTCCAGATACTGGTACCATTTCTCTGGCACAGTTCCTGTGGCCATGCAAGATACTCCTTTCCCTCCAGTCCCGCTAATTCTCCTGTTTCTGCCCCAGCAGCCTGTGACCTGCACTCCCATGTCTGTCTTGTTTTCTTCTCCGAGGTAGTTGTCAAACCACAACACACTTTTTTCGGAGGCAGAGGTGCAAAGCCACCTGCAATGCCAGTTTACATCAGAAGGAGCAGCAGATACCCAATGCTGCCATAAGAAAATGATCCTGTAAATATTTTAGAGAATAATCTATCTGAAGACTGTTTTGGTATATAATAGATTTCTGGGCCGTGTTTTGTTTTTCTTCCCTGTTTGCAGATGCTGCTCGGGGAATGGTGGAGAACAGAAAGCATATGCTGAGTAACAAGAGGCAAAAGAGCATGACATTGCTTGTTTTTGTTCAGTCATGCTGAGAAAAGCGCGCTGTGGTATGAGGCTGGAGAATGTGTTTGGGTCTCTCCTGAGAAAAATGCTTAGCTGATGTGCTCTATTCTGACTTCAGCTCTGCTAGAGCAGATAAAGCTCTGCAGAGGAGGGGCAGATGTATTCAGTGCTGCTTTCCACCCTGAAAGCACAGCTGCTGGCAAAGCAAACTCCTCTGGCTATGACCCTGGCTATGGTATGGGGTTCATCCCTAGCTCTAGCTTTTATGCTAAACATCCTACAGCTGCCAAGTGCTGGTCACATCAGGGTGATTGTGTGCATTCAGCCTCGCCAGTGGACATTGAGTGCGTGGGTTGTGCTATTCTTCAGGTGTCTGTGAGTGTGGGAAGGAAGAATATGTGGTATATATGAAGAGTAGTTTAATATATGCATCTGTGTGAGGGGCTGTATGTGTGTATCCTGTAGCAACACAACACAGGCTTGGAAAAATCTCTGGAAAATCCCAGGTCAGCCATTCCGTGTGAAATTGTAGCTTCTTTCTGCTTCTAACCCTGGCCTGGGGGTGGAAGCCTTTGTGTTCTTTTGCTGTTAATGCTTGATTGCTCCCCTGTGTTTGAGCTGCTGTGGGATGTGTGTGGGGACTGTGTTCTTTCCTTGCTTGAGATCATGAAGAAGATGAAAAGAGCAGGAGGTGTTCTGGGACAAAATGGAAATGTAAACCCACAGCTTGTGTAGCGCTGAGCAGAGTAAGGAAAGTAGTTGGTAAATTGAAAACCATGGGTTTCTTCTAGGGGTGATTCCTCTCAAAGTTGATCACCTTAACTAATGTTGTAGTTAAAAAACTGAGTGTGACACTTCTGTCTGTCCTGCCTGTCTCAATTTTCTTTCTCTGCTAAACCTTTCTTGCAGCCTCCCATCTCCTGCCTGCCTTGCTTTGCTGTACAGTCAGACTGTGCTGGTAAGCATTATGCTTAATTATTAGAGCCTACATCCTTCTTATACATCTGTCCTGCTGCACTGAAAGAAATCCGTGCTTTTTATGGAATTCCTTCTCTTCTCTCCTACCTATTTTAACTCTTGAGTTTCAGACTCTCTGCGGAAATTGGATGGACAGTGGAAGAACCAGTTTGTTGCTCGTAACCGTTCTGTCTCTCAAGGCTGAGGTGGGATTTGGCAGGAGATAGCTGTCAGTTCCCTAACACGGGTGTTTCCATGCTGTGGGGTGAGTGCAATGCGTGTGGCACATGTGAGCTCAGCCTGGGGAAAGAGAGATCGATTTGCACAAACTGCTGCCTGCCTGTGTAAGAGGGCCAAGGCCATGCAGCCTGCGATGCCTCCGTGCCTGGCACAGAAGCAGAAAGCTCTGTGTGTCAGCAGCAGATAGCGAGCATAGGTGCAGCACGCTGAACCATGGGCACTGGTGGGGTACGTGTGCTGTGGGTTGAGACAGGAACATGCGTTTTCTTGGGAACTACTGCACAGCTGGCAGGTGATACACCTTGCCTGCTATTGTATCTGATTTGTGTTTGCCAACCAGCAATGAACACCTTATCTCTGCCCAGCAGGTATGCTAGTTTCAAAGCTGGCAAGTGTCTGTTCTGGGAAAGGTAAGTATTAGTACCTGGAAACTTATGCATTAGGGCTCATGAGATACTTGCTCTGCTGGAGAGCAAATCCATCTGGAGAAAAGCTGGATAAATCAAGACCAGTTTTGCCACCACTGAAATTTTTTGGCTCTCTGTCTCTTGGTGCTTTCCATTCATTTGAGCTGCTGGTAGGACTCAGAACTGCGTAGCTGCAAAGTCTCTTTTGGGAATGTGTTTATTCCATGAACTCATGAAAGTTGGCTTTTGCTGCCTTCGCTGATCAGTTCACGGTGAAATCGTCATTGAACGCAAGGAATCACCGGTGTGACAATGCTGGTTACAGGAGCTGCAGTAGATCTGCTGCAAGAGGTGCTGTCTTAAACATCAGAGAATGCAAACAAGCTTCTATTGTAGGCTGTAGTTATAAATATCAGGCTATTATGGAGGCAGTTTTAATGAACGAAATGACTTGCCACTATTCATGCTGATTGTCGCGTGGGTTTTTGTTTGTTACCCCGTTAAGAGGTTAAAAGAAAAAGCAACTATAGCTTTTTTCTGTCCTTTAGAGTGGCTTTCTCTGTCAGTACTGCAGCGTTATGCTTCTGGAGGTGATGGGGCAGAGATTGTTCTTACAAACAATGCTTTTCTCTAGTTCAAACTGAGAAATCAGAACTGACAATCTCTGGCTTTTCTCAGAGTACCATAAAATCTAAACTTCCAGTCTTGTCTTTGGGGTGTTTGGAGGTATTTATTGGCTTATATTTTATGAGGATGATGGTGTGTTTTTTATCACTGTCTGTAGGTGAGAATCTGTCTACTTCCACTGTGCAACACCAGTGGATCACCTTTGTTTTGCTTGCTGGAAGAGCAGCCTTTTGGGATGATTAACAAGGCTGTGTCAAGTGCTGACTAGTGCTTTCTTGAGGGTGGGGTGGCAGCTGTGCTTAACACTGGTGTTTGCTTCTTACAGGTGTGATCCTTGCCTCTCCTCCCCAGCCTGGTGCCATGGCTGACACGATTTTTGGCAGTGGGACGGGCCAATGGGTGTGCCCCAATGACCGGCAGCTGGCACTGCGTGCCAAGTGAGTCCTCGCCACCTGCTTCTTCTCCTTCCATCCTCAACTCTGGCCTGAATGGTTTCCCAGGATCTCTGGGGAGCACTGGACTGCCAGCCTTATCTACAGCCTGGCTGGGAGGCAGGAGTTTGCCTGTCACGCAGACCCTGCTGTACCATAGGAGTGTGCTGCTTGGGTGGGACAGGAGCCTGCTAAGATGGGGCTCAGTGCTTGGCTGCTGCTTGGAGCTGCTGGCCTGCGGTGGAGTTTGCAGTGTGGCTGGTATGTGGTGGGAGTCTATCCCACCATCCCTCCCCTGGGTGAAAGAAAGGGCTTGGAGGCAAGCTAATGTCTCTGCAACACCCTAAATGTAATTGAAAGTATCCCCCAGCTGCCAGAACTCTATTTTTACAGAATCATGGAATAGTCAGAGTTGGAGGGGACCTTTAGAGATCTAGTCCAACTCCCCTGCTAAAGCCCAGAGCACATCACTGAGGACTGCACCCAGGCGGGTCTCGAAAATCTCCAGAGGAGGAGACTCCACAAACTCCCTGGGCAGCCTGTTCCAGTGCTCTGTCACCCTCAATCTAAAGTTTTTTCTCGTATTTGAATGGAACTTCCTACGTTCTAGCTTGTGCCCTTTGCCCCTTGTCCTGTTACTAGGACCCGCTGAAAAAGAGTTGTCATTTGATTTCATTTTCCCCTGAAGTTAAATTACTGCATAACCTAAAGACAAAATTGATGGAGGCGAGTCGAACAGCAGAATTGCGTTTGTTTCTTGGATGCTTTCTTTCTGTGGTGGCTAGTACCCTGCCACTGCCACCTCTGCTCTTCTCTGAACCTCTGGGGTCAGCTTGCTGCAGAGCATTAGAAAACAGAAGGTGACCTCTTGTCTGAGGGGACTGCCTGAGTGTGAACAGTGCACACCACTGTCACTTCTCCAACCTTCACTTGAAGGCATCATTAAGACAGCTGTGTCTGGTAGTGCCCTGCATTCTGCTACCAGCTGTGACTTTATCCAGTGACCTCTAAACGCCTACTGAATGGTAATTAATTGAGCTGTGAAAGCTCCTGCCTGTCCCCAAGCGAGCTAAGGAGAGATATCATCTGCTGTATGTGAGGCTTGGATGCAGGTGGCTTGCTAAAGTTCTCGTGCAAGCCTGGGTTAGACCAAGGGAGGAAGTTGTTGAATTTTCATTTTCAAGTGTGCCTGGTGATTTATGTGTTTGAGCTGGGGACCTTAGAAGCGTGTCATTTGGAGGGAGGAGGGTGCAGGTAATCCCTTTGTTCAGGAGTCTGCTGTTGGCATTTATGGTGCCTGGCATCTGCACCCATTTCTGCCAGGCTACCCCCAGGATAACCAGGCCTCAGTGCACTTGTTTTCTTTATGGGTAGAACTAAACAGGGGTGAGGACATAGAGTGGTAAAATACAAATTGGATCAGAAAGGAACTGAGAGGGCAGAGAGAGACAGCGCAGCACTCTGTGCTGCTGGAGGAGTGGCATGGTGATCTGGTCAGAGAGAAGAGACTCTCGCTCTGGGTGTTGGCCAGGTAACAGACTTCTCTGATGGAAGGCTGACTCAGGCTGTGTGTGCCTGGCAAGTTTGGCCTGCGGGACAGGGCAGGAGTTTTGTGCTTTCCTTTCACAGCTTAATTCTGTTCTCCACCCCTTCCCACAGGCTCCAGACGGGCTGGTCAGTGCACACGTTCCAGACTGAGAAGCAGAGGAAGATGCAGGCTCTAAGCCCGCAGGAACTTGAGGTCATTCTGGAAGTCATCCGCAAGGCGGAGAAATTGGACATCATCGAGCAGCAGCGCATCGGGTACAGTCACGTTTATTTGTCCCCTTCCCTCAGAAGGAAAGGTCAGCGCAGAGAGAGGAGTGGCTCTCCCAGCTGCCTGAGCTCAGCCTCCATCAGTCAGACCATCTCTTAGGTCAGTTATTTTCCCCTCCCATCTTGCTTGTCTGGAGGTGATGGATATTGGGAAGGATGTGATGTTTTCCTTCCCTCCATGTCTCAAGCCTCTCTCATGCCTTCTTTGAGCCTTGGGGCTTGCTGTGGTTGCAGCCACTGACACAGGCTGTGGCAAATGTAGCCTGCGCTATGGCAGCTGCCCCAGTGGCTCTGGAAGAGCCTGGGGAAGATGCTGATTTGTGCAGCTGCACCCACTGCTAGTGGGCAGCAGGTTCAGAAACTGCTGCTGGCAGCCCAGTTAGGTTTTTCTCTTGTCTGTGGCTGCCCCCTGGGATTTTGCCTGGAGCAGTGAATGAGTTTATGTTCTAGTTGGCTGAGCCCTCTGGAAGGGGTTTGCTGGCTTGAGTTATTTAATTTACAGGCACCCTTTTGCTGCTTCAGATTTCCATTTGCTTTCAGTCCTGCTGGAGGTCTGGCCTCAGCTGTCTGTGGTCATCCTACACTGACTGCCTTTAAAGCTGCGGAGTTCAGCAGTTCTGCAGCATTTCCCAGCAGTGTATTGTGTTTGTGAGACAGGAAACCCTGGGGACTCCCAGCCTGTGTCCAGCAGGCCCAGATCTTGCCCCTGTGCTTTGCTCTGTCCCTGTGCAGTGCACATTAGTGAGTGCTAATAGAACAAACAGTGATGTTTGTGTGATATATAGGAGACCTCAGCAGCCCAAGAAGCAGCCAGCGACTCTGAGGAGCCTATCATTCCTGTGTGGTTGTTGCAGAAAGTCAGAGCTTTGCTGTTCCCATGCTGAAATGCTCTCTGAAATGCCTTTGTTAACTCCTGGGAGTTCTCTTGTGCTGAAGTCAAGGATCATAAATCCAGTAATGGTGGCTCAGCCTGGCTATGCTGTCTGACCTTATCACCATAGGCAATACTTCTTTTGAATAGACCTTACCTTCCTCTTAGTGTGGGTCTTGGTTGATGGGACATTAGCGCTAATGAGAGTGGCATTGTGTGGATAGCAGGATTGTGTTGCCTCCCTAAGCTGCACCCAGGCCATGGCTGCAGCTGGTCGCTGCTTCTGATAAATGGCCTGGCTGTTATCATTCCCATCTACAAATGGATGCCTGAGAATTGCTGAGCAGTGATCTCATGACAGCAGCCTTGCTCTGCATGCTCTCCACATCCTGCATCCTAATTGCCTATCCCATCTTCCTTCCCTTTTGTTGTCCTGCTGCTATGGACATCGTGCATACATATGTGCTTCCTGTCTTCCAAGCGGGCTGTTGAATGAAGCAGGGAGCAGTTGCTGGCATTCCCAAACTGCAGCCGGGCTCATTCTGCTCTAATGGCTTCAGTCTGGCCTTCTTGCTTCTAATGTGGACAAGTCACGTGCTTGTAGGGCTGCTTTCAGTGAGTATATGAAAAAATGGAGCAGGGCTTGCCAGGTCTAACTCTTCTGCCCTTTCCTGGTGCAGTCTGACTTGCCCTGATCTGAGCACTAAAAGGCTTTTCCTGCTCTACAGTTAGGAAATAGTTGTGCTGAGGCTGTGGCGCCAGTGACTTGGGGGTGCAGTACCAATCCCTTTTTACGAGCTGTCTGTCCTGCACCCACTAGCTCAGTCACACCACTCAGTGGTATTTACAGTTTTGATTATTCTGGGCTTGGCCATGGTAGACAGACTTACAGGGGTTTGTATTCCCTGAAGACAAGAGCCAGCTCATAGGAAACACTGGGTGCAGAGACTGAAGTGAAAGTACACATGGTCCCAGCGTGTCTGCAGGTTTTCACATGCCTCAGTACCATGGTCTTTGATTTTCAGGGTGAGTGGTGTGACTTCTGCTCTGCCTCTTCCCCCACAGGCGCCTGGTGGAGCGGCTGGAGAACATGAGAAAGAACACGATGGGGAACGGCCTCTCACAGTGTCTCCTCTGTGGTGAACTGCTTGGGCTGCTGGGTAGCACATCGGTCTTTTGTCAAGATTGCAAAAAGGTGGGTTTGGTTGCTCAGATGTTTGGTAGCAGATCTGTCTAGGAAAGGCCACCAGTCCTCTTGGAAAGCTAAATAGCTCTGCTGAGTTAATGTACCTTACCCCAACTTGTCTAGGTCAGCGCTGTCATGCACTCGTGTTTTCTCTTGCACACTGGTTATCTTATTTCTCAGGATCCTAAAGTGCTTAAACTGAGCTTAGTGCTGAGAGGTGGTACATCAGCCATCTCTGCATCTCCCACTCTGTGAGAAGGGGCAGAAATATACAGCCACCAAAGGCAACTCATAGAAGATTTTGTGTGCTTCACTGTTATTTACTGAAAGGTTTGCTCTTAGACCTTCCAGTAACGCCTCTCTTCAGAGAACTCAAGTCCATCCTCAAGTTCCAAACTAGTGTAAGGCTTCCAACCCCGATATATGAATTTGCCTGTGCATCAGTGACTGCCTGTGTTTGTGTATGTTGTCAGCAGGAGTGCATGGGTGCTGTTGGAAAGGCAGCATCAGTTTGCAGGGAGATTGCTGCCTGGGGGACGACTGTTGCTTGTCTAGACTCTGCAGTCAAGGGGTTAATGTGTATTGCAGCGGAGATGATGATCTCCAAGGCAACCACCTTATCCTCCCTCTGCTGGGAGGCTGTTTTTCCTGCATTTGAAGCCCAGCTTTCCCTGGGGAGATACCTCTGTAAGTGACATTGCCTCAGTGTGTTGCCGGGGGAGTTAGAGTGAGGGTACCTGCTGGGTGCAGGAGTGTTTTTGACTTCCTGGTGGCAGGTTGGAAGGGAGCAACCTGTGCTGACTCTGTCCCTGGTGGGTAACAGAGCCAAGGAGATGCTTGCTGGTGTCACCCACCCTGTGTCTGAGGAGATGTCCAGTGGAGCCCACAGGACAGCACTGGATAAAACCTACTGCTTTACCGCATAGTAGTGGATTTTGGGACCTCTGTGTTTAAGCAGCCATGCAGGTCATGATGGAGAACCTTTCATGCTGGCATTGCTGGATGTGAGATGCAGTTCTCATGCAGAGCAGGCTGCCAGGTTTGGCCTGAGCTGGTCCACAGTTGGCTCCAGTATTGCTGGATGTAGAGCTCTTGTAAGAGACAGAAAGGAGATGGATGCCCCTTGCAGTCAGAGCTGAAGTCCCAGCACCTCTCCATACATGCTAACTGGTCAGGGAACTGCTATGAACTGGGCTGCCTTGGCTATCGAGTGAGTTTCTCCACTGGATCCAGTTTGCAGAAGTAGCCTGACTGAGGCAGGGGGTTATGCAGAACATTGCTTGTAAGGCAACGACTGGGAAAGTAAACCTAAATCTTTGAATGTCAAGGTCCTAAGTCAGGGAGAAAGTGGCTTTTCAGGAGTGAGTGGGGAAGGAAGCAGCAGTAAGGTACTGAGAAGTAAAAAGTCTGGATTGAATAGGAGCTACGGGGCAGCTCTCTTGGAGAGGAGCATGTGCTCTGTGCACATGCATCTATGGAGAATAAAAGCAGACAGGAGACGGCTAGCTGTTTCCTGTATTTCCAGCATGTAGAATAACAGGATGTGCTGTATTCCTGCCTTCTTCCTTTGGTGATTCTGCTCTCACCTTGTCCAAAGCCAGCTAGGTCACATTGTCACAGTGCTTTCTACTTTCCTTCTTCCTGTGAGCCCCATACACTAATGAGGAGGCAAAAGTTGATTCTGACACCTCCACGCCCTGTTCATTTGCAGTTGCAGGGAGCAGCCCCCCAGCTAGTGAGGCTCTGGGAAGGCTGTGGCCAGAAAACCCCAGAGAAGGGCTGTTTGGTGTTTTTATGGTTATTCTCTTTTGTCTGGAGTCTGTTAGATAGTTCAGGAGCATTCATACCGAGGTTGATTTCAGGTGAGACCCTACTTTCCAGTGCGCGTTTTGCAGCTGCTTTCAGCTTGGCTGCACTTCTTAGCTGCGTGCAACCTCAGGGAGATGCTGAGTGGGTGCCCTGGGCCTCTCCCCTTACTGCTTTTTCATGTTGTGGAGTGAACTCAGGGAAAAGCCAACCCTTCTGCAGAGCAGAGGGGGCTGTTACTTTAAGCTTGTTCCCACTAGTTCAGGGATATCCATCACTCATGCAGTGCTGTATGCAATAAGCAATGACTTGTCAGGGAATTATGGATTTTTGAAGTTCATATTTTTCTTGCTAGCATAGCTCCCTTACCATCTCATTGCAGCCCGTTTAATTCAATAACAGGAATTGTTGTAATGATGCATCTGAAACATAGCAAAGAACTTCAGCAAGGCCCTTCTGCTGAATAGAGGTTCTATATTTCTTGTAACCTGATGGATTTTCTAAGTGCCACTTTCTGCTTTATGAAAAATGTTTTTAATATTAGTTTTTATTATCTTAGAAATAAATGCATTATGGCAAGACAAAGATGTATGCACATCCAGATTTGTTAACATAGCAGTAGCTAGACAAAGCATAATGTGTCATTTGCCATGCAGAGGGTATCAGTATCATGTATAACAGGTGAAGTATAAGCAGAAGAAAGTGCTTTATCTTGTATTTAATGAGGAATGGGGCTGTGCTCAATGTCCTTGATTTTTATGTCTTCTTTTGAGGGGTTGTGAGTGATGCTCAATTTTCTAGCTAGTCTGCAGAGAAGAGGAGGAGGAAAGCCCTGTTTTATATTGGAACTTTCAGAATTTATTGCTGGGAATAGAATTGCTTGGAAACTTCCACTAGAGGGAGCGTTTGAATGTGCTATACTTGTGGGGATTGGGATCTTTGAGGGTATTTAGGACTGAGTTGCTCCCTCAGATTTTGGTTTGAGGGAGGGAGAATTTGGGGTGGTTCAGGTGGTGTCTGCTAATTTCATCTGCAATCCTCCTTGGCTTGGGTAGCACCATGTTGAGTATTGATGCACCAAACCCAATGGATTGTTCCTTGTTTCTCTGGGAGGATGAGACAGGGACAGGAACAAAGAGAAGGAGGAGAGCACCAACCTCTGTGGAGCTGCTGGTGCAGCAGCTTTCTGGTTCCTGTACAGCATGAAGCAGGGACAGATCTGCCTCAGGTCTACATTGACCAAAATAGTTGGGTGCATTTATTCATGCAATGAAGCCATTGCCCTCAGGTACCATTGATCTGCTGCTCTTCTCCAGGCGTGGGCACTGAGGGCTAAATATGCTACTCAGCCTTTCGTCCTTGGATGCAGATCTGACTCACAGGGAGGAGCAGCCCGGGTAGGGGAATATGTGAAAACTTAGCTGGGGAGATTAAATTCACATGTCTCTCTCAGCAAGGGTTTGCTCTCCAGGGCCCTCTTGTGAGTGGCTTTTTCTCTGTGAGGATCAAAGAATTCATCCACTTTCTCATTCAAGCTGTAAGCCAAGCCTGATATCCATCAGCTTCATTATATAATATTAGGTGATTCAGGTTGTAAATGGCTTGTAATGCCAGCGGAGACATGAAAGTTCCCTTGTGCAGCAACAGAGGCCGTGCGGCGCTATCAAGCATTCTGTTCAGGAAATGTGCATGTAGGCATGGTCATGCCCGCTTCCTAAGCAGCCACAAATCAGTAGCCGCCATGTGCATGCTGAAATGGAGGGGAAGCCACGGGGTTTAAGACTCTGTATGTGAGGGAAGGGAAGAGAGGATTTCCCGTCTTGCACAAATTTGTGCTCATTTTGGTCTTGAAGCTTTCTGTGCCACGGTGATTAGGTGTTAGGGTTTAGAGGAATAAAAAAACCATCTCTGAAAATATGGCTGTTGGTCAAGGGGTTTGATTTGTCCTGTCTAGTTCTCTTCTCACTCTGGAGTCTAGAACTGTGCTGTAGATTTGCCTTTGTCTCTTGTCCATCTAGACCTGAAGCAGCTTTCTGTGATAAGTGGTTCTCAAGGATAAATAGAAAATTGTGCTGTGTTTACATTTTTAAGGCAAGCGAAATGGAACTGCTGGGCAGATGCTTCTCAACTTTCTCTCTCCCAAGGTCTATATGGCTGTGGGGAGTTGCTAATGCCATCTTATTTATTTATTTATTTATTTATTTATTTATTTATTTATTTATTTATTTCTCTCTTCTTGCTTCAGAAAGTTTGCACCAAGTGTGGAATAGAAACCTGTGGAGCCCAGAAACGTCCTCTTTGGTTGTGCAAGATCTGCAGTGAACAGAGAGAGGTAAAATACAACTGTGGAGAAGTGGGGCTCAGCATTGCTGCATCTACCTGCCCCAAGTCTGTGCTGAGTATGTGTGGGCTCTTCCCTGTGCCAGGGCGATGGGAGGGGAGCTTGGCATGGGGTTTGGGAGCCTTGGCTGGAGGCCAGGCAAGCTCAGCGAACATATACAGTGGTGGCAGCTTTGGTTTATAATGGGTTGGAGGGGGAAAAAAAACCAAACACCGGCACCTGCAGCCTGTATGGCTTTGTGGAATTTTTCTAGCTATAGTCATAAAGAGACTGTTACATTTTTGCTGCTACACTCTCCCTCTTAGTTCTGTGGCAAATAAACTTGGCTAATGCTGGCTCTTTAATACAGCTGGAGAGATCTAGAGCATAGCTGCAGTATTTGTCCCTCTAAAAATAACTTGGATTGCAGCTTTTAAGTCTGTTTTCCTCCCTGCCTGCAAAATCCCATAACTTGCCAGTGTATGAGACTTCTAATGTAGGTCTCTAAATTTTTATAGCCTTCATCCTTGACTTTACACTGCAAAAAAGTAATGGCCTGCCTCGATTCTTGTCTGTCACCCAGCATCCAGCAACATCAAGCCTCGCTGTTCTATGGTGAAGTCAGTGAATTTGTTCTGTGATTACAGAAGGATTTTCGGTTGTTCCCATCAATTTATTTTGGGCTTTCGCTTGTGGTCCTTGAACATCAATCCAGTGCAGCTATTTCTGACCACTGCAACCAACTGTGAAACCTGGGTGCTCTGCTAAATCAATTTTTGGAATCTAGTGACAGCATTTGTGCAGGTGCTTGAGATGCTGATTTTTTTCGTACTAGTGGAAACTTAGCATTGCTTGGGTTTTACATAGGAGGGGATTGTTTGTGTGGGAGCACTTACAAAGCTGATGTTTAGGTAAGTTGAGGGGTACGTGGACACTGCTGGCCTTTGTTTTGAGCAGTGGTGTGGGTAGGGCAGGCAGAGAGCATTCTGGCTCCTTGGATATTGCTAATTATTTGATACACTGAACCATCTGGATGTTTTGAATTCCAAATGAAGGTCCCAAAATGGAGAGTGAGGCAGGTCAAGATATTTTCTGTGTCCTGCAGTGAGATGGGTGTGGGACTAAAATTGACTGTATTTCTTTTATTCTGTTCTTTCTGTATTTTTTACTCATCCCATGCTATATAATTGCGCTTTTTTCCTCTCTCTTATAAAAATAATGAAGAGCCATGATCACTGAACAGAGAAGAATATTAACCTGTCCAGTCAGTGTTATGTGTGGCCAGTGTGGGAGGGTGCGGTAACCTTCAGAGCTCACTTTCTCCGTGAAACCTGAGATAGGGCCAAAGTGCTTCCCTAATGAAAATGGATGGAACTTTCCCTCTTAGACTAACAAAAAAATAGCTTCATCTTACCTCCCAGCCATAAGCTTCATCTTTATTTTTTTTGATTCTCTTTAAGATTGATTCAGGTCTGTCTCCTCTATTGTTTGCAGTGCTGCTGGTGCCCTGACCAGGAGAAGGTTGGAATGGTCACAGTGTGGACATGCAGTCAGGCATCAAGTCATACATCCCCTCTGTCTTCCCACATGCTTTGATTTTATTCTAGGGTAAGGCAGAGAAGCATTGAGAATTAGCAGAAGCCTTGAGGCATGTCAGCCAGGGCAAGGAAGTTAAGGCAGTGTCAGAATAAATGTTTGGAAAGTGGCTTTGATCAGGTTCTCCCTAAGAGTCTGTGTGAGAAAGAGATGAGGTTTTTAGGCCTTAGGCTGATGGGTGGTACTAGTGCAGTTCCTGAGGCTGATTCAGGTGTCATGATATTACAGGGCATGCACTAAATCACCAGGTTGCTTTTAAGGGCTTGTGTTCACAACCAGTTCCTTGTTGCCATCTGTTTCTGTGATCTGGATCTGTCTTGTATTGCCATCTGCTCTGGATGAAACCCATTTGGCCATGCTCTTTGCTGAAGGTTATATTTGCTATCGATGAGTGCAGATGGATGTCTGCTCTTTGGGATCAAATATTCTCATTTCTGTCTCACCTGTGTAGTGTATCAGCCCCATTTTATTTCCTGGGATCCAGGTGGCAAGCTTCAGGAACTTTGGGTTTTGTGATGCAGTAACAAGCCAATACCACCTTCTCTTCCTTTCTCAATGCACAATGTGTCTAAGCAAGGTGGATTCTTCAGCCCATGCCAATGAAGTACATGGTTAAAGGAGGCTTGTCCCAGGGCACACAGCTCTGACAGCACCTTCCAATTTGTCAAGCCATGCTCAGGCCCCCAAGCTTGACCAGTTCTAGTGGGTGAGTGTTGGATCCTGGTCTGGAGTGCCCCTCTCAGCAGCTGTGATGAGAGGTGGTGTTTCCAAGCCAAGTGATTCCCTCCACATCAGCGCTTTGATCGCTGTCTGTAATTTTCTGAACCACCGCTCAAGCTATTTGGGCATGATATTTATGAAGCTCTCAACTCTGTTAGTGAGAGACTGTCAGGCACTGAAGTGAGAAAGGGAGGTCATTCGGAAACCTGCATGGACTAAATGATGTTGGCTGGAGTTAATAGGTGTCATCTGACTGGGACAAGAGCCTAGGACTATAATTGTCCCCTTCAGCCTCTGCCACGCACTGAGTGAGCACGTGAGTCTTGTGGCCGCCAGGTTGGTGGAGTTGGATGTTCACACATACCAGCTAACAGCCAAAGCGTGTAGCGTTGTTCATACACGCTAAAACTTTCATCTCTCTATATCTTCCTTGTTATTATTTATCCCTATAGGCTTTATTTAAGCTAGTGGAAGTTTAGTGACATGGTAGTCATCTTCCCCTTTTGCTACATGGACAGAATCTTTGATGGCTTCAGGTATAATTGAGTCATTGGTATGCCTGGGTCAAAACGAAGACCAAAGTAAGAATCCAATGTTTACATCGGTCTTTCAGTTGGCGTTGCAGGTTTGATGCTCGTAGATCCCTTTGGGAATCCCAGCCTCAGCCATTCTGAAGTGTTCTTTGCTTCTTTCTGTTTCCTTGAAAACCTCCAATGGGAAGCCTGTGCTGCATAGCAATGAGGAGCAAGTTGCTCTGACACTGTCTTATTTCTGGAGAGTGGAGGTGATTAATGGATTCTGCCTGCTGCTTGTGTCCCAGTCATCCAGAAGCAAACCAACACATTCAGCAGCACTCGAGCTGCTGAGCATGATGTGTACATACAGGGTGAGGGTCTTTGGGCTGTCCAGATGATGCTGGGAGGAATGTGCTGTGGCCTGGATGTTCCTACTGGAAAAGAAAACATCCGCAAGGACCGGCAGAGACCCCTGCTTCCAAAATGATGCTCTTTGTCCTGAAATAGAATAGATCTTGTCTGCTTTATGCCAAAACTGGCCTGTTGGAAATACCACTTGTCCTAGCTGTTTGCACGAGCATCTACTGAAAACTATCTTTTGTTCTTTCAGGACTCTGTGGGTATTTTCTTTTGCTATGTCTTCTGAGGGTGGTGGAATTAAAACAGGTGTGGATCATGCTTTATTGTTCCAGCACACAAATTCAGTCAAGCTTGCATTCACTTTTGAGGGCAAGAGACTCCCTTCCTTCTCTCCACCATGTCCTGCATTGCTGTTCTTGGCTTTGTATCTTGCATGGCCTTTCTGGAGACTGAGTGTGGAGGCTGATCCTCCTTGGGACAGTCCTGTTCCTCCAAGTGTATGAAGTCCTGATGCTCATCCCACGTTGGCCACAGGTTTGGAGTGAGCCTGTTGGCTGTCTTAGCAGAGATGCACACACAGGTATGAGAGTGCTGGGCAGGAAGGGACTAAGTCCTGCAGCAAAACGGGCTTATTGCAGCGACTGTCAGAGAAGCAAAACTGCCTGGCATGTGTACAGCTGGAATGACTCTCTGCTGCCAGGCCTCTGGCAGAGCACGTGAGCTTAATAACAGCTCGGGCAGCAATACCCGTGTTGAATTAGTCGCATGTGGCTGAAATCTGCCTGTCACCTCTGGCCTGAAGGGAAAATAGGACCTGCTGTGTTCTGTCAAATACCCGTCCAGCCGTTTAACTCCCTGCACAGCCTTGTTTTGACTAATACCACCAGGTTCTGCAAAGCACCTTCCTGAATTACCGCTTTATATATATATATTTTTTTTTAATATCCGTAATTAGCGATGCTATCATCGTAATTAAAATCCTCTTGGAAACGTTCGTGCACATTTACATTTGAATTGACACATCCAAAATTGTAGCGATAATGAAAACAGTTTAAGTAGGGTGGGGAGAGAGAGCTTTTTTTAAACCCCATCGAATATGAAAGAGAGTGTCAGCTATCAGGGACCTGTTAAAGTTTTAATTTGCCCTCTCTGCTTCACTTTCCCTTTAATTTCTTCTCCCTCGCTAAACGGCATTTTCATGGCTGGCTGCATTTCCTGGTTTATCACAATAAACCATGCAGAGGAAGAAGATTATTGCACTGGAGGAACGGAGTTGTCTCCTCCCCTTTTGCCCCCAGGGCTTCCCTTTTCATGTATACATTCATACTCATTTTGAACGTTATAAACCAACATAGCCCGGGGTTATTCCTGCCTAGCACGATGATTTCTTGGCAAAATACCATACTGATGGAGGGGAGTGTTTATTTTGGGTGACTTTGGATTGAATCGAAGTGATGTGCACCTGTTTGCAATTCAAAGAACTCATCAATAGCCTGCCATATTATTTTGGGGGGTGGTAGCAAGTGGTTAGACTCAAAATAGTGTCCTCTAGAATAGAGCCACAGGGGAAAAAAAAGAGGCCTGATTGAGAGGGGAATGATAAATCGTTGAAGGCTGGCAGCCGTTGCAGCTTGAGAAACGTTGGGGTCAGAGGTGCGATAGATTTTGCTATTCCGGAAACAAAGCTCCGAATAGCAATTTCACTGCCTTTTAATTTTCTTCATCCTCAAGTGCTGAATGTGGGAGTTGACAACAGATTGCTGTAAATAATGTAATTGGAAATCTCTGTGTTATGGAAAAGCAGATGAATGCAAATAACGAAGCTGAAGAGCGCTTGCTCTTTCTCCTTGCCAGTGGTTTGCAGCGTGCCAGAGCCATGGCGGGGAGCTGGGACAAAGTGAGTGTGTGGGCATGTGCTGCGTGAGGGCAATTGCAACGAAGTCCTCCCAGGGTGGTTGCTTTTGCAGGTGCCTTTCTCTTCATTAAGTGTTGTAGCCCATGAGAACCTGCTCCCCCATCTTTTGGCTGCTGAGGGATTGAGCCAATGATGCCAGTGTCAGCATGGGAAGCTAAAGGTAGCTGTTTTCCTCTCTCACAGCCCAGTCTGGGCTGCTGTGAAGGAAGGGGGCTACAGAATGAGAACAAGCTACTTCATGGCAAGCAGTAGGTGGTAGATGAAAATGGGACTTTGCAGCGAAAATCCTTTCTAAGCACCTCTGTATAGGGGACTTGTGGCTTGGTGAAGCAAACCCAGGGCGGGGGGTGGGGGCTGCAACTGTTTTTTATCCCACTTCAGCTGTTATCCCATCCATTCATCAGCGAGTCCTAATGTTGTCTTTGTTTAGGAGCTTGTTTTAGCACTTGTGTGTTCAGAGAAGGAGGAAGAGGAGGGAGAAGTTTAAGCAGTAACATGTTTCACCAAGGCCTAGTGATGTTCCTTTAGGAGCCATTCACAGGCTGCATTTGAATGTGCTAGATAAAAATATGCATTTGCTTCTGACTGTCTCAGTTTGTAGTTGTAATGATGGCTTGATGCAACTTTAATAGGAATATTATCAAGGTTATAAAAGGCATTGAGCTGTCTGGACTTGTCATGGCCATAGCCATTAAATTGGTTTGAAGTAATAAAAAAAGGAGTCTGTAACTGAAGTAGCTCTTCTCCCTCGTGTCCTCCCCCACTTTGCTGTAGGGTAGTTTAGGTCTCAGGGGAGGCAGAAGGACAGGAGCCTGAAGGAAGTCAAAATTTAGCACAGAGTTGGGTTTGGCTGGTGCAGCTTGAGCACAGTGGATGTTGTGGGTGCTGTGTCCTGAACCACACGCTGGGCTACCCTGTCCTGATCTGGGATGATGCAGATACAAATCTTTACTTCCCTCTGTCAAACACTCAGAGTAAGAAATGATCAATGTTACTTAAAGTTGGGTTGTTGCAGGAGACTGACAGTGGCTGCCCTGTCTCTCTTGCTGGTGGAATTCTAGCTCCGCCCAAACTCAGGATTATGACACCAGGACTGGTGGGAGCAAAATTCTTTTCTCCTTGGAAAGAGTGGACTCCTGCTAATAAACAGGAGTTTTATTCTTGGATCACTGATATAGATTTATTAATTTAAAATCAAACAAGAACTTTGCTGTCGGGCCACTCTTGCAATCAATGAAACTACCATCAATAGCAGTCAGCAACATCGATTTGTTTTGATGCATGGATGCTAAAAGTAACCTGTGTGCCCATGTGCAGAACAGAACGTGAGCTGCAGCTGCTTCAGATGGGGCACGCTGCTAACCTGGGGGAACAAAGGCACTGAATTAATACAGGGGAGAGAGCATCTTGCTGCAGCTATTCTAGAGCTGATCTCAAAACAATTTCAGTGCTCCTGTAATGAGACCAAACTCTATTAGAAGCACCAATTTAAAGTGAATATATATGCATAGAATCAATTTTATACTAGTATTACTGCATCAGAGCTGGGTGTATTACAGCATTAACTCTTTCTATAACTGGACTTGCTGTGGGTTAGTGAGAAACCTGGGGGTGACCAGCCTTTTCTTACAGCAATCCTTGCTGTGTCTGATTGGTTTTATGGTGTGCCTAAATTGTAGTTTGCCTGAAGATAATAGGTCTCTTCAGTGCTTCAAATTAAATTACAGATGTTGCAAGGTCTGTTCAGAGAATGACTGTAAGAAAGGCTTGTTTCTTCCCCCGGCAGTTTGTTCAGGGAAGCTATGCGTGCCCAGCTACCCAGCATGCAGCAGAGGATGAACAGTCTGCCCTCCTCAAGGCATAGCACTGATTGGGATGCAAACCCAGCGGCCGCAGTGGTCCCACTGTGTCCTGCATATGCAGCTGTGCCTGGGGACTCCTGCCTTCCTGAGATGAGGGTGACCAGGGCTTGCCCAGTAAGCAGCTCCTGCATCCTGTATGCTTACCTGAACTGCAGTGGGCTAAGCTCCACGTAGAGGCCTCTGTCCCACATCTAAAAAACATGTTGCATTTCCCAGTTCTTGGTTTTGCAGGGATAGCAGAGCAGGGTCTGTGTGCTGAACTGATGAGTGCTGCTGTACAAGCTGTACCAAAACTGTGCAGTCCCTACTTGATAGCAGAGAGGACAGAAGGAGCTGTGTTAGCTTGTGCCTCAACTAGCTGGGTCACTGTTGTGGCTGTTTGTGTGCTGGTGAAGGAACTGGTAAAGCGTCCTGCCTGCCAAGGGCCCCTCTGTAGAAGAAGAACTTGCAGTCTTCTCTTCTTTGGGGAATTGGCTTCCCAGCTTTTCACTTGGGTGGCAGACTGAGAATCCTGCTGGGCTGTTACCAAGCAGGAAAATGTTGGTATAATTGCAGTGTGCTTTCACGTCCTGGTTTCTAGAACCTGCCATGGCACACAAGCAATTCTCTTGCGTGATTCTGCTGTGGTGCATGTGAGTGGCTCTCTTGCACTCTGATGGTAACTGACACGTGTCCTGGGTCACAGCAGTGCTCTGCTGTCTTCTGCTGCATGTTCTTCTTTTAAAAAGCGTTCTCTCAGGTTGCCCTCTGAATTCAGATAGCTTTCGCTTGGCTTTTAAGACCCCAAACAGAGAGATTTTAGCTTTCCGTTGATGACTCTGGACTAGGAACCAGGCAACCTGCTGAGCAATCTCCTCCCCTCAGTGAAATGGTGATGATGGTGTCCTGCTTTTTGTGCCCGCGTGAGAAGAACTTCTCATGAATGCCATGTGTTGTCACTGCCCTCAGCTTTGATTAAGCCCTAAATGCAAATTGCAAACTTACTGCTGTAATTAGGGATGTCTGCATTTGCACCCATTGCCATCATGGAGATACTATATACAAAATGTTTTGGGAAATTGAAGTAGAAACACTGATGATCTCCTTCACTCTGAACAGAATTGCACAGTTTCTACCCCCCCTGCACAAAATAGAAAATGGTATTTTTACTATATTAACTTATTTTTGCCCTGGCTGTCTCATTAGCTTGTTATTAGACTGCTGGAAGGCACAAAAGAATTAGGTTTTTAGCGGCCATTTCTCCTTGTCTGAGCTGCCATCCTTTTCTTTTCCTCTGGCTCACAGTAGGCTTTATATTAAATATACTTAATAAAGCTCCTTCATCATAAGCTGCATTAAAACTAAATTGGAGAGTAGAGGGCGTTCTTACAGGAGATATTACAGTTTAGTGCTCACAGTCTGTTTCCTGCTGCAGGTTCAGCTTATTTGAGCGGTGTTCTCGTTCTGGGGTTTTCAAGCATACTTGTTAAATGAGCTGGCTTAGCCTGGATTGCTCTGTGAAATGAGTGCCAGTGCTGTGCCATTTGGTACCACAGGAGATGACATTTCTGCTGTCCTGGCATTGTTGCCTTGCATCCCTCAGCTGCTGTGGGTCTTTGACTCTCTCACAAGTAAAGTGAGACAGGCTGAAGGAACCTGGTGCGGGAGGAAAGGCTTGTCAAGACTTGCTGCCCCTCCAGCCAGTGCGAGGCTTGTTTTCCTCTTAAGCAAATCGTATGTTTGGGGCTGTTGCCACCCATGGCACGTGCCTGCTCTCTCCAAGAAGCTTTTCTTTTTGTGCATACCTAATGGCAAAGCAACAGATGTAGAAGCTGAACTGCTCACTGCTTAGTGAAGGCCAGGGAACCTCATCCTCGATATTGTAGGAAGCCTGGGAATGTGTCTTTGACTTGAGCACGGCATCAGAGAAACATTTAATCTTGACCTAGAGAATGTAAAAAGCTCTGTGGTTTGCACAATCACCCTCTGCTCCTCCTATCTGTGCCGGTTGCTCCTTCAACTGCGTGATATTTTTGTTTAGTGTTGGAAGAAGGACGGAGGTTAAGCTGGGCTGACAATGTGTGGGGAGCAATTTGGGGTGCAGAATGCAAGGGAACTGTTGGGCTCTGAGCTGCAGGGCTTGACCCTCCCCGTATTTGAGTGGGGTCAAGGTAGCTCAGAGGGAGTGGCTGGGCCAGGCTTGGTGGGGAGCTTGTTTGGTGTTAGCTGCACTCTCTTGCTGTGAAAACCCAGGCTTAAGGTGCCGTGTCTCTCTCTGACAGGTTTGGAAGAGGTCTGGTGCATGGTTCTACAAAGGTCTGCCCAAGTACATCACACCTTTGAAGAGCAGCAGCAAAGCCAGTGAGCTGCACTCGCAGCCTTGGCTAAGCGAGCCAGCCGTGCCAGAGGCAGAGAGCGTCGGGACCAGCCGATCCTTCACCTGGGCCAGGGGAAAAGGTTGGTTGTCTGCTCCATGCCCAGGAAGCAGGTGGGGAGAAGGACCTGGCTTCTCCTGTTTCTAGCAGGATTCAGCTAAGAGGGAAGGCTTTCTGTTAGAGGTAAGGGATAGCCCACAAGATGTGGTGTGTTTCCCGTGTGGGCAGTGTTGGATTATTTTTTTTTTATGGTATGTTTTTCAGGTTTCACTGTCATTTAAGCTATTCACATTGGTGGCCCAGACTAGCCCTAGCCTTCCCTGTCCTTTGGCCCACCCTTGCTTTCCTGCACTCCCTGCAGCCCCCACTGTTTTGCTGGGACTGTTAAAAGAGAAGGACAAGCTGTGAAGCAGACACCTGTCTGCAGTTGCAGCTCAAAAAACTGCTGAACTGCATAGGATGGTGCTGCTGATGGACATTGTTGTGCACCCAAGGCTGACAAAAGGCTGGTCTCATTCCCTCCCTCCTTGGGGCTGTTTTTCCCTTGATTCTGCTGCTCTATAAAGCACCATTGGGCAGCTACTTCAAGTTGCTTTGAGCTGGGTTATAGATTGTGCTGCAGGCATCTCCCTGGGGTCTTCCTGGGGCCTGGAGCAATTGAGCAGAGGTACTCTTCTGTAGTCAGTGGGCAGGAGCAAGCTGATGCTGTGTCCTTTAATACCTGACAACGCTGAGCCAGTGAGACTAGCAAAGGGTGAAGCTCCTTCCCCAGACCTTAGGGAGTGGGCTGAAGTTTGTAG
Organism: Pedionomus torquatus; assembly: GCA_013398155.1. Lineage (NCBI taxonomy): Eukaryota > Metazoa > Chordata > Aves > Charadriiformes > Pedionomidae > Pedionomus > Pedionomus torquatus. The sequence continues at coordinate 25,600 of VZRU01013197.1, forward strand.
CATGAAGAGCTCAAGGCTGAGTTGTTCTGTAAATGTGTCTCAAAGAAGCTGTTGATTAACTTAGCCCTCTGCAGGGCTGGGGCCAGAGCACTGACAAGCCTTAAGATTTATTAGCTTCAGCACTCACATCCTTGTTCTTTGAGGAAGACCTTGATTGAAGAAGACCATTGTATCACATGTGGCATCTTGGATCACTGCCACGTCAGATCCCATTCACAGTGCTGCCTTGTAGGGCTATTTTCTCCCCCTCTCTTCCATCTGCCCACCCCGTTGTTGTTCGTATGCCCACTCCAGAGCTGAGTCTAGAGCCAGCTGGGGAGAAACAGCTTGGCATTGAGGAGCTGAGCACTCGGGGTCATTAGCGCAGCAGGGGATGGATGCTGCAGAATTAAAGCTGCTGCCAGTCTGCTTTGATTTCTGTTAATTTCTTTCTGGTTGGGATTAGCAGAACTGTCTGGCCTCTCTCCCCTTCTGTCTTTTGCTATTAGATACCCTCAATTGGAGAAGACCTCTTCAGTGAACCAGCAGCATACACTCTTCCTCATCAAGATAAATCTTATCAGTAGTGCAGGGGGAAATAACCTTTTAATAAAGAGGACTCGGGAGAGTTGGGTTTACAAACCTTCGCTTCGGGCCCCAGCTAGGAAAGCACTCCCAGCCCTACTGTAACTTTTGTAATTAAAGACAAATTAGATCAACAGTAGACGTTTGTGTTTCCCTTCAGGAGATGCTTGGAAGGACTTGTTTTAGGAAATGAACTGATTGATGTGGTATTTTCTGTTCACGTGATACAGAAAACATTGCAAGTCAAATGTAGCAGGCCCAGACCTGGCCATCTTTTTAGGTGAGCTTTTTAGGTGAGCTTTGTTTTGGGAGAAAGCCTCCCCTCACATACGTGCAGGAGCAGCAAAGGAGCAGGTGGAAGGTAGCAAGGTGGCCTTTGGTAAGTTTTGATGTGGGTGGTAAACTGCCTGTCTCCCTTTGCTCTGATTTTTGGCTGGTTGCTATTTTATCAGTTGGATAATACTAATTTACGATTTTATTTTCTGGTGCTTTCTTTCCTTATTGCCCTTTTCTGTTAGACTGCTTGTCCTCTGGACGGTTTTGAGTGTGCACTGTGGGCTGTAATTAATCTCTGAAGCTGGGAGCTTGTACGTCTTGCCCCTCTGTTTAACTCCTTTTCACCTGCCAGTGCTGGGAGTTCTGCTGTTTGTCACCCGAAACCTCTGCAGTGTGCAGGGCAGCTGCCTTCCCCCGTGGAGATGATGTAGCTGTGATATTGCCAGCATGAATCTGTGACTGGACCCGGACTAAGCTTTACAAGGCCGTGGCTGACAAGGCAGCCTGCCTTACTTCTGCCTGGCTGATAGCATTTGTCAGCTCACAACTCGTACACCCTCATCTGAACACATCCTTTCGGCACTGAGTAAAACCCTGTTGCTTGTTTGGCAGGATGTTCTCGGGAACGAGCTCTGGCATTTAACGTGCTTGACTCTGGCAGGCTGCTCTCAGTGGGGTTTTCGTTATCTTGGCCAGCCGTGTCTAACCCCACCGCTCACTTCCTGAGGTGCTGAAGGAGCCATCTCTCAGCTATTAAGGGATTCAAGTCAGGTGGGACCAGCACAGACGCAGCCATGTCCCAGCACAGCCTCTGGAGAGTCTGGGAGAGAGGAGCTGCGGTTATCCTTTTGGCATCCTCCTTTTGACGGGCTGCGTTTCAGCTGGGATGGGACAAACTTCATGTCCCTTTTTCCAGCTTAAAAGGAACAGTGCTAGGCCCTGGGTACCAGCTGCTTCTGCTGCAGGAGGGTGGGAAGGCAGTGGGACCAAGGGACTGCGGGAATGGGCCTCTTGGAAGAAAAGCCAAACCCACCAGGAAGAAGTTTTATTTTTACACACCCGTTATTTAATCTCGTGCTGACTGACACTGGGATTTGCTGTTGCTTTTAGTTTTTCTGTAATAAACAAGCAGTTGCCATGGGAACTCTGGTATTAGTTAAGGCACAAATGTATTGTCATGGGGAGAATAACGGTAATATTTCTTGTGCTGGGGAGCAGCTCTATTCCATGTGGTAGAATGTGGGTGGGTTTCTGCACTGGGTCAGGCAGGACGGGATTGTCAGGGGGTGGGAAGCATTAAGCAGCAGGGCTTTCCTTCTTTCAAACTCTTGAGTTCAACAGAAAAAAAAATAAAAAGGGTCTGGATGGAAAAAAGAAGTGAGATCCCCAAGCTGTTGCACTGTTTGGCATGAGGGCTGCCTGCCGCTCTGCTTGGTCTCTGGTGGTTTCTCCAGTTGCAATGTGTTCTAGTCCTGTTGCCAAGCAATGCGACGTGCTGGGCTCGGTGCTGTCGGAGGCACAGGAGCAGTGGCTGGGCCGGGGGATGCCGTGGGTTTGCCCAGTGTCTGTGAGCTGGAGACCAAATCGCTGAGTGACAGAGCAGAAAGGAGATGTTGTGGTACGTCAGGTGCTTTGCAAACCACTGAGGGGGTCATCCAGCTTCTTTATAAGCTTGTCCAGCGCTGAAGCTGAACGTGTGCTGCTTCTGAAAGGGAATTGCCACTTATCGCCAGCTTGTCCAGTACATCTTGGCAGCGCTGAGCATGTATGGCTCTTCAGAGCTGCTGCTGCAGGGTGCCCATGTGTCCCCATGTGATTTTTCTGCATTTTGGAAGCTGCAAGAAGTGCCAAGCTTTATGTTTGCAGGGACTGAGCACTGCCCTGCCATGGGCAGCAGGAGGAAGCGTGGCTGGCTGTTCCCATCGCAGGTGTGCCCGTGCCAAATGCACAGTTCAACCCCATCCAAGAGCTCTTTTCCCCTTGGCCTTGGCAGTGCCTCTCCACATCCTCTGCTGCTAGGGTTAAGTGCTGCCCAGCAGCTCTCCACTGTTTCCCGTGGCTCTCTGTGCCACAAGGCTCTGATACCTCCAGCTTAGAGGTTGAACCACGTGTTGGTGGGATCATGGACTCTGGCAGCAGCTGCAGGGGTTCAAGCCCTTGATGAGTGACCCATTCCTTTTGGGAATACAGCTTTTCTTGCTGGTTTTATTTTCGCATATATTTTTCTATGAGCTTTTTTTTTCAGTCAGCTGGAGATGGAGAGGGATAAATCTGTTACGTTCTCTGAAAGTACAGCTGTCCAACGGCTCTTATTGATATATCAGCAACTGCTGGAACACCAGATTTACTACTTCTGGGCTCTGGAAATTGCCAGCAGAAGGTCTGGGAGCTTTGGGAGAAAAATTACCTTAAACGGAAACATTGGTGCAGTGGGTAAAATACACTCTTATTGGCAGCAGAGGAAATGAGAGCAGACAGGGCTGCTCCTACAGTGTGAGTGCCTTCATGTCATTAATATTTTCCTCCTCTTGTGCTGGTCCTCTCTGAACTGCTGAGTGGCAGAAGGGAAGGCAGCTAAAGTCACCTCCACTGATTCACTGGGGCCTTCTCCAAATAAATCCTGACTTCCAGCATTTTTAAAGGATTTGTGAAGGAAGGAGGTGTTCTAAAGCGATGGATTTTTATGAATTCAGGAGGACAAAGAAGGATGGTAACCAAGTGGGACAGAAGTGCATTTGCCATGGGAATTGGGTGATGGGAGGTCCAAATGATTCTCGGAGCTGAGATTTGGATTTTGTGGTGAAGAGCCTGGTATGTATGGGATGTTATTAACAGCATTTATATATATCCCTACCTCTCCTGAGGAGCTTTGCATAAGTAGTGAAGCTGTCTTTCACACAGCAAAGCCCGAAGCCAGACCTTTGCTTTGAGGGCTCTTAGCCAGAAGTCCAGCCTCTCTACTGGTAATGGGGCTTTGCTTTCTTCCTGGCTCAGCTCTGCAACGCCTTTCCCAGCAGGCGAAAGGTCCCATTTCTGATGGTAGCAGGAGGGGAAGGCTGAAGGTGCAGGAGGATCTAGTGCCTGGGGAAGGGCTGCGTGAGCATTGAGGAGGGGTCTGGGTAGTAGCCTACCCCCTGCGCAACACTTCTCAGCAGCGTGGTGTGCATGGGGAGCTGCCTGCCAGGGCAATAACTTTGCAATAACACTGGCAGCCAGCTTTTAATATCCTCAGAGATGTTAACGCCAGAAAAGTGCTATTTTAGGTATTAATATTTTTTTTTAATAAAATATTTTATGTAGTACAGATTGCTGCCTGAATACAGGAACGTCTGCTGACGTCCATGGCAGAAATGTTTGATAGGTTGTGCTTGGCTGTGCAAGGGGAGGAATGCCCATCCTACTGCCCTGGGCAGTGTAAAAGAGTTTGTAGCTCTGAGAACTGCATATAGTGAATTTTAGGGCTGATATAGAGGTGAACTGACAGCTTCCTCAGCTACCTCCACAGTTATCACCTGGTGTCACTGCACCCACATCCCTCCTGTGCCCAGCAATGCCATCAGGTTGGGCAGCACAAGTAACGCAGCTCAGGGGCAAAGTGGTTTGTTCAGTAGCAGAACAAGGAACTCATTTCTCATGCGCATGTGGGCTTATAATGCATATTGATAAATATAAAGAAATAGTTGGGGCTTCCTTTTTCTACAGTAGAGGTTGTAGGTTGCAGTGTTGCCTACTCTTATTTCCTACAGGAGCCAGTATTGTACTTTCTACCAGAAATTGTGACCCATTGTTTGAAATAGTTTCTGAGCTGCCGGGGAGCTGGTACCTGCCTTGGTCAGATGGAGAAATGCTGTAGGCACCATCCCTCAAACAGAAGACAGCTGTTTTCCTGTAACCTTCCGCCTCAGCCCCATCATTTCTGTTCTGAAATCAGGCTGTTACCAAAACCCAGGAGCTGGAAAAACACCTTTCTCATTTTACCCAGAGCAGCTGGCAGCCGAGTTGTCTTTTACACTGGTATAAGCGGGAGAGGTGCTTGCATAATTGCATGGTAAAGTGGAAAAAAACTGCCAGTTTGGGAAGTTGTGCCTGGCAAAATTAGGTTCCTTCAGCTGTTGTGGAAGCTGAGGAGGGTGAGAAGCAGCAGGACTAGGTTTAGAGTTCAGGGGTGGGAGAAAGAAGGACAAAAGTGGCCTTGAAATGAGGAAACCATCTTCTTGAGGAGGAGGAGCAGCCCTTGCCTTTTAAACCTTGGGGGCATAGAAGTATTTTAGTTCTGGGCAGTGTGCTGATAGAGATGAGTGTCTGCTGAATGGACCATGAGCTAGCGAGACTAGTTTTTCATGTAATCACTGCAGAGTTTTATATTAGATGTTCTCAGTATTTATCTAGTGTTCTCCTCATAGATCCTGGAGTCTCCACAGAGGCCCTACTGCCCTTGAAATGTGGCTTGGAGGAAACCAGCACCTCTCCCCACATTATTCAAAAATGGATGCTCTTATTATGGGACTGGGACCCTGTAGCTGAGATGGAATCAGTCTTCTACACAGCTCAGCCCTTATTGTGTCGGTCTCACATAGGAGACAGCAAACAGCATGAGGAGGAGGCTTGCTGCTCTGCCAGCGTGGGGGTCAGCCAGAGCAGAGCCCAGTTCCCAGACCAGCCACACTGCAGCAAAGTGCAGTGCAGGAGCGGTACGGTCCCCATGATCCCAGTCAGGTTTAGAAGTGCTAGGGGTGTGTGCATCTGCTTCAGGTGCTGGCATCACTGGAGTAAGTGCAGTGGAGTTATAAAGTGTCTGTAAAAAGTAAAAGGACACCATGTTTGAGAGAGAGAGTGAACAGCTGCGGGGGAACTGCAGGTAGGACTCCTTTTGGAGAGGGAGAACGTGATCAGCAAGTCAGCATTTGTTCATGTTTTATTTGGATCCATCTGGCACCCTCTTTGGTAAGTGTTATGAACATTGTGAATAACTGTCTCTCTCCTCTCCTCCCCCCGATCTTTTTCTGCAGTGGTTTCTAGTGACAGTGAGAGCGACTCGGAGTTCAGTTCCTCCAGCCTGGATGACAAAGCTTTACCTGCAGGGTCGAAAGGCTCACAAGGCACAAAGCATGGAGCAGGACTGGGTGAGGAGCTGCTATTCCTTGTGGCTGGAGGGAGACAAGTGGAAAATGCTTGAATGTTTGGCTCTTGGTACTGTGGGTTTTGGATCAGCTGCTTGCCTGCCCTGTGTGGGTGCAGCCCACTGGCTTTAGCTGTACCAGGTGAGGATCTGGTCCTTTACCACTGGAATAGTGTAAGTGGGTTAGAATGGGGGGGGGATTACTCTGTTGCCTGCAGCCTTTCAGGGTCTGTCCTTGCTGCTGGGAGCTGCTCCTGGCCACCTGGCAGTACGTCTCCAGCCAGTTCCTCACTTTATAGCACTGGACTTGCTGGTGCCATTTTAGGAGCAGAGCATGGGAACTGGGCTTTGACCCTGCTCCTGGGGAGGGGTGGCTGCTGCTCTCAGGAACCGATCCAGCATCTGCACCCACTTCTACCTCCCAGAGCAGCATCTCTCTGTTGTGTCCCTACAGCACCTATCGGGGAACCCAGCCAGGCCATGGCACTGTGGAGAACCCACTCCCCTACCCTCTCAGGAAGCCACAGCAGCCTGGGCAGCGAGCAGGGGGCTGCCCTCAGTGCCACAGAAAGCTGCCAGAGTGACCAGCCAGTGGACGGGCGCGACAGTGATGTTGGCAGCAGAGTTCCTGGTAAGCTGAACCTCTTCTCGGGGCAGATCCATGCTTTTGGGGCTGACTTCCCTCAAAGCACAGCTTTCTCAGAGACACACCTGGCAAAGCTGTGGCCCAAGATCACCTTTCCCTGCTGCTTTTCTCATGGCAGATGCTGTCACAGCATTACAACTCACTCCTCTCTTCCCCGCGTGCAGAATCTATTCTGCAACATGAGTAATCGTCTGGGGTGGGAGCTGCCTACACACACCTCCAAAAGCAGCCATAGCCTGGGTCTGTCCCCCCCTGCAAAGGCCCGGAGCTCCCACCTGCCCTGCAGAGGCCACAGAACAGACTGAGCTTTTACTGAAGTAAAGCAGAAGTCCAGCAGCTCTGTGAGACTGAATAAAAATTTTCCTGATGTTGGATGGCTCTTAAAGCCAAGCATGCTCTTCCCAGAATTCTGCAGTACAAAAAAAGACACTTTTCCCCCCCCTCAACAACCTTGGAACAATTAAGTGACTGTGAGCAGAGGCTGCTATCGCATCTGATCTGGAGCAGCTGAAAGAGATGCAAATGTGTTCTCTCTGCGGTTCCCGCTAATCTATTCAATAACCCTTTAAGTTATCGTTTAGCGCCGCACCCTCCAGAGCCTTCCTGCCGCCCTGTGAACTGCCACTCCTTTTGTTCCTGAGCCTGTTTTGTGCTGTGCATGCTGAGGCGTAAATTGGATTAGAGAGAGCAGGTTTATCCTTTAGTGCAACATAGAGTCATAGTCCCCCTCCCCACGCTTCCCGCTAGAAATAGCCGGCATAAAATTGTTGCTCTGCTCTTCCCTCCCTCCCCAAGTTTCAGAGATCTGCAGTTTTCTGTAATTTTAGTTTTCACAAAGCAAATCAGATGAGTGTTACTTCTGCTTTGTCTGTCTTCTCTCTGGATTATAGTGCTGCCCCAAGACTGGGTTTATTTTAAGCCCCTGTTGGCTGTGGCATTAGAGACAGCTGATTCCCGTTGTGTGCTGGCTCCGCAGCCCTTTGGGAGCAGAGCAGCAGGTTGTTCTGCGGAACTGAAGCGGGTGGTGGTGGGTAGAGGGTGTCATCCCTTGGGTGTTTTTCCTGCTGGTGCTACGTTGGGGTGTGCTGAAGTCTGGATGGATGCACACCTGGACTGTGTATTTGTACAGTGCTTAGCACTTTGGAGCTTTCCTGCCAACTGTTCAAACTAACTGCTGTAAGGGTATGACAGTGCAAACAACATCTCACAGGCAGAAAATGCCTTTTTCCTGACAAAAACCTGGTATGCAAATCTTGGCACAAGAGGTCAACGCTTTCCAGTGGGATCTCTCCTTGCTAGGCAAGGGAGAGCTAAAAATGACAGGCAGCATAGACAATATTTAAAAAATATAAACTGTAGCAATCTCATGAGCCCAGTTAAAATAGTCCCTGAGATGTTGAGAGGATTCTGCTGAGGAAAAGGCTAAGCCAGGTTGGCTGACTAGAGAATATCTGTAAAGATCTTTATTGTATCTGGGGTCATTTATTTCCCAGTCTTCCTGCAGAAGGGGCTGCTTTGTTCAGACTGGTGCTGGCAGCAGCAGGTGCCTTGGGAGGAGGGTTCTACGGCCCCCAGCACCGGGGGAGGGAGGCTGAGAGAGGACAGCGAGTATTTCTGTTCAAGTGTGCTGGGGAGGGTAATGAAGCTGGTGGTGGTTGTGGTCAGCAGGCACGAGCTTGGGAGCCGGTGCAGGGTGGTAGCAAGTGGTGTTTTTTGTGTCACATCAGGGATCCAGCCACCAGCTGAGCATCCTCCTGGGTCAGGGAGCTGCTACAGGCTCAACAGGGTGTTTGGTGGTCCTACAGCTGTGACTTTGTACCTACAGGAGGTGCTTTACTAGCAGCTTGGCAAGAGAAGAGCAAAACCAGGGCTACATCCTGCTATGTCCACAATTGTCAGGTTCCAACCAGGCGTTCACATGCTCTGGGATGCTGGATGTCTGAGGTGTGCAAATGCTGAGAGCCTCCGGGCGGGTGACAGTGCATCTCTGTCATCTTTAGATCAGAGCTCTGTCTGTCTGTGAGGGGCTTTTCATGATGGGTTCCTCTGGGTGCCACTGTTGGCCAAAAACCAGAAGCTGCTTTTGCTGTTCATCTCCTCAAAGAGTGCTGGAGGTGATGGGTGCTGTATGTCAAGACTGGCAAAACTCTTTGCTGCATCTTCCTCTCTGTGGGACAGTCCCTGTGCTCAGCTCTGACCTGAAAGCAGAGCAAGGGGCAAAGATCCTTGCTTATGTAAATTGCTGATTCTTGGCTGCTGCAGAATTAAAGGGAGATTTTGCTGTACCTCTTCTGAAAGGCTCTGCAATTTTCGAACACTGCGTTGGGAGCAATTTTTACTTCATATTAGCACCTCAGGTGTTGTTCTACCGCTGACTTTCTTTTCGCTTCTTTCTCTCACCTCTGCTCCAATTCCAGTCTCAAGTGTGACTTTGCAGAACACTTTAGCATTCTTAAATCCCAGGCCACAGCCAGAACAGGGCATTAGAGAGTGGTACTGCAAATGTGGCTGCTCTCATAGTCCTTAGCTCTTTAAGCCTGAAGGCCACGATGACAGCATGCTCATACGGCCAAGGGAAAACAAGGACCTATTAAAAAAAGTTTGCAGGTTTCCAGTGTGTTGCTCCAGCTCCGGCTGGGGTTTGGTGAGGCAGATAATGAAGCCTGGGGTTTGTCATAAAATGACTCATTGTCAGAGCTGCATTGGGATTTAGGCAACTTCAGCCCATGAGCCAAAGTTGCAGAAGAGAGCAGTGAGTTGAGAGGCTGCCAATTTTATTTTTTTTTTTAATACCACCTGCTTTCAAACCCTTTCAAAAGCATCGTTTTCTGAGGATCTGGTGTTTCTTCTTCTGAAGCTCTGGTTCCTGGAGGTGCCCGCTCTGACATGATAGCTGTTAAGAGGAAGGTCACGCGCTGGTTTTCCTGAAGAATGTTTTGTCCTAAGGAGAATGAAATTTTCGCACAGGAAAGAAGCCCAGTCTTTCTTTTTCCATTTCCTTGCCCCCGGCTAGGGAGGTGACTCACCTTGTTCTAGCTGTACAGCTGATATGTTAAGTGTCTCAGTTAAAAAGGAGCAAAATCCTCACTATTCTTAATTAACAACATTTTTATGAAAGAAAGGGAATATTAGAGAGAATTAAACAAAGAAATCATCAATATATTACAGTGGTTTTCATTAGCCCGTGGAGAGCTTTTAGCGGATATAACATCTTTGAGCTCGGACCTGGCTACTGCGGGGGGTAAATGAGGAGTAAAAGGCATTTCTCCTCAGATCAGTAGGAAGTCATACTTCGATGGGCCCAAGTTAATGGAGTCCTTGGTGTCTTCTGAGGAACAGGTCAATCCAGTTTGGCATTCTGTGGGTCACCCGAACAGCTGGCTGGTAGGGGGAACAGTGAGTGAGGTTGACATGGGCTGTGGGGCTGGAAGGGACTCTAATTTGTGCTTTAAGGGGGAAGTTTGAGAAACAGCCACAAGATAAGCTAACGAAGGAGTAGCATACGTCTGAGTGCAAATCACAGTCTCCCCATCTCTGCTTCTTTGCCAATGTGTTGTTTAAATCATTAATACTTAAAGAGCTATGTAGCAGCTGGCAGTTAAACAGAGCCACGTTAAACAGTGGTGTTGCTGAGTCTGGGAGCTGAGGCAATGATGGCAGCACCTGGTGGGGTATAAGAAATGTTGTGGTTTGCAATCACAGGGTGAGACTGGCTGGAAGGACCTCCAGTGGTCAGCAGGTCCAACCTGAGCCCTTCTCCCAGGGGGGCTGAAGCTGTAGCTTCTGGGTGCCTCCCTTTGGCTGCTTGCTTTATAGATTTTGTGCTGGGAGAGACTGAGCAGAGCTGAGAAAAGGGCCTGGAGCTGAGAGAGATGGGCAGGAAATGCTGCTTTCAGCTCTCTTAATTTGGGGAGATTTATGCCCTGTCTTTCAGGAATTGACTGGATTTAGAAATGAGGTGGTGTCACGCTCTCCATGGCTCAGTGCCTCCCTGGCTGGGGTAGACATCAACTTTTGCACATAAATATGCAAGCTGTTAATACATGAGACAGCCATTCTGCACTATTTTCGTGGCAGGAAATTCTCAGGCCATCTCTGAAGTTAAAGCATTAAATTTTTATTTTTTTTCTTCCCTTCTGTTTCTCAGATGTCTTTTTTGCTCCCTCAGGGACAATGAGGAGGTAACATTTTGCTTCAGTGGGTCTAACTACTCCATTCCATATAGAAAAAAAAATTGTCCTAATAGTAATTAGCCTCCAAATGGGATAGTAATTTCTTTAATGACTTTCTTCATGGCAGTCTTTGGGGAGGTGACTTTTGTTTTCCAGTACTTGGCGAGAAAGTTGCTTAAATGTTTTCTGACTGCTCGTTTCCCTTGTGTGTGTGAGCTACAGCCAGACAATGTAGTCTTCCAGGGCTGGCATTGCCCATTCTATGGGCTTGCAACCCCTGCTCTTCCTACCTCTGCCTTCGGGTCCTGCCTGCACCAAAGGTGCAGGATAGGGGGGAAGGTGGGGGTCAGATGTGGAGGAGAGACCCTCACCCACATCCAGCCTCTCCCCTCCAAGCCCCTCTTGCCCTTTGCTCTGGCCGTTTGCTCCCTTCGCTTAAAGCTTGCTGTCACTGCCATAGGATTGAGTTTTCCTGCTTCCAAGGAGGATGAGTTGTCTGTCTTCCACAAAGTGAAAAAATTGAATTGTGCCTTCATGGCTGAGAAGCTTTGAGCCATCTCTGCCTTCTTGTGTTGGTACTGCAGAGCACCGAATGGTCCTGGCTGTATTTATAAATAAAACATGTCTTTGGGTACTGACAGCATTAGGAAATTATTCAAGATTTGCATTCTATATACAATACATTTGTAAATATGAACCTTAGAAGAAGCATATGCCCCATCCATATTTTAAGGAATTAAAGTATTTTTGTCCTCAAAACATTTTCAGCTCTTTTGAGTCTGCCTTGAAGTTAAGTGAATAAAGGCTTGAGTACCTAAAGAATAAATTACTTTCACTATTTCTGTAATTCTTTATGGAGTTCTAAATTGAAGACTTTTCCCTTGAAAATAGAGGAATGACAAAGACTCATTCTCTTCCCTCTTTCACTCAATATATCTGGAAACAAGTCTGCTGCTGAAGATGAAACTCCTATTTTTGTGCCTTCTTTCACATTGCAGAGGACTATGCTTTGGTCTTTGATCAAACAGCCTGTCTGGCCTCCTGCCCTGTGTCCTTAGACTTATTCTTTGCCCTTTGCAGTACATTTACTCCCCACGCTTCCAGCTTTCTACTCAGCATTTTGCACAAAGCACTGGGGCAATAGTTGATGTAATCTTTCAAAACAAAGCATAAAGGTAAGAGTATGGGAAGTCAGTAATATAGAAGTTAAAAGCCTGGATTTTGGAGTCTTTGTTAACACATTGAGAGTTTTTATGGCTTGGGAGGCTATCTTTCAGCTGGGACAACAGTCAGCAGCTGGTAGGAGGAATTTGCAGGACTTGTTGTTCCTTGAATGTCCTTTCTCCAGGAGTCAACTTAATTTGTGCCCCCTTCAGTTCAGAGAAGGGGGAAAGAAGTTGGCATTAGCCTGCCACTGCGTTAGAGCTGTCCACGTTGCCAGCCCCACATTTCACCCCATGTGCTGGAACCATTGTGTCTCAGCAGACCCTGAGTTCTGCCAGGGGCTGCTGAAGTGATTAGCTCATGTTCATTTAGTTGACATGAGCCAGAGTGCCTTCTGCAGCAGAGCATTGTTGTCCTGTGCCCATCCACAGCCCTGGGCAAGGGCTAAGTTCTGCCATGGCTCCTGTCCACAGCCCAGGCACACGGAGGGCAGGAGGATCACATAGAGGAGCTGCTCTGTGTCACATGGATGTTGTCACCCGGTTTGGAAACTGAGAGTTGAAGCTTGGCTTTTTGTCTGACTTGACGCTTTGAGAAAACCATTTTACCAGAGGGACCAGTTCTAGCAGTACAACTCCTTCGTTCTCTGTTTCTTTCCCCTTCTTTTCTTTCTTTAATAAAGTTTAATGGGCCCTGACTGCTGACAGAGTGTGGAGTAATGATGCACAGACGTTCTCTTCATTATTATTTTTAGAAACCTCTTAAAATGGCACTGAGCATGTAAAAGCAATGTAAAATAACTTTGTCAAGCCTCTCCCCTTCGCTCCTTTCCAAACAAAACTTATGTCTTTATATATTTTGAAGGCAAACGGCGTATCCACACCAGAACGCAACGCTGATGGAGGTGAAGATGGAGCTGCTTTGCCTGGATCCAACTCTTGTCCCTTGCCCATTCCTCTAGACCTCGCTCCAGACAACAATCGCTGCCACTGGTGACTTCTTGATGCCAGGTCTTGCGCAGGCATTAGCAACACAGTGGCCTGTGTTCTCCCTGCCTCACTGACCTGGCTTATGGATTAGTCTGGTTTCCCCTTCTGCTGACTGACACAAACTTTGGGGTGTTGCTTGGAGGGAGATGCCATGGAGTGCAGTGCTGCCCTGGGGCCCAGACGTGTTGGTTGAATGGGGCACAGAAAGTGCTCACTGGAGCTGCTGCTCCTGGTGAGAGAATGCCTACAACCCCATGGCCCAGCTGGTACTTCCACAGTACTTTATCTTCTTAAGCTCTGCAGATTCTCCTTCCACATGCACACCTTGTCAACTCTTGCATGAGCAGGAGCCTTTGTTTTATGTTTTTCCTCCAAGTCTTGAGCACCTGGCTGATTGGGATGGTGTCATCATGAGTCAGGCTGTAGAAAGCTGAGTGCTCCACTCCTGCTTTTTTTCTGGGATGGACAATTTCCCTCCAAGGCCTGACAGATGAGAAAAATCAAATTACCTGACATCTCCAGATCAATTAGGTCTTTGAAGGCCTGAACAAAACCTACAGCAGGCAAGTAGGAGTCCGTGGATTTTTATTAAATGCTTTTGATCTGACCTGTCTTTTGCTGAAGAAACAAAGTATTCCAAAAAATCTCCCTCTGAAATAATGGCTTTAAAGGCAATTTGTGCCTGTTAATATCAGCCTTTTCCCTTGGTTATTACTCTTCCATTCTGTTCTCCTTTGCTGCTGGGCGCTTTGTGCACATGTAGTGTATGTTTTTACAAATGGCTGCAGTATGAAGATAAATGAGATTGGGTGCTGGAACACTCTAACAGGAGATCAGAAATCAATCCTTGACTTTCTTTCTAAATGAACATGGTCCAACAGAGGACTGTTTCCTTACTGCTGTTCCAGCTAATGTGCTGTGGCAAGTTGCTGGGAAAATCCTTCCAGCTCTTCCTCCATGATCTGTTTCTGCCCTTTTAAAAATGAAAACAAAACCTTTGGATGATGTGGGCTCTTTGAGATGGCATAAAAAGAAACTACTGAATGTGGGCTTCACAACACCACCATTGAAGACAGCAAAGAACGAGGTTGTTTTCCACCAAGTGATGCTTTATGTCATGATCTGTGTTTAAACCTGGCCACCGAGACTCGACCACCTGCATCTCTGAAAGGGGTAATGCCAAAATTATTAGTGTTTCCTAAAAAAACAAATCCAAAAGTCAGCTTTTGCCAAAATGCTGGTGTAATTTCAGAGCTGAACTCATGCTGTTTCTTCTGAGGGACTTTAGGGTCTTCAATTTCAGAAGCATTCTGCCACCAAAAGAAGTACTGTTTTGCTTTGGAGCTTTTGACAGTTCTGCTGGGACTGTCTTGCTTGCACTCTCGTTACTGCAATACCTCAGACAGCTTGGCCTGCCAACTTAAGTTAATTCTACAGGAGAAGGAGAAACACACTTAAAAATTGACTCCGTTCTCTTTAAACCTGTTACTTCCTCATCAAAATCTCTACACTGAGCTGCAAAGAGTTTTTAAAATTAACCACAACTTTTCTAACGCTTCTTGTGTTGTTCTTCATTCCTTGGCAGTGGACGCAGTTGTGTTTTCACCCCAATAATCTCATTTTAGGGCCATTTACCATACTGTATGTTGCCAGCTTGGCACAGTAACCTGGTAGTCCTTGCTGGCTTACTGTGCTGCTTTGAGGTCTGGTTTTGATTTTTAACCAAGACTGGGTTTTGTAAAACGCTCTCAGAGATTTGACACTGACACTGTTCTTGTACCCATGAAACTAGAAACCTTTCTTTCTTACCTCTGTATTTTACCTCCATGGAGTAATTCACCTGAGTTTGCACCAGGACCGTTGTCATCTGTGGAAAGACCTCTCTCGGGTTGAGGGAAGGATCGAGCCCAGGAAAGTGTATTCTCCCATGTACAAATGTGATAGAGGAACATCCACAGCTCTGTGTGCATATTTTCTGTTAAAGACCACTTTGCTCTTTGTTGCATCTCTTGGTTGTGTTCACCAGCTTTGGTTGGAATATTAGCCGAAACCTGTACCAGTTGACTGCCTTTTTCATTGGCTTAAGGTGGGCAGGAAGGGCTCAGTGAAGACTGCTCAGTCTGCTCTGGTTGTTTGTGTTTCTTTTATTATTTTGTTGTTCTTGTCTCCATCCCTTACAACTTTTATGTAGTGTTTTACTACTGGAAACAATAAAGCTTTGGCTCGGTAACAAATGCTTGCCGTTCTTGAAACAGTAAAAAGTTTTTTTCCATTCCCAGGTTGCAGATACTCTCCAAATCCTTGGGCTGGGTCCAGTGAGGAAAGAAAGTAATGCAGCAGTGGAATGGTGATTCACACAGCTGGAGTGTAATTGAATTCTGTACTTGGAACTTGTCTTTTGTCCTGCCCCTTTTGGGTACCTCGTGCTGGCTATAGCAGGGGCACAGGTCTGCTCCTCAGCCCCTCTGTGGAAGGTTTTCCATGTTGTAGCCACTGAGCATAAAGCAGCACTGCTTGTCATTCTGTCAAGTGCTGTCCCCACGGCCTGTCACTCGCTCTGGTTTGACAATCGGGGTCCGTTCAGCGTTGCCTGCAGAGAAGTGTCTCCGCATTGTTCGCTGAGCGTGTGCAGCCCTGGCTGCTCTGCGTTCCCTTCCACTCGGCATTCAGCTTCAAGGTTTCAAATGGCTTTTTAATCTGTTTTTGCTTTTTCCCATTTTAAAAGCGCCTTGATAATTGCTGTTGGGATTGTTGTGTTGGGGAGCTGCCATTAGTCCAAGGATGGAGCGTGTCAAGGACTAACCACCTCTTATGTTGTTCCTTCCCCTCTGCGCTTGCCATGACAACAACCAATCTATGGGAAAGTCAACTGCGGGATCTCTGAATCAGAAACAGTGGCCATGAATTGCCAACTTTCCACGTTTGCTTAATACAGTTTCTGGTTTGAGGGGAAAGCGCATGCTTTCCCTGTGGGAACCACGCATCGTAGTTCAACGTAGCTGAAGCAAATGGGCTACCAGCTGGTGTTTAGACAACAGGGAAGGCCCTGGACTATCAGCTGGAGTGCTTGGACAGTGACACAAAATGGCAGATAATCTCTGCAGATGGCTGAAATTCATTTGTAAACTAAAACTTAGCAGCAGTTGCTTTTCTTTCCTCCTCTCCATCCCCCCCCGTAAGAGGTTTCCTTCCAGGGGAGAGGGCTGGTGGCAGCAGTGTCTCATCAGTCCACCTCTCCCATTTCTTTCTGCCATCGCTCCCATCACTTTAATCGTCTCTGCAATGGAGACAGCTCTTCCGATTATAATGCCTTGTTTCTGCAGGTGGGTGTGATTGAAGGAGAGTTCAGAGAAGTTTTTTTTGAAGGGCCGATGCTGCAATCAAATAATGAGATTTTCAGGAGACACAAAGATGGCAGGTGACGGGTAAGCATCTTGTGGAAAACTTTTATCTTGGGCTGCTCATTCAAATTCCTTCCTGACTATTGCCTCTTATTAGCAGTGCATTCAGGTAGCGCAGGAAATGCCAGCGATGCTTGAGAGGCAGAAGATGAGGATCTTGCCGTGTAGCTCGATGGCAGTGCAGAGGCAGGAACGTGATGCATACTGCCTGCCTGTGATGTGTGGCAGTGGACACAGGCAGCTACACACAGCCTTGTACACCCTTGCCCTTTTTTCCCAGCAGAAGTATTTCCTCTTGTTATCTTTCTTGCAAAGCATGAAAGGAGCCCAGCGAGCCCCATGGTTGCTGCTGGCCTGTGCCCTGCTGCCAGATAGTCCCTGGAGATGCCCATGCAGCACCTCTGATGCCCAAGAGCTGCATTTTTTGAGGAACATATTCAAATGTGCTTGAGGTGGAGGACTGTACGCATTCACCTCCACGTTTCACAGAGGTTCTATGGGTCTTTTTGAAGGCATCCGCTGTGTTTCTTTTTCCTTCCACTGATTTCTGTCTGGCACTTGGAAGCTGTTTGTAAAATCTTGGAGGGATTATTGCTCTTGTTTTCCCTCTCTGGAATGAGTGGCTCTGTACGATGTATTTATTTTTTGCCAGGAAAGATGGATTGTGGTTTTAAAGTACTTTTGTTGTGGACTCTGTCAGTTTAACAGCAATTGTTATGCTCTCAGCCCCCTCTCAGCCTCCAGCTATATGCCATTTTCTCCCAGGTGCTTCCCTGTACTCTGCCGTTGACCAAATGCAGCAAACAGGTTATCTCCCCCCTTTCTCTTACCAGCCTAATCATGGCAAGCAGCTGTTAATCTGGGGCTGGAAACTTGCAGCTAATCAGGACCTTATCAGGGCCATCTGGGAAGGGGTGCTGGCAGAGACACCTTCCCCCTCCTGAGCAGAGGTAGCTCTGACTAATTATCACGTGATTGTGGATGCTTTTATTTATTCACAATTATGCACCTTTGCTCTGGCTGTCCTATTGCATCACACCCCATTGGAGCAACTCCTCCTGCCCTGTAGCAGCTGCTTTCAGGTTTTGGGGCTGGATTTGGGAGCTGGGTGGGGACCTCACATCTCCAAGGTTGGTACTTGCTCTCTGAGGCTGTGCTGCTTTGTAGTGACAGCCCTGCATGGTGTCTCCCAGCTCAGCACTGGCTCTGGGCTGGATATTTCTGAGGGTCATTCATCCCAAAGGGTCCCCAGACTGATACATATCCAGCCCCTGGATGGGAACAGGAGCTGGATCACTGAGAGCGGCTGAGCCCAGCTTTATTTATTTTTCTGCTGGTGAAGCCAAGTTCAAGAGACCAAGAGAATCTCAACAAACAGCTGAGCCCCACTGTGGGAGAGCAGAGAGCAGGATCTGGGATGCTGGGTGAGCAATCGTCAAGCCTTTGACGGGACAGACCTTCGTCTTCAAATGATACTCATGCAAAATTAAACTCCTCCAAGCAATCACACTATGGCCATTAAAATGGAGGACAGAAAAATAAACTGAGAAACACAAATTAGGGATATAAATCTTTCTGGCTATGTCTGGGAGGTACCTGTTTAATTAGCATCATTGAGCAGCCTTGATGTAGTAAGTGCTAAGTAGGAAACTTGCCAAATTTTCCCTGTTTTGATAGCAGGTGACTTGTGCTCTGTTTGAATTTCCACCTTGTGATTGTTTTGCTGTACTTGTCAGAGTTGTTGTGTTGTCTGTAGCATGAGGAATTAGCTGCTGTCACCTAGGCTAATCAGATGCCACTGCACCGGGGAGGAGCTGCCTGCGGTCGTGGATGTCTTTGCATCTAAAGCCCAAGGGATTGCAAAGCTATTTAAACAAAGTATTGTGTGGTGGAGTTCATGTATTTAATCATGTTTTTTGGTTCCTGTCCTCCCAGAGCACAGGGGTCACTCACCACATGGCAATTTTAAAAGCAGGGCTCTCCTCCCTGCTGTGCTGGAGGAAGGCTGAGGAGGGAGGGCAAGCTCTGTTCCCTGCAGAGGACTCGGCCACAGGGCTGGGATACAAACCCAGCCCCTCTCCAAGGGGCTGAACACGAGGGCTGTTGTAGTGAACTCCTCACACTTCTCTGCACTGCTTCTGGTGCTGCCTCGGTGAGCCAGGACCTCTGGCGTGAGGTGCTGAGCCTGTGCAGAACCACATGTGTTGGTCCTGTGTGAAGGATAATCCTCAGGGCATGGAGGAGCCTTCTGCCTGAGTCCCTTCTTGCACAGCTCTGCAATGGGCTTTGGAGATTTATTCCTGTGATGAATAGGAATATCGTTGTGAGGATTTGGGTTAGGGAGTTACTGAGCCTTTGTTTATATATCACCCCTGTGTATTCCAGCGCTCTGATGCTAATTGGTACCGCTGTAACATGAATCTTTTTAACACTGATAATGCTTTGAGTTATTGGATGCTTGGCCTGGACCTGCCTGGGAGTTGCAGGCGAGACATCCAGAGGTGCTGCCGTCTCCAGGCATTGCCTCGCTGGGTTTGCATCCTGCCTGCATTCACTCTGGCAGCCTGTGTTTCGTGCCATTTAGCAGATCACTGTTGCTGACCTGTCACTGTGGGAGACGGTGGGATTAGGATGATGGAGTGGTTGGAGAGGATAAACAATAATGGTGCTACATTGGCGCAACCCAAACAATGCCTTTCTCTTTCATGTTTTCTTTTTCTGTCAGTTTGCTATTCATGTGTAATAAGATCAGTGCAGATAATTTGTGTATTCATACAAAACATAATTTTCCCTCCTGTGCTTTACCAGCTGCACTGCAGTCGGAAAGGCAAATACGCTCTTTCTTTTGCATGGTTATGAATGGGTGCATCTGTTCCTCGAAGATAGGAAAAGGAGGGTGAAAGGACTGGAAAGGAAGGGAAGAAATCAGATGCAGCCTGTTTCATTGCCTCTGTGGAGAGGGAGGCGTACAGGGGTCAGATTTGTGCAGCATGGGCTCAGTCCCACACTGATGTATTTGGTAGGTGGGTGAGACACCAGTGTGTGGGAAAGGCAGAGAAAGGGGGTTTGTTGAACGGAGGAGCAGCCCATGGAAGCATAGCCACCCTGCAGCAGGGTAGGATGCCTGAGGGAGCTCAACCCCACCTTGGTCAGGGTCTGCAAACTGCCATAGAAGGACAGCCAGAGCTGTGTATGGGGCTGGTCCAGCTCCTCCGCCTGGGCAGCAGCCATGAGAGCACAGCTGCCTCATCCCAGACGTGGTTCTGCTCTCATGGTGCTGCTTTGCTTCACCTCTGCACAGGGCTTGGCTGGGAATATGAGGGTAAAAGTTGGAACTGAGCTGGGCTGTGCTTGCTCCTCCCTAGTTGGAAGTCACAGTTGCCTTGCTCCTTGGGCTCTTTTTCTTCTTTTGCCAGGGGCTGCATCCCCCAGACTCTGCCTGATATCCCCAGCAATGGCAGGAGGAGGTGCTGGACTAGAGGTTGTAAGCAGTGGACCTAATTTACTGGGCTTTCTTTCCTCCCCCCTTTCTCTTTTCTGAGAGGCCCATTAGAGAGGCGAGGGGAGGGAGAAAAAGGGGTTTAATTTTCTCCTGTTATCTGGTGTCTCCAGCTGTGAACCACACTGACAGCCCTGGACTGATCAAACACTCGAGCAGCCTCAATTCAGCGTCCCATCTACATGGTCATAAATAATGTAAGTGCTCTGCCCCTGCCTGAGCCCATATCCTGGCAGCAGTGCACCAGCACGTTCCCTCCTCCTGTTGCCATGAGGTTGGGCTCCAGCCTTCATTGCTTGTGACACAGAGTCATTAGGCATTAGCAGTTGGCATCGGTGCCTAATGACATAATCATGTGCAAACGTGTTCTTCCTCCAAGCAGGATTTTGTCGGCCAGAAATTGTGGTTCTCTCCTTCCCATTTTGATGGGAGTCCCTCTGACCTCTCTCCCAGGTTTGTTTCTGTTTCTCACATGTGTTATGAGTCAAAAAGGTTCCAGATAGAGGAACTGAGCACCTCTTTGGAGTGAAATACAATGCACACTACTTAAAGGATAAAAGTTTACCAAAGCTACGGGGAGCTTCTCATCTGCCTTCCAGCCAAGGGTCTTGACATGGTTTTTAAAAGTCTTAAAATGTCTCCATTTAATGACTTGGGTGGGTAAAGCAGAGATACAGTAAATGCCAGCTTTGAAGCTGTATGAGGCGGGTGGCAGGTGGTGGGTGGGAGCCGTGCAGGGCAGGGACAGGCAGCCTTTCTTGTTTTCCTCTGCCAAAGTGACAGGGCTGGTCTCTGCTTCACTGGGGAGATGTCGTGCAGCCTGGCTGGCAAGCACAGGGCAATCTGGCTACAAAACAGGACAGGGGCTTGTCTGGGCACAGGGAAGGTGAGAGTGGTTCATAGAATGGTTTGGGCTGGAAGGGACCTTAAAGAACATCTAGTTCTGACCCTGTGCCCTGGGTAGGGACACCTCCCGCTGGACCAGGTTACTCAAAGCCTCATCCATCCTAGCTTTGAACGCTTCCAGGATGGGCCGTTCCCCAGAGTGAGCAGTGGTTTTCTGCTGCTTTTCTTTCCGGTTCCTTCAAGTGCAGCAAGTGGCAAAAAATTAAGTAGATGTGGGACATTTTGGGTGAAAAGACCCCCAAAATATCAGATGATCTTGTCTAAGCAGTGCTTTTATTTACCTGACAGCACCGTTTACCTGTACCAGCTAAGGGGAGAGAGGGCAGCTCCAGCTCACCGCATCCCAGCAAACTTCCCATTGAGCTTCTCGCAGGATTTGCTGCTCTCATTGCTGTTGATCGGTTCAGGCATGTTTAATCCTAAGGGCACTTCGGGGTTTAGCTCTGCATCTTACAGGCCAGCACTTGGAGATAAGTCACTGTAATTTGCAAAGCTTTCAGTGGTGGCGAGGGCTTGTGGTTATTCTGAGTCTTGATGGAAATGGTTTGGACGCCATCAGGCTGGTCCTTTTGTGTGTTTTCATGTCAGCACAACAGCAATTTCTGGGGCTGGAGATGCTGAGGGAGTGAGTGTGCTCCTCATTCCTCCCGACTTGTAATTAGTGGGCCCACAAAGGGACTCAGTAACAACTTGTGAAGCTCTATGTTAGAAAAGCACTTATGGGCGTTCAGTCAGGCAGCTGCTCTGCTGCCCGCTCAACTCCTCTTGCCCTGTAATTTTATGGGTGGGCTGCAGGACTCTGTGCTCAGATATTACTGCACTACTTTAATGCTGGAGCAGGTTCTGCTGAGAAGGCCAGGAAGAGAAACTGCTTATTTCTTACAGCCACATACAACTGATGTTGCCACTAAATTGTTGCAGTGCGGCTTTTGAAGGGGTTTTTACCTTTCTGTGGTCCATGGTAACAAAGTCCATATTTCTATGTTAAGAAGTCAGGAATCAAGTAATTGAATTGCTCTCCCCCTTCCTGTAAAATCAAGTAATTGAATCAAAGACCATGTGATTATTTTAAAAAAAAAAAAAAAAAGACAGGGAAAAGAGTTCATTTTGGGTTCCCTTTATTGGCCTCTTAAATTCCAAGCTTTTCAACCTGCTGGGAGTGTTTTATTGAGCTCTTTCCACAGCTGTGAGTAGGATGGACTTAACTGCCCATTGTTCTGGGAGCTGGACTCTTGAGAAGCATCAAGAGTCCATAGGGACCAGGAAGGTGACAGTTTAAGCCTGGGTGACCCTGATGCTGAAGCTGGGAGAGTGTTGCTCCTGACACCTGCAAGGGGCATGCCTATCCCAGCTGAAGTGTAACCTGTATAAGTAAGACCCTGAGGAGGAAAAATGATGCTGTTTTGTTGGCATCTGAGTGGCCTGGGATTGTGCCTGACAGCAGGAGATGGTCCCTGGGGTTGAGCTGCCAATGGCCATGACTGGTCACCCAGAAAGCTGCTGAGGATGCAGTTGGACAGCTTCATTGGGATGCAAATGGATGTAAATTGATGTAAACATATGTCCCGGTGCAGGTAGCGGCTCGTGCCCAAATTATGCAAATGTTCTAATCCAATAATGCTAATGTCATGATTATCTAGCAACACGATGTTCATTAATATGGTTCCCTGGCTCTTACACCCATCACTGTCAACATGATTACGCTGAGGCAGAGACTTGCAGTGTTTCTGGCAAGCAGAGCTGGTCTCAGGGAGGGAAAGGGACACCCAGGTCATAGTGGGACTGGGAAGGACCATTTCTCTGTCTGGCAAGGCCCAGAGGTGCCACGTGTCCTGGGAAGTCCCCTCCATGTACCACCCACCTGCCATATTCTCCTTGGGAGGCCATTCCTCCCAGAAGGAGACTCGGAGCAGATTTTACAGTCCCCAGAAGCCAGCAGAGTAGCTAAACTAGCATTTCTTAATATCCATCGCTGTGATCAGATGAACAGGACTAGCAGGGCCATCTAGTGACTCCTCTGGCTGCTTAATGACCTAGGAGGTGCCCTCCCTTAGATGGGTATAATTTTAATATTTGTATGTTGAACCATGCCCCTGTACGTGTCCGCCTTTCCCTCCATCTCCCCTCTTTTTGGCTGGTGGTTATCCCTTACCCTGCAGTTTTGTTTTCCCTGGTTTGCTACGGAGCTGAAAAACGCTTGGGCTTCCCCATGGTGGAGTGGAAATTTGTCCTGTGTCGCCTTGGGTTGGGTAACATAAGGTCGGACGGCTAAGTAGCCTGTAGATCTGAGAAGAAAGGGCTCCTGCAGGCTGGCTTGCCTTCCTCAACGCCGCCGGTAAAGCTGCTTTCTGGGCAGGAGTCTGCTTGTCTTGTCTGTGGCCTCAATTTCTTCGCTGCTAACCCGCAGGTGCCGGTGTAGCCGCTTGCCGGGGCACTGCGGGGCTTCCTCATCGCCGGCTGCTCCTGCAGCTTCGTACCGGCTGACGGCCACGATGAGCTCAGAGCTGCCTGCCCCAGGGAAGGGCTCAGCACATCGCCCCGCTGCCTCCCCAGCCGGCAGGATTGCTCCCTCGGGTACCTCCTGTGCATACATCTGCAGGGTTTTTTTGCTATCCCCCCCAAAAAAATTGCGGGGTTTGTTTTTGTGGTGCAAACACAAACAGCTCTGCCCAGTTTGGCGAAGATGGGGCTGTTTGGCCCCTTCAGTAGCCTGACCCCATGGTAGATACAGATTTGTCCTTCTCCTTGCACTACTCCAGGGACTTTTATTTTGCTCTTTCATTTGTGTTGCTTGTTGCAATGTTGCCATGATATTGGGATTTGTAGATAGGGACAGGAAAATGACCTGACAGCCGATTCCCTCGCAGCTCAGCGAGGCTGGCTGAATCTCATGAGCCAGGGATGGGCAGGACAACTCCCAGCCGAGCCAGCAGCAGCTGGGAGGAGCAGCAGCCAGGACAGAGCTCCACCAGCCTTTGCAGGGCTGTGACAGGTACATTTACCGCACTAAGTATCAGCACTGAGCAGGGGCTTTGGTTAGATTGCTTTTGACAGGATGTCGTTAGCCTGATGTGTATGTGGGAGAGGAGCAGCTATAATGCTCCCTTAATGCAGCCAAATTGCTCTTTAATTCTGCAAAACCAAGATGTTATTTCATGAATCCCCGGAGTTTGCTGAGGAGTGTCTTGATGCTGCCGGTTATTGGTGGCCTTTTCTCTCTGCTTGCATCCAGCTCCAGATCCTCGGAGCAGTTCTCCCTAAAGCTTGGCCGCATTCTGCCCTCACTTGGCTTTGTGTATGTTAACTCTGGAAGCTAGTGGTGACTCCTGAAATGCCTCCTCCTACCAAAATGTGAGCAGAAATTCTATCAATTTCCATGGTAACAAGGCCAGGCCCTAAATACCGATGTTAACTCTGCTTCTGGACATCTGTGGAGGCTGAAGGGCTGGGTTGTGCTGGAGGCAGTAGTGCCCAGCCTGAGTGCAGCTCCCCAGGCCATCACTCACTCATGTCCCAGCCACCATAGGGTAAGGTGCTGCTGCAGACTAGACATCAGGCTTTGCTCCTGGCTGCCTGGAAAGTCTTGAGAAGTGGTGTTTTCATCCTTCTGCAGCTGGGAGACAGTTGGGAAGGGAAGAGGTAAAAGCAGGGTAAAACTACTAAGACAAGTCAGCTGGATAATCTCAGAGGACATTGACTCCGGCTCAGAAAGGCACTGAGAGCAGATAAAATTAGCCTAATAAGAGTTGATGGTACACAGAACTCTCCCATCTCTTGAATGCAAGGGATTGGGTCTGCATTTAGCTTACAGGCACATAACGAAAAGAGCCAGTGCAATGCGAAAAGGTGGCTGTGCCTGGCCTTGTGATGGCAGACCCCTGCTAAGGCTCTGGAGATAGGAGGAACCCAGGGACCATGAGGAAAGTAAGAGGAAAAAGTCAAACAGAGGCTCATTTCTATGGAATTCTATTTCCCTGAGTGCTGGCCCTGGACAATACTGTGTCCTGAGGTGGGATGTCAGCAAGGGTGAAGCAGGAAAAAGGCACTTAGGGTTTGGGCAGCAGTGGGTGCATGGGGTATGCTTGTGCCACTGCAGGGCTGCTCAGCTGCTCCCCAACCCTGTGTCTTTAGCTGCCATGCTGAGACACGTACAGGCCAGTGAAGCTCAGGGGCAGGACACCTTCCCCGTGTGTACTGTTGGATTTTCCTGCAGTTTCCCCTTCTCACTGCACACAGATCTACCCCTGGTGAATTCATGTCTATTTATTATGTGCTCCATATAACTAATATTTACAGCAACTGATTATCTAGCTAATTTGCAGGTGAATAATGTGTTGGAAATGGTATGTCAGGGTACACATGCACAGCATGTTCCCCTTCTAGAACAGGAGGGTAGACGTTTCACAGGACTCGAAAAACCAGTGCATTAAATTAAAAAATAAAACACCAACTATTTTGGGATTCACATCGAAATGGCAACATATGCTACACATTAAACATCAGCCGCTACCGAAAGTTTAGCTATTCTGGGCCCATCCTGAATGGTGCTGAAGATGCACAGAGAGCAGATGCCTCCCTTCCTCCTCCTGTCCCCTTGGAAGCTCCCTTCAGGTCCATCTGAGGGTACCAAAGTGCTGGTCGGAAAGATGCCACCCCCCTGCCTTAAGTTGAGTGTTTCATAAAGTCTCTGGGAACTTTAAAAAATATTTTGAGGGGAGAGGGCTTTTTCTTGCTGGCATTTGCCCTCTGCCTGGCTTTCTGAAAGGGTTTGTTTATGTCTGCTTTGTAATAGAGTGTGGGCTGTATTTTTACCACAGTGATTTTGTTCACAGCTAGTAATTGCTAGTTAAATCTGGTCAAATGATGGTTGTTAGCAGGGCCTGTTTGAGCACAGATAACCTCAGATATTATTTGTGCTGAGGAGCAGTGGGGATCAGGGTGCACTGGGATATCGGCATTGCTGGGGAGCCTTAATCGGCACAGCCTGGAATAAGCCTCTTAGGATTATTTAGCCAAGTTTCCTAGTTATCATTATTATTATTGCTTTATTTAGTAAATGCAAAGGGTGTTTAACCAGGTAGGGTCTGCAGTGCACTCGATGGGCTCAGCCAAGCCTCCCCAGTAGTCGAGGGCAGAGGTCTTTCAGGGAAATAGCTTCGTTGCCGGTACCTGTGCATCAGCCAGAAGACAGTGCCTTGCATGAGCCAAGGAGCAAGGCACACGTTGCTTTTCAATTAACCCCCTTCCCATGCACACAGCCATGCTGGAGCTAAGCTCATTTGAAGAAGAAAGAAATATGTTTTATACCCTTCAGCAGGGTGGACTGAAGGTAATGTAGGTCCCAAGTCAGCCCAAAGGTATTGAGAGGTCTCTTCCAGCAGTGCTGAGAAACTGGGCTGGCAGCATGAGCATCCCTGTTCCTGTCCCTGTAGCCACGTTGAGCTGGCATTGCCTGCTGGCACCCTCTCATGCTGTGGGTACTTGGCTGCAGCTTCACATAGGCTTAACAATGGCTGGGAAAAAGCAAAAAGAAAGCTAGGGCTGTGCAGGCTGGTGCTGCCTCGTGTCACCTCTCTGGGTAACTGTCAAACCTCTCTGCTCCAAACCAGTGGGTCACCCCGAGTT
Organism: Pedionomus torquatus; assembly: GCA_013398155.1. Taxonomy (NCBI): domain Eukaryota; kingdom Metazoa; phylum Chordata; class Aves; order Charadriiformes; family Pedionomidae; genus Pedionomus; species Pedionomus torquatus. The sequence continues at coordinate 51,961 of VZRU01013197.1, forward strand.
CAAGGGAGAGTGAGATCCAGAGATAGTTCCTCCAAACAGAGGTTTTAATTTGGCATCGGCTCTTCGTGTACTCTTGAGGCTCCTGTCTTCTCCAGCAGCACCGGCAAAGCAGAGCTTTGAGCTGACAGAGCTTTGAGCTGACAAAGTAAAATAAAGAAACAGTCCGTCGGTCATTGAATCTCTGGTAAGTGAAGGGGATGTGCAGTCCTGCTGCCTTGCTTTTCATTTGGAAAAGCATTGACTGAACTGGAATCAGCCCTCATTCTTGTTGTTTTAAACCTGGTCAGCAGAATTTCATGCTTAGCATTGGAAAAAAAATTGGTTGAAGTGTGTCCTGAGGATATCCTGTATTTTTGGATGCATGTTTAATCTATGTGCTACTGTTTTGTTTGCTGGGGGAATGCCCGTTCTGTTCCTGTTTGCACGGCACCAGCAGAATGGCTTCCCAGTCACGTAAGGAAGCTGGGCTGCTGCATGGCTCTGCTCAGGGCACGGTGTGAGTTAGTAGCACAGGCCTTGTTTAGGATGTGCTTAAGTTTCTGCTTATGCCCCTTGCCCAGGACAACATTTAAAGTCTAAGCTGTTCCAGGACAAGATCCTTTTCGGAGCCCGGGATGGAGTTGGAGTGATGGCTCCTGCATTCTACATCCCAGCTCTTACTATGGGATGCCTTTGGTACACCAGCCGGTGCCCTCATCTGATGTGAGCAACCGAACCACTCTGTTGCACCTCAGAAGAAGCTGCTGAAGTGCAGTATCACATGTGCTGAGCTCAGGATGTTGTCATGACTTGCACGCAGTGGGGAGAGGAAACACAGCTGTTGACAGGGGTGATGTGCTCTTCTCCATCATTCTGCTTTGACATTGACTTCTGTGATGACCATCTTCGCCTTCTCTAAAGGATGTCCTCCCTTTCTGCAGGGATGGAGTATCCCCCTGCAGAGCGGCTCTGCTCCCTGCTAGGCAGAGCTGTTGGTCCCGCTGCTGAAAGCAGCCACATGATGTTTAAACTGTCACCCCTTTTTCCAGGCTGGCAAGGAAGCCAGCATTCCCCCTTTCAGGAAAATGAAGGCCACGCGTGTGGGCACCACGTTAGCTCTGAATCACCCAGGCAGAATGAGGGATCAAATCAAGTCACATTCCAGGGCATTAGACAGACGGTGGGAATTAAAAGCTTTACCTGGAAACTGGCTTTGTATCTTCAAGCCGTGCTTTTGTCTCCCAGCCCAACTCTCTATTTTTGTCTCTTTTACCTTCTGTGTTGTGCGTCACGTATGCCAGTGCTTGGTGCCTGGTTGTGCAACCAGCCCCAGCAATGTTCATGGAGCCCTCTGTAAATATTGGGCTGTGCAGCCTACGAGGAGGCATTCAGGTAGTGTGAGATGGTAGAAAAGAGTAGTTTTTCAAAACCAAGCTGCTTTGGGACTCATTAAAATCTAAAGCAAGGCTCCAGCTGCTTTCAGCAGTCTTGGGATTGCTCAGAGACTAGAAAGTCCCATCTGGGCTATTAGCACTAAGTCTTGTTTCTTTCCGTCTGTAACGTTTGGAGGTGGGGTCTCCCTTGGGTGCCAGTCCTGCCCTGGCAGTAGGGAGGTCTGCCTGCTTCAGCTCTGTCATTGCTGTTCCATTTATCTGGTCTCCAGGTGCACCAGTGGCGGTTTGCATCCCTTGGGTGAGCGGAGCATCTCCTGTTGGCATCTCCCATTGGTGCTGCTGGGCCTTCATCCTGGCTGTGGGGCAGTGTTTGCGATCCTGCACCGAGTGGGAAGAGGCAAATCTCAGGGGACTCACCTTAAGTCCCAGAGCCTTGTTTTTCTTACATGTGAAACAGTCCTTGTCTATTTGGCTCTTGTGCTTTTTGAGGAAACATTTGAAATAATCATGTTTTTGTGATGGCAATAATGGCAGCAGGCTCTCATACATAACTTAATTTTATTTATTTCTTTATTTGCCCTTTCTTAGAGGGAATTGCTGCTATTTTCTGGGCATCGGGCCCAATTTTTGCTTTGTTCTGTCTGAGTCCACACTGCATCCTGCATGCTGCACCCAAAGATGGAGCCTGTGGAGATGAGCATACCCAGGCTGCTCCAAACCTGAAGGCAGCTCTTTATGCCTCCCGCAGTGTTCCCACCCATTGTCTTGCCACCTGCAAGGTTTTCAGCCTCGACCACGCGAATATGAAGCAGGTGGCATCTCCATCTGAATTAAAATACCAGGAGTCCTTGAATGTGGGAAGGGAGTTAAACTGTCTCAGGCTGGTTACGCTGTTGGACCTTGTTGTGAGAGAGCAGTTTGTCTCCTGGCAGAGCAGCAGAGCTCACCTCTGCGCAACAGGCAGTAGCCACCTCGAAGTGAAAATATGACAGAGGGAGGAAGAAGTAGCTGAGCACTTCTCTTCTTCTGGGAGAATTAAGTCTCCTCTTCTCCCAGGTCATTAGAGCATCCATGTGCATCATGTCACGATGACAAGTTTGGATGCTTCAGGAGAGAAATGTTTGCTTCCCAGCTAGAAGTAAATTAGGTAAGTTTGCCTAGTGTCAGTCTGTTATGAGTCAGGGATGTTCATTAACGTTTACCAAACTCTCAATGAAAACTGGATTCTTTATTAGACAAAAAGGCTGGGTGTCATTTTGCTGGCTTTGAGGAAAATTCTGCAAAGAATGGAGCTTTATTTTTAATAGACATCTGCATGCCAGCCTGCAGGAGACTGCAGTTCTCTCTGTATTGATACGGGATCTGTGTGTTGTCAGGTTACCTGGCAGTACTGTCGGTGATGGAGTCGACATAGTGGTGGGTGACCAGTGCACACAGTGTGTCCCAGCTTCATGCCCAACCCACCGCACCTGAGCCAGAAGAAAGTCTGCCCTGAGGGAGTTGCCTTTACTGAGTATTTCAGACGCATTTTCCTGGGCAAGGTGAGTTTCTATGCAGCATTTTGTACTGTGTTCTCACAGCATTTCTCTTCTGGCACTCCTTGCTCAAAAGTCCACTTCCAGTAGCTTGTGGCACCATAGATTCGTTGATTTTAACACTGGAGGAGACTAGGTAAAAACACCGGCTTGGGACCAACTCCCTGAGCAAACCTCAGCTCAGTATTGACCAGGGACCCCATGACAGGCTGCAAGGATCGTGTCCCCTTCCCAGCTGGTGACAGGGCCCCATCCCTGCCCAGAAAGGTTGCCGGTGGAGTGCTCAGTGTGGCCGTGCTGGCTGAGGGTTCTGGCCCAGCTCGCTCCCCTTTAGTGCTCTGTGCCGGCACCCACAAGCTGGCTGGGAGAGGCTGTGCTGGCTGGGCTGCGAGCAAGTGCCATGTGTTGCTTCAGTCCCAGCCCCGGAGGCTGTGGGCAGCTTGCCGAGTCCACCGGGCTGGTCCCGAACTCCGGGTGGGCATTGCTGCGGGCTGGGGCCAGCTACAGCAGCAGGGCATCAAATCTGGGCTGCCCCTGTGAGCAGCGGTGCGACTGAAGCTGGGAGTGGGCAGCGTGCCCACCCGTGCCACTGCTCAGTATGCAGCAGAGCATCTCCCTGGCACGGCCCCACAGCAAGCCAGGAGGGTACAGAGGCTGCCACGGTCCCCGGGGGCTGGGGCAGCCTTGCATCCCTCTCTGGAGCACACCAAGGATGCGACACAAGAGGACAGCGGCTCCTGACCCCATGTGGTGACCTTCCCCCCTCCGGAGGGGTCTGGCAGGGACGGAGCCCGCTTTGGCAGAGAGATGGGGTGAACAGGTGCGGGGAGGTGGGCTTTGACTCAACTTCTGGTTTGCTCCCCCCAGGGCATAGTGGGGCTTTGCTGGGGAAAGGAGCAGGGGACTGGCTGCCCACACCGGTGGCTGTGTGGCCAGGGCGGCCACAGCCCTCATTCCTCTGCTGTTGGGTACCGCTTTGTTGCTAGCTGGTGACATCACCCGAGAGCCCACCCCCTGCCTCTTATCCGTCTCTCCGTCTCGCTCACTTATTCACAGGCAGCGCTGGCAGGATCAGGGGCTGTGCAAGAGCCAGAGCTGGCGGCAGCAGCATGCGTACGGCGTCTGAGGCTCAGGGCGCGAGAACCACGTAAGGTGCCTGCCGGAGCCTCCCACCTCACCTGCCTCGGCTTCCCCCGGCAGAAACTTCACGGCTCCCTCACGCACGGTCCGGGCTTCTCCGGGGGAGCTTGGCACCGACAGCCGCATGCATGACACTCCGAAAAGGAGAGAAAATGACCATAAGTATCCAGGAGCACATGGCTATTGACGTCTGCCCCGGCCCCATCAAACCCATCAAGCAGATTTCCGACTACTTCCCCCGCTTCCCCCGCGGGCTCCCCGCCGCCGTCGGCCGCAGCGGCACCCTGCGCTCCGCTGTCAGCCAGCCCTCCGTCAGCCCCGCTGAAGCCCCCCGTGAAGAGGATGAGGACGTGGACCAGCTTTTTGGGGCGTATGGCACGACACCCACTGAGCAGCCGGCCAAGCACCAAGCACCCGAGGAGGTGGTGGACCCCGAGGGCTACGAGTCTGACGACTGCAGTGAGTTCCTAAGTTTCCATGGGAGTTTGATGGATGCTGAGGGCAAGGGTGGGTCTTGGGACTGGTCCCCCATTTTGCTGCCCAAGCTGTGTGCCCTTCCCGGCTGCCAGCCACGCTGTCCATCCCTGGGATTATATTCCAGCAGTGACAAGCCCTCAGCTGTAGCCAGGGAGCCTGTCACAGCACCGCTCTGGCGCTGCCCCTGGGTGGAGGGAGGCCCTGGGAGTGTCCCTGCTGCAGCCAGGCTAGCCACTGAACCCAAACTAGCGAAGTCTCCCAAGAGCCACCAGTTGCTGTGCTTTGCCATTGCGGTTGATACACTTCTCTGCCTCATCCCTGCTCGGCTCCTTGCCTCCAAAGGCAGCCGGCTGGGTTCAGACCCTTTGGTTAATCCGTCTCGGTGGTGCAGCCTGCTCCAGCCACCCTGCTGATTAGCTGGCGATATGCTCCAGCATCGCCCAGCTCCAGATCGGGGAGATTTGTTCAGAATGACATCCGCTGGGGAAATCTCTGCCCTCTCCCTCGGCAAACTCTGACATGTCATTCCTCACCCTCCAGATACAAACAAAGCCCCTTACAAGGTATGAGACTGAGACCGGGGATGGGGGGCTTTTGAACAGAAGGTTTCAAATCTGGTAGACAAAGGTGTTTGCAGAGAGGTTTAACCCCTCCTTACCCAAAACGTCCTTCCCACCCAGCTCAGTGGAGCTTGCAGGCTGCAAAGCAGCTGCTGTCTGGCTCTGCCAGCCAGAGTGGCTGGGGGGATAGGGTTCCTTTCCTTGAGGTCAGTTATAACTCAAGGTCTCAATTCAGCCCAGCTTTTAAGGGCCAGATCCTGCAAGGGGCTGAGCACAAAGTTAGAGGCCAGGAGATGCTGAGGAAGGGAGTCAGTGCTGGGGAGTGATGCTGCGTGTTCATCCTGGGGGAAGGAGGAGGCTGAGCTTCCACGATGCTGAGCTGTTTACGGCCCAGTGCCGGGCAGGCGGTGGCTTTCCCTGTGCAAAATGTCACAGCCTTGTCTCAGCATTGCTCCCTCGCTGTCGGGCTGGCCTGGGCTGCAGCCAGCTGTGCCAGACCCCAAAGTGTGACCCCAGGGAGAGCTCTCCCAAGGGCCGTGGTTGCTGCAAGGTGGCACACCCCTCCTTGTGCCCCCTTCTGCCTGCTGGCCACCAGCTAGAGCACTGGGAGAGGTGGTCTCTGGGTGCAAGCCCCTGATGGGTTTTCCCTTCCTGCCCATCCCATTGTCAGGGTCACACTCTCTTTGAAGAAGGTGAGAGCTGCTACGCTCCCAGGGAGAATATTTCACTAAGCTGTGTTTGTCCCAGCTGGGCAGTTAACAGTGACTTTAACTGGATTTGGGTTATTTGCTGCTCTAATTACTAGATCATCTTTTCTCATCCCTGCAATAGAAATGGGAGCCACTGGGCTTCAGGGGCAGAAGTTTCTGTGGGAGCAGAAGCTCTCGGGGCTGTGGGGCACAGTGCTTTCAGCAGGCGACTTGTGCAGAGATTACCCAGGGCACTACCTTATGCATTCAGCCCCACCAGCAATGCTGGAAGTGGCTTGGCTTGGTGCCGGGGGCCGGTGGGTGTTTGTCTCTCCCTGGCTGGTGTTAGGAAGAGTGTCTCTTGCAGCGTAACAGGTGTCAGGCAAACTGCTGAGGCTGTTTTGCCAGATGTGGTGGGTTTTTCCCTGGCAAAGGCACAGTGGTGCCAAGAGGAGAGAGAGGTGGTGGAGCTGCTGGTGTCACATCTCTGAGGACAGCATGGGATGGCCCTTGTCACTCTCAGGGTGTTGGCTGGCAGAAATGTGCAGGATGAGACTGGCACTCCTCCATGTTTAGCAGCCAAGTGGCAAAGCCAGACGAGGGCTTGCTGGTCCCATTTCCCAGGCAGGGGAGCTGGGAGGGGATTTGAGCAGACTGACTTGAGCCATAGGCTACATTGGGGAGTGTCTTTCAGCTCCCCCACGTCCCTGATGGGTGATTCAGGGCTGCTGCATTAGTCACCTGCACTAAATTTCCCCTGGGGAACCTGTCTCTGCCTGTATGGTGGCACAGCATCAGGGGTTAGGTGGTGTCAGTTCCCTCTGGTGACACAGGAGGGTTGGGGAGTTGACTAGGTCTCATGGGACAGTTGTGTTGGAGTCTGGGTGCAGTGCCTGAAAATCAAGGACTTGTTGGGCAGGGGCACATCTTGCCTTGCTCCCCAAGTATGCTCCGAGCACATTCCGTGGAGATGTGCAGGCAGAGGGATTTTTGCCGTGGCATGATCCATCAAGAGAAGAAGAGGATGGCTCCTTCCCGTTCGTCCCACCTGCCTGTGGGTTTCCCTGCTCTGACACTGAAGCGATGGTGCTGTCTGGCTGGCAGGGAGGAGTAGAGCTGCCCCTGCCTGGGGAAATGCAGTATCTGGCTGGGTTTCCTCTACATTCATTCCTGCCCAGGGTTACTTCTCCAGCCTGGTGTTTCTGTGTTTCTGGTGGCACCAGGCTGATGGGTGAATAGGGCTGCACTCCTCGGGCACCAACGCACTGCAGGGTGGCATCGGGCAGGGGCTGGACTGGAGCTGCCCTTCTGCAGCTTGCTGGAGCTGGCTTCCTGCACCATATTTCTTAATTCTTTGCCAAGCGGTGTTCCTGACCCCACCAGCAATCCTGGGAGGTGCCTGCAGAGCTGGCAGGAGCTCCCCTCCTCCAGACAGCCTCTCCCTTGGGGTATGGGCAGCCCTGGGAAAAGCATCAGCATCTGCTCTCATCAAGCAGAGTGGCCTGACCCAGTGGTTTCTCATCCACAGGGAGCAGGGAAGTGTGTGTGCGTTTGTGTGTGTATTTGGTGTTTCGGAAAACCAGCAATCCCAGGGCTGCAAGAGGCAGGTGGAATTGCTCCAGAGAGGGGCAGGGACCCGGCTGAGCTGCAGTAGGGTGAGAGGGAACCCGCTGCCATGGGCAGATGGCACTGGTTACTGGAAAGCTGATTGCAGAGGCTTGAGTTGGTGGCTCTGGGCTACATGGGGCTGAGGCCAGTGGTTCGGGACACTGCACTGCAGCCCTGCAGAGCCAGGAAGCACAGTGCTCAGGGGAGCTGAGGAGGTGCCAAGGAAAACAAGCGTGGTCCCCGCGGGGCAGCCATAAGCAGCCTGTTGAATGCAGCAAGTGTCAGGGAGCAGGCAGGGCTGGGGAACTGACAGAGCAGATAATGAGCAGAGATGTTGGGGCTGACCCTGGGAGCACTGGGAATCGCGCAGAGCCAGCCTTTCCCATCAGACCCGCCCGCAGCGCTGTTGTGAGAATTTGCAGGGTCATGGTCAGCACTTTCTGCCATCCTAGGGCTTTTGGGAGAGGGACTCATCACTGCCCTATGCCTCCTCTGTCCCCACTCTGCAGGGGCTATTCGAGACCAGAGCCCATGCATTAACAGAGCAGGACTCTTCCCACAGCACATTTGTCCTCAACAGAGCTCCGAAGGAGAGTGGATGAGGTGGGAGAGGTGGAGAAATGCGTGCTTGGTGCAAAGGGTGGCTTTGGATCAGTGCTAGCTTCTGCTGAGATTTGGGGCTGGGATGGGGGATATTCATTCCTACTGCCTCAGGACACCCAGCCTCCACCTCATCTTTGGTTCCCCTTCCTGGCTCCTGGTGACAGTAGCAGTACCCTAGCCCCTGGGGTCCCCAGCCTCCAGGGATGTTTCCCGCCTGGTCAGGCAGCTCACTGCCAGGGGAACTTGGTTTGCAAGAAAAATCAGGCAATGCCAGCTAGGTGGCAATGTGCCACCTGCGAGGAGCTGGGTCTCGCCTCCAGTTTCCCCTGATTCCAAGCAAATCGATGCCTCTCGAGTGGCTGTGCTTTTCCCTCCACAGAACCATGCGAGTTTGTACCCGACAGATTTTTAAAGGTCTATAAAGTCTCTGAAAGCTCTGCAGAAGCAGCGCAGAGGTAGAAAATGTGGTCCCTCTGAAGGAGCGCTGCTTTGGCTGCTCTTGCCAGAGGACGGCACCGGAGGGAGCGGCCATCCTCTTCTGTAATGTGCAAGCGAGTTTCTAGCCCGTGAAGAAATACTCCCTTCCCTTGAGCTGCTATTTGGCTTTGGTGCGAGGCAGCGGCTGGTGCTGGAATTTCCTCCCTCCTCTGTATGGATTTGGCTCTGCGTTTTCGGATGGGGAGGGAGCCTGAGAGCAGGGGTTTGCAGCAGGAGCTGGCATTCCTGGAAGAGCTGCCCTATACTGTTCCTGCTGGTGCTCCAGGGCTGTTTATATATGTACAAACCCAGCCAATTTTATAGCGTGCCCAGCTTCATTCATGGGAGGAGCAGGCTCACGAGCTCCCAAGCTGCAGCAGCATAAAAACAACTTCTCCAAACTACAGCTGAGAGGCCTGTCCTGGTGCGCGGCTGCTCGTGATGCCTGCTGCAAGCAACGCCACAGAAGTTATTTAGGAAGACTCTTATTTTGAGCAAAGAAGATAATTAGACAGGCAAAGTCGTCACGCAGATATTAATTACTGGCTGCTTAAAGACGTAAAGAAGAATGAAGGTCTTAAGAGGTGCAGGATTTGCAAGTCACCTGGCAATGCTTTTGGCCAGACAGGAGGAGGTGGGAGAGACGGCAAGGGGAAATCTGCGTTGAAACTATGAGGATATTTACTTCTGAAATCGGTTCCTTAGCATATGCTGGCACTGCTATTTATAACCTTTGAATCGTCTTTTCAATCCAGATAAGGCCAAAAGAAGTATTTTTTACTTGAGAAACTAAACAAACCACAGCTGATTTCGGCAGAGCCTGGAGCATGGTTTTCCCAACCGTACCACGACCCAAGCTGCCAACGCCAAAGAAATGTGTATCAGTACTGGGCAGTGTCAAACACCAGGTTTAAGGGCCCTGGGGAGCTTGTAGCCATCCCAAGGGAGACATGAGGTATTACCCCAGGTGAGTTTGGATTAGCTTCTGCCTGGTTTCCTGCAGAATACTTGGGTATTGAGAAGATGTTGGCATCGGGGGAACTCTTGCCCTGTCCTGCTGGCCACCACATCAGTGGTCCAGGTGGAAGCTGTGCATCAGGTGCTGCTGGCCCTCCTCAGAGCCAAGGAGCCTTCAGACCCTGGAGATGCTCATCCCCAGGAGGTAGGGTTGGCAGCCAGGGACACCCTGAAGTCCTGGAGATAAATGTGGGGCCAGCACATGAGGGTGAGCAGGGTCTGCCCAGGCATCCATCCTCCAGCAGCGATGAAGAGAGCATATGGGCTGTGGCCTCCAGCGTCTCTGCTAATGATGGAACCATACGGCTGCTGGTTAACGAGGAACTCTCTTTCTGCCTGGTTCCTTCCCTCCCCAGCAGCCTACCCAGCCCTTCATCTTCCCCTGGTCCCAGCATGCAGGAGGGGAGATGATGCCTGGCTGGAGAAAGCCAGCTTCCCTGCCCTGCAGCAGCTCTGTTGTCCTCATCCCTTTACTGACACCCCTCGCTCCAACACACTCAAACCCAAGGGGTTCCCAGATCTTTCATCTTTGTATTTAACACTGAAGGCAATTTTGGGGGGTTGTTAATTGCAATACTGTATTTCATTAAAGGGAGAGAGAGGGAGATATTTGAAGGCCATCTCTAAATTGAAATTGCTGAAAGCCTAATTGCTGCTGACATCAGGGACCATTTAGTGCTGTAAAACATAATTGCATCTCTGAACTGTTCTGAGCAGATAAGTGTTCCTCTGAACACTCCTTCTGGAGAAGACAGAAGAACTGATGAGCATCCATCAACCAACCTTGTGAAGAAGGAACTCCCTGATCTGGAGCTTGCCAGGGACTGGCACTATGTGTCCAAAATGAAGAAATACTAATTGCTGTAGGTTTTAAGAGAAAAAAATCCATGATGAAGCAGGGACCATTTGCAAGAAAGAAAAGTTGTGCTTGTTCCTTACTCCTGGCCCTGTTGAACTGAACCACATCTGTGGAGCTCCAAAGAAAGAAAGATCTCCTGCCTGTGTTCTGGATCCAGTGTCTGCTGGGTTTTTGTGTAGGACTGGGAACATCCTTCCCTGCCTGCAGCAACGGACTAAAGTCTCGTGATGCTGCCAACTGGTATCACGTGGTCCAGGTGCCAATGGGAATGTCTGTGTCCCAGCGTGATGTGCTGCCCCTGGGAAACCTTCCACAGGACACCTTTTTCATGGAGTAGCTCATGGTGATGCTGACCTTCAGAAGTGTCCCATTTCCACCTGCCTTCGCCACCTTCCCCAGTTGATGCTGAAACCCACAGTGATGCCTGTGACAGCAGGTTTGTGCTGGAGCTGAGTGCTACCATCAGACCAGGGGGGCTTGCAGCCATCAGGGTAGGATTCATCCCTGACAGACCACGTCCCCTCTCCCTGCGGGGAGAGAGACAAAGAAGCAGCCCAAGCGGGTCTGTGTATAGACCAGGAGTGCTGCATGTGCTGGGCGGGCTTGTCCCTGGCTGCAGGAGGCTGCTGGCACTGACAGTACTGTTTTTCAGGGGTAACCCCAGGGGTTTTTCCGAGGCTCGCTCCCGTGTGGCCCAGGGAGTTCGTCCTTGAGCTGCCTCGTCGTGTGCCACTGGACCTGGACAAGGCACTGCTGCACCCATGGAGGCAGGAGTGCAGGCAGCCACCCGCCAAAGCGATCTTCAACAGCTCTGCTTGGAAATGGCAAGAAATAATTTCCGTTCCTCCTGAGGAGTCATTTACGGACGTTTTACATGGGGCTGTAAGTGCACAGAATTACTTGCTGCCTTTCAGGACCTTTAAAATTATCTCCATTGCAGAGGAAAATTAAAGCAATGGAAGAATAGGGACCTATCTTTTATAGTGCATTAAAAAATACCCAGTCTGAAGGTTACTGAACCTGTGCTTTCTGTAAGGGAGAGCTAATCCAGACAATCCCCAGCAGTCTTTTTACTGCTCCACTCTGATCTCCCTGGCACAAAATCCATGAGCAGATTATCTTGGGAGCAGCAATGCTGATAAGCAGAGGGACTTAAGGCTTTTGGACTTCTTTTTAATTAGTTCTATAGTGGGTTTTTTTGTGTGCACGCCTCACTTTCGCCCAGCGTAGATCCTTGCTGGGCTTTCGAAAGGCAGTTGTGATACGAGAGCTTCCCTGACTTTGGAAGGTAAGGAGCCCACTCAACCATTGGCTCCCTCCTCTGCAAGCTGTGCCAAATCTCACAGGTCTGTGCTGCAAGGGCCGGTGCCCCCTCCATGTCTTGACCATCTCTTGGGCTGAAAAATTCTTCTCCCTGGGATGTCCCAGGCCACCGAGGGGGTGGATCTGCCACCCTGTGTGGGCCAGGCGAGGGCACATAAGACTGCAAGGACAGGGGCTGGGTAAGGGAGCAGAGCACAGATTTATCACTGCATTTTGCCTTTCATCCCGCAGGTAAAAATAGAAGCTACTTCAGCCTCCCCGTCACCCTGGGCGCTGGTGGGAAATGTCAGCAATAAACAATTTCTGCCGGCTCCACCAAGAAGGGCGGTAGCGGCGTTGTGCCAGGACGCTGCGCTGCCCGCGGGCTCCAGGCGCGCTTGCCATATCCCACGGCTAAGCCTGGAGACGCATCTGCCGGTTATGCTGGCCTCTAATAATTTTGTGGCCCGCTGAATTAATCAAAACGCCCAGAGGTCAGTGGGAGAAGAGGCCGAATTCCCGTGCAAGTCAGATTTATTTTCCTTTTTAGAGCCTGTGCTAAATGCCAGACCCTGGCTGGCACCTTCCCATCAATCTCTCCCAATTCATGGAAAGGAAAGAGGGTCAGAACCTGCTAATGAGTTCAGCTCTCCTAATGGTTATTTTATCATTGGAGCAGAATAATTGTAATAATAATGATACATCCTGCCTGCTGTCTGGAGAGCGCAAAGCTGCCTTTGTAATGCCTGACAAAGACATTTATTTATATTTTTTATTTGCAGCCTGTGTGATTAGAGGGCAGTGTTTAGAATAGCCCAGTCGAGTTAAATACATCTAGTAACAGTGCTTTGAGTCTAATTGCTGCCCTTTTCTTTTTTAGGCATTCGCTCCCCTAATTAAGAGCACAATTGAGTTGCATCTCAGCTCTGAGGATGGGTGGGAGGAGGAAAGCAATCAAAGAAGGGTGATTCGGCCACTTTGTGGAAGGCTGTGTTCAGAGCCCGGTGTGTGCCTGCGTGCTTGCAGCAGCCTGGAGGCTTTGGGCACGATCCTTCTGGCTGGAGATGGTGGGTCTCCCACTGCCAGGGCTGAATGTGCTGGCAGTGGTTTTGCAGCACGGTGTTTTGGTGTTGGCTTGGCTGGCTGCTTGCTCAGCATGCTTCGGAGTGCAAGGTTGGCTCTCCAGCTGAACTGCAGTCCTATAGGGATTCACACGGAGCTGTTGGCTGCAGGGTGGTTCTCATCCCTGGATTCAGCTGGAGGTCTCCTGCCATCTCTTCAGGCTCCTGAGCAACCTTGGGGCAAGTCTGCTTGGGATCTGCCAGCCAGGGACACAGGCAGCTGGAGCACCAGCCTTGTCTCTGGATCTGTCGCTCGGGAGGTAACGGAGCCAGCAGGGCTGTGACCATGCCACAGGCCCTTTGCTCCTGTGGGATATGTGTCCCCAGCACCCGCCACCCTGCTGGCTCCTGGCTCTGGAGGCAGTACTTGCCCATGATCCCATAGCGGCACCTTTAGCTGCCAAGCCACAAGTTAGCCTGATCCCTTTTGTCATCTCCATACGGCTGTGTTTTTGAACAATTAGCACAGCATGTTCTGCTGATGTTTCCACATCCCTCTGCCAAAGGCAGCCCCTTCCTTGGGAATCAAGACTCTCTGTCAGTGGAAAAAAAAAGTCCCTGCATGGAGGAAAACCCCTCCAAAGCTGGAGGAGAGGTGGGGATGGAGCCTGGCAGGGTCTGGGGGGAGCCACGCATCCCTATCCATGCCCTGCTGCCTGCTTGCAGCTCTGAGATGAATGGGAACTGCTGAAGGTTTGCTCATGGATTACTAGCACTGGGGAGAAGGACCTTAGTCCCCACCTGTAAAATAAACTGTGTGATGGTCATTTTGTGTTTTGTCTTGCCAGAGCAGAGCTCCCCAGCCCCTTCACCCCTGGGGCAGGTTGCAGCTCTGAGAGGACGGGAGGCTTTGTCAGTATTTCCTGGCCGAAGTCTGTTCCATGCCAAGCTTTTCATTTGTTTTATAAATTGCCAAATCCAGCAGGCTAAGCTGCAGGCCCCCTTCTGTGATAAAAATAAAATAACAGCTTGAACTTGGGAGGGCCGAGCGGTGGGGCTGGCAGGAAGCGGCTGATTAAAGGGCAGGTGGAAATGATGAGGCTCCGAAACCGGAGGCTTCATTTTCCGCCCTCGAGCGAAAAATGCAGATTTTGCTGATTTTTGCTTTCACCCGTGTGCTGTGGAGCCTCTCCCTGTGGAGCCTCTCCCCTGTGGAGCGGGCTGTACTGGTCTCCTGGGATTGTTCTCTGATGGTGCTGCGCGTGGCCACGGGCTCCCCATCACACTGCCGCGCTTTCCTCCTCCTTGCGTGGTGTGGAGTGAGTTTGGCCGGTAATTGCTCGGGAAATGCCCATTTGGGCCAAACCCAGAGATGACACAAGGTGTTGGATGTTTGGCCTCACCCGGTATCACTTCCATCTTCCCTGCCAGGTAAACCCCACAGACTTATGACTTACCTAAACCAATAGCTAATGTGCCATGAAATTACTCCAGAAAAAGGAGGTGGGGGGAGTATATTATTCTGGCAGAAACCTCTCTGAATGTTTTCTCTGCTTTGAAGGCGAGGTATTTTCCCTGGAGCAATGATTTTTATTTGCTAGCAGGCAAACCTGTAGCTCACTTGCGTTTGGGCTGGAAGATCACTGTGAAATTGCAGCAGGAAGGTTTCAGTCCCCTGAAAATCCACCGCCTCCTGGGGTGCCTTGCTGCAGAGAAGGAAAAAAAGCACCTTATTTCCTGCCATAAAGTTTGTCTAACTCACCTCCCAGGCACTCTGCTTTGATATTAAACAAAATTGTTCTGGTTTTTATTTGGCGGGGGTTGTTTTCCCCTGCTCTGAACTTGTGCACGTGGTGGGAAGGTGCAGTTTCCTTGGAAAAGTGGTGGGATGCTGCACGGTGGCAGGGCGGTGCTCGGGCAGACCCCTTTTAGGATGGTGGGGACAAAAAAGTGTGGGCCGTGGGGTCTGGAAGTTCAAGGATGACAGCAGGTGATGCTGTGCCAGAGGAGATGCAGCTCTGCATCTGGGCTTTGGTCTGCAAGTTGGGTCTGGGAGCCTTGGAGAAGGTTAAATCATGTTTTTGGAAAGCATATCTTTTTAAGGCTTTCCTTCTGCTTTGGATTAGCATGACTTGCTCGGATTGTCCAAAGGGAAGGAATTCTCAAATCAAATGTACTTTTGCTGCTGAGGCTCTTTTGGTTTGGTCTGCTCTCCTGCCCCTCCCCTGTGGTCCCATCCCAGGAGCTGCTCTGTTGCTGCCATTCCTGGGTTGCGGATGCCGTAAGGGAACGCCGCTCTGATTAAAAGCTGTTGGTGTTTTTCATTTTAACCATAAAAGTATTTCCATTCTCACTGGGTTTAATTTACAGTTTGCAGCCAAATTGGAGCTGGGAAGGAATCCCATTGGTGGCTCATTTGTTTGAAGGTGTCAGTATACAAATACGTGTTTTGGGAATGCCAGTGGTGCTGGAGGCGGGGAGATGTGCTGGCAGTGGGTCTCGGCTGCGTCCCAGCTGTGCCCGGATCTTCCTGGAGAAAAACCTTCAGCTCCTGGGGGATGAGAAGCTGCTGGCTGTGGTGGGACTGCTGAAAGATGGGGGCAACCCACGTGAAAGCCCACAGAGACAAATCCTCTGCTGGCTGCGGTGCCTGGGTGAGCAGCAGCCATTTGTTCCTCTCGCTTCTCCCCCAGGACTGTTCCAGCCCTGCTGTCCAAACGTGGGGGATGGCCACCAATCTCTCAGCATGAAGTCATGTTTCATAACACGGCTCACAGGAGGATGCTTTATGTTTTATAATGTCTGCAGCCATTTCTCTAGCATCTTCATCCACTCCTTTTGTGCTTAGAGGGAGAGGAGTCAGTGTTTGCTGGGCCTTGCGGGTTAATGACATCTTTTCTCCTTTGCAGCCACGCTGGGGACACTGGATTTCAGTTTGCTCTACGATCAAGAAAACAACGCTCTCCACTGCACGATCAATAAAGCCAAGGTATGTCTCAGCACTGGTGGGGACCAAATATGCCTGGAGCTGGCCTCCTTTGTCCTGTGTTACGAGGCCACCAGAGCTCTGCCAAAACCATGAGGTCCCCCCGGCAGCACAGCTGTGCCAAGCAGCAGTGAGGGCAGTGTGTGGGGACAGCCAGGTGCCCCTCCGTCCCTGGGCTGCACTGGGGGCTCTGCTGTCCCCCACTGCAGCCATCCTTTTGCCAGCTCCACTTTCATCCCAACACCCAGTGCTTCTGCTCTCTCCTTCCCCACTAACCCTGCCTTTCGGGGTATTTCTAGTGGGATGGAGAAGGCTGCTCATCCCCGTGACGAGGTGGTTGCAGCTATTGATGCTTTTGAGAAGAGCACCCAACCCGATGTTGTTATTTACTTGATGCTGTGACCGGCTGTCAGTTTATAAATGGCTCTTTTAAACGCTGCTAATCATTGCCACAAAGTGCTCTGCCTCAGCGCCTTTGCTGTCTGCGTGATTGAAGCAATTAGGGGTTTTTTTTGCTCATTTTGGATCAGAAACAGATAGCTGAGGTCCTGATTCTGCCTCCAGGCCTATGGAAGGTGCTTCTCGGCTCCTCTCTTCTTCACCTGGCATGAGGTCTGAAGCAGCGAGTACTTCAGGTCAGCTCCACCAGCGGTGGGTTGGAGGAAGAAAACCTAAATCTCTGTAGATCTTGCAAAGGGGTAGAGGATTTTTTACAGAAGATGGGAGAAACTGCAGAACAGGCTGTAAGTGGAACCCTCAGAGAATCAACCCATGCCATTGACCTTCTTAGGATGCTTCTCTCCCCTCCAGTTGCAACAGACTTATTTACAGCCCGCACCCTGAAACTCACTGTACGGGGTGCTGAGCACACATGTCCCTGCCCCAGGATTCTCCCCATCTGGAATAGGACCTCGGGCATGAACGTTTGGCTTTGGGGGTGAGCATGGAAGCATCTGCCCTAACAGACCTGGAGCTGGTCTGGGCAGGGGACAAGTGCAGGTCCCGGGGCAGTGATGGGGCAGGGATGAGGCAGCTGGCAGGTTTTGCTTCCCTCCCCGCTTACCCCCTACCTGTTATCCAGGAATTCACTGGCAGCCTCTGGGTCAGGCTTCCCTTGGTGTGCTCGGGAGCGATGCCAAGGAGGAGATTTCTAACCGGGTTTGCAGTGGGTGGAAGACAGGGAGGAAGGAGACCCGCAAGCAGCAAGTGATAGATCTAGCAGCAGCACGAACAAAGGCAGGGCTGAGGAAGGAGAAACCTGCTCCCCGCTGTGCCCACCCTGCTGTACAGGAATAGCAGCTGCTGATCCCATCCCATGGGACTGGGGGCACCACACAGTGCCAGCATCGCCCTGGCCCACAGGGTGGGCAGCCCCCCCTTTGCCGCTCTGACATTCAAGCGTTCAAGTCCTGTTCATTTCCATTCTGCTCTCATTCTCCCATTTTTCTCTTTTATTTACATTGCCATCTGCTCGCTCTCATTTCATCTCTCGCCTGGGGAAAGCTGCCAAAACTTGACTACAAAAAGGTAAGGGCCAGGACCCCGGCTGCCATTGGTGGAAGCCGGTGTTTGCCGTGTAGACGACAGAAGTAGTGCTGTAGAGGAGGTGACACAGTGGTCGGGGACCACAGGGGCCACATGCAGGAGCCACAGTTCAGTGCTGGGATACGTGTTGCCCTTGTACCTGGGCTTGGGCTGGTGTGGCCAATGTCTTGGGGATGAAGTCTCTGGCCCTCAAGGAAGATGCCCTCAAGATATGTCCCACCTCCAGCAGCTCCTGGAGCTTTAATCACTGCCAGCAGCTGTTAAAACCTGTACTAATTCAGCCAAGCGAGAAGTACTTTTCTTTCTCCCTTCGGCATCCCCCTCAAAACAACCCTCTTTCTCCCTTCTGATCTCTTTGTTGCTCTCTATTTATTTTAACCCCTGGCAGTTTTATGTCTGCTGATGTCCCTCACGAGTCCCATTATTGGCTCCTGGGGAGTAAGAAGGGGGTTAGTGGGCTCATGGAGGCACCAGTGACAGGCTAAATCCAATCAGTCGTGCTCTGTCACCAATTTTCTGCTCTGCAGCTGTTAGCTGCTGTGTTGTGCCAAGGTCGGGATCACCGCTCTGCGCGGGGGGTTTGCCCTGGTGCTGGCTGTCTGGGAACATCTGTGGTGTTTCTTGGTGTATGCTCACAGTGGGATCTGGGAGATGCTGAGTGTTTCCAGACCCTTAGGACAGTCCATAGCCCAAATCTGGATGGAGCTGGAGTAGGGAATGAAAGGAGGCTTGCGTTGTTGTGAGAGGTATGAGTGTGGAAGCTGGTAGCCACAGGGCTATCCCCAGGCTGTGTGCTTACACCAGGAGCAACACGCTTGGTGTCTCAGTTTCTGTAATAGATTCACCACAGATCTGCCCTACCATCAGGCACTTTGTGCCAACAGATGAATATCTGGACGCTGATTTTGGAAGGCAGGAAGTACCTGGCATCTCTTCCCACCAGGGAAGTGAGGGTCCTGGTTTCTCCTGGAGATGAATGGATTGAGTGTGGAGCTGCCTTTGGTCCACTCCTGGAGTGTGAAGCCCATCCTGCCACTGCAGGACCAAGGAAGACCACAGCATGTTCTAGGAGCATCCACCACTAGCCTTAACCCCTTAGGGGATAGTCTTACGCTGTGGCATTGACTTCAGTGGATGCAACTTGGGTATGGTCTTGGCTGGTGGGGCAGACAACACACCTCTCCCCGTGCTGCCTGTGCTGGCACCAGGCGGTCACCCTCATTTTGCTGGTGTGAGCCTCAGGCAACTGCTGGGGTGTGAGGGCTCACTGGTGCTGAAGCAGACACTGTCCCCGGGGTATTGCAGCACCAGGGAGGTAAGGACCAAGACACCCCATCACTCCCTGGGTGTAGCAGGGCTGCATTGGTGTGGCCAGCGTTCCTGCCACCTCTCCCTGGCCGGCAGAAGGCTCAGGGCCCGAAGCAGGCAGGCTGCCAGCGGCCACCTCGCATTAATGGCTTTCAGTCTTGGCAGCAGCCCTGCCCGTACCCTGCCTTTCATGCTTCAGGCACGGCTGAGTTCAGGCACGTTGCAGCTCATCTTGGATCGATGGGAGAATAAATCAGGGCGGTGTGGGAGCACGTTTCTGGACTGCAGGAGCGTGGCAGGCTGGCAGGAGGGCTTTCCCCTTGCTACCTGCTGCTGTGCACGAGCACCGTGTGCTCTCCCAGTATATTGATCTGTACTGTCATGCCTGTGAAACATCTGGGCTGCTCCTGAGCTGTGCTGGGCATCACCCTCTCCTGTAAAATGTGATAGAAAAAGATACGATTAACATACAGGCACCAGGGTGTGTGACCTACCGTGCCATGGCTTGGGTGAGAGTCTCATTTTCTGCTCAGTTCTACAAAGCCCAAATGCTGCATGGACTGAGATAATAACCAGCTGTAAGGAGATGTCTAGGCATGGGTGGTGGCACAGACACCGTGGGGCTGTGTTATCCTGTTTGTCTCCTGCTTTTGATGGAGAGATGCCTGGGGTGAGCCTCAGGTGGCGGTGCAGGCAGCTCCCTGGCCCCAGGCAGGCCATGCAGGGCGGATGATGCCCATGAGAGTGTACCTGGGCTGCTCTCCCTGCACTGCTGGCTGCAGCCACAGATAGAAAATATCCAGGAGTCTCCACCCTGCTGAGCGTTTGGATGCTCCCCCCACTTCCAACTGAAGCCGAGTGCTGGAGATCTGCACTCGGCATTACTTATGGATTTACTCATAAAACATTTATCACTGCAGGGAAATTCCCATCTTGAAGCTGTGTGTCTCCTCTGGGCTGTCAGGGTGGGAGCACAGTTTGCCCTGCTTTGGACTGGGATGCCTTGGCTTGGGAAGAGGTGTCCAGGCCAGTTTTTGGGAAGCAGGGAGCCTACTTACCAGGCAGGCAACTCATTGTGGGGGGAATAACGGAACAAATCCGTCTCCTGTGATTTCTGTATGCCTCTAGCGTGGCGTTAATCGGCAGCCCGATTAGCCCAACTCGTAATTAAATCCTATTGATTAGCTAAATGTCACTGGCACGGAGAGCATCTGGCAGCAGCTGGGACGCAACAGGGCTGTCGGTCTCCACAGGATTGCAGCAGGGATGTTTGGGTTGGGTTAGAGGAAGGGAAAAGATGAAACTCGGTCTTGGCTTCATTGCCCATGCCCTGATGCACAACATCATAAATTGGTCCCAGCAGAAGGACTAGTTGGAGCTGGACTGACTGAAGCCAATGGGAAACTGCCCATGTAGAACTCCTGTGGTCCTCCTCTGCCTCTCAGCTCCCTCGGAGTGGCTTTAGGCTGGAAATCCCTCCATGCAGGAAAGCAACAGTACCAGTCACTGTGTGGGTTCCTGGGAGGAGCAGGCTCCCAAGGGAGCACGTTTCAGGGCAGAGTCATCAAGGCTGCTCTCATGCTAAATTCAGCTGTGTGCCAAACTCATATCGAGTGACATGGGAGGGAGGTAGACGTGACATTAGGAGCCATTTTCCAGGCTCCTGTCACTCCATCTTCCATAACACATCTATTAAAAAAGCCTTTAATAGCCTCCTCAGAAGGTAATTTAATTGAACTGAATTGATGGGTGAATTACAGAGCTGCCTGTCTTTCTCCATCCATTTTCATGGGAATTTGCTTGCTTGCTTCTGATCTCGTTTGCTGCACAGGATTGGGCAGGTGGAACACCTCCACCACGGAGGCTGTGAGGAGCCTTTGCATTGCTGAACTGAGAGCAGTTTGTGTGCCCGACCGGACCCCTCTGGAGCCTGGGGATCAGCCCAGCCCCTTGCTGTCCTTTCTGCCCGTGGAACCGCAGCCAACTCCACCACCTTCCTCCCATCCTCCATGTCTGCTGCTTCCCTCTTTTGCTGGGCGAGGATCATCACCCGAGAGGCACTGCAGTTAAGGCAGAGCTGTTTAGCTTGCATTCGCTGCTGATATTTTTATCCTTTTGGCTCTGCTTTAGAAGCAAAATCCTCTTTGCTGGGCACCATTTGGTCTTGCTCACCCCAGGGCCCCACGGTCCTCTCAAAAGCAGAGCCCTCACCAAGGTCAGAAGCAGCTTGGACCCTTGCCTGAGTGGTGCAAATCAGGGAAGGGTGGGATGAGGGCATCCTGAGGGGCTACCTTGGTGCTGGGTGTGTTATTTTGTACACATAAAGTATGGAAGCAACGTACCTCAGCATTTCTCCCATCGATTTGCCCAAACCCAGGACCTCAATCACTACATCTTCATTGCACCCAACCTTTCCACCAGCAGCTCATATGAATACTCTTCTGCCAGGTGGATCCCTGGCAGCTGCACACACTCATTAGTCCTGGGCACTGAATACTCATCACACAAAGGGCACGACAAGTCTTTAGCATCACCCAGCCTGGTTTCCATGCCTGGGTTGGAGCTGGGCTTGGATGGGTACCTCTGCAGAGAAACCTTCCTCTGATCCAGGCGGAGGAATGCCTTCAGACAGCCTAGAAATAACTCCTGCAGGGATCCCGCAGCCAGGCTGGAAATCATCCCAGGGCTTTCATGGTGTAGCCGTTATCATTTCCACTGAGGACTGCAAAAAATTAGGCTCCATTTTTCATGCTCCTGTGTTTCTTCCCTACCCCGTGGAGTTTGTTTCCATGCAGTCTGTGCCTTTATGGCTTTGGGCTAGGTTTGTGCATCACCCTTGGATAATTTTCAGCCCATTGGTTGTTTAGAAGAAGAGCAGGTTCATCTCCTCCCTCTGCCTGATGCAGAATCAACTCTGGAGCATCACTATAACAAACATGATCCATGTCAGTCTTTAAGAGCTGTGAGGGTCTCATAGAAAATCCACGAGGAATGGCCCCAGCAAGTGTTTCCTTGTGTTTGTGCCCCGGTACCTGCCGATTTCCCTGCAGCACCACCGCAGTCGGCTGGCGACAGCCTCCCGCTGGCCTGAAAGCTGTTCTTCCTTCAGCTGTGCCTTAATAACGAGGAGTAGGTAGGTGCTATCACACCCTCTGGGAGCACTTAAAAGTAACACCACAACAGCAGAGGTGTATGTTTGCTCATAAGCAGTTATTAAATGACAAAACCCTATAATTTTAAACCTTGAAAATCGCTGCACTGATTTGCTTAACCCCCCAAATTAATTGTGATCAGGGTGTCAGAGTCAGCTGCTTGGAAGAGCAGAGAAGTACTTTGCGGCCGATGCCAAGTGCAGATGAGAAGCCTTCCCGTGGCTCCTCCTTGGCACAAACCACAGACGATGTTTGAATGCTGAGTGTGTTGGGTTTTGTTGCACTGCCTAGATCCTGCACCAGCCATAGTCTTCTTCCCCAGTCCTGGGGAAACTGTGCAATTACTCTATGGACCAATGACATCTTAGGGAAGTGGGTATCAGTAGATGGGCTTAGAGAAGCCACCCTCCCTGCCCAGCATCTCGTTCTAACTCCTGCTTTTTGCTGTTTCCTTTCCAGGGCCTGAAGCCGATGGACCATAATGGTTTGGCTGATCCATACGTCAAATTGCACTTGCTTCCTGGAGCCAGTAAGGTGAGATGCCTTTTCACTTCTTCCCTTCCTGGGGCTGCGCCTTTTCCTTTGAAACCAAACCCAGGAGGTTCCCCAGCGAGCAGCTCTTCACCAGAGGCTGCTGGTTATGGCAGTCAGACTTTGAGTCTCCTACCCAGCTCTCTCGGGTGAGCAGGACAAAGTGGCAACAGGAGGTAAGAATTGGGGCTAAAAACATCATTACAGGGGTAGCAAGTGCCTCTTTGATAAACCATTGCCTGGGAGACAGGTGCTAGCCCTGACTTCTCACCCTTGGGAGCAGGGGTGTGAACACTGTGCTCTAGAAGCCCCTGGAAAGCACCAAGTGAAACGATCTGGAGCTATAAACAAACCAGCTCTTTTTTTTTTTTTTAGTCCCCCCTCCCTCTTTTTCTTTTGCATTTAAAACCCCTCAGATCATAATAAAGCAGAGTATAAATCGTAAGGGAAATATTTCCATCTACTTAGGTTCAGCGCTTGCTGGAGAGAAGAGTAATTAAAGATATTGATGTGTAGTGAGAGCTTAGTGTAACTGATGGGGATGTTGAATTTAAATGCTAAATGTATGTGTTATGAATATTAATTGCACTCTTATTTTACACTAAAGGGAAGACCTTTTGGGGGGAGGTATATTTACTTGTTACGGTTCAGTTGAATTAATTCATAATGTTCAGGGCGGTAGAGGGAGTTTTTAACCACATTTCAAGTTCTGCTGGAAATAGGAGAGCCAGGAGCGCTTTCATCAGCGATATTATCTGTCATTTCCATGTTTTGCAAATGCATTGATTAGCATTTCTGCTGGAGGTGATGGAGACCAGAGAGGCGGGAGGGAAACTCTGAGCCGAGGGTGGCGCAGGAGCTGCAGACTGCACAAGGCAGGAGCAGCCCCGAGGGGACCCTCTCCTTGTCCCCGCGTCCCTCTGCCTCTGTGGTTGCTCCATCTCTGTGCCTTGTTTCCAAACAGCCCCACTTGAGTCTGTTCTGGGAGAGGTGAGCAGAGGTAAAAGCACTGTGGATGTGTCCTGGGCTGAGCGTTTCTGCACAATTGTTCCAGCAGCAGGATGATCTCCAAGTGCCTCGGGTGCTTCTGTCCCAGTCTTGGCTCTCCAGCACCTGCGTCAGAGCCCAGGCCAGAGCAGCGGGAAGGAGGGTGGGATTCATTCTCCTCGTGCAAAGGTCTCCACGTGACCTTGCTACTCACTGCTAAATCATTCTAGATGGGGGAAAAAGGCACTCCCAGAGCCCAGGTCCTCTGATTTTATTCGTGTACCTTGCCCAGGCCAGTGCTAGCTGCTGGGTGGTGCCCATCACAGGACTCCCGTGTCTGAACCCACTTTCCTTCCTGAAATCAGAATTGGGCCTCAGCAGGTCTGAGGACACAGAGGGTGCCAGCATCATCTTCTCTGCTGGCCTTGTCACCCCCCAGCAGCCTTTACACTCCCTCTCTGATATATATCTTGCTCTTGGGCTAGAGTCTGTCATGGTGGCCACAGTATCACCAAGGAAGGAGATAAAGTAGGTGTGGGAGGGATGTCTTAGCAGGGATGAAACCTGCTAAGACAAAGCACTGTGTTTAAAGCAACTTTACAAAATCAGGAAAGATTTAAGGCAAACGAGATATTAAATTAATGGCACCAGCAGGCCATAAATGACCACAACTGTCTGCAGCCTCCTTCAGTTCGCATCGCTCTGCTGTCACTCCTTGCCATGCCTCGGGACATGCAGGGATGGACTCGGTGAGGCTGGTGCCCGGGACTCGCAGCACAACCCGACCCAGCACCTTCTCCTCCTGTGCTGTGAATGAACTCTTGTCTGAGGGACAGGGAAAGCCATCGCTGTTCAAGGCTTTAGATGCTGCTAATTGAGTTCTTGCCTCTGCATCCCAGATGGCTCCTGGAGCATCACACCTTGCTCTGGGAGCATCCTCCTGCTAACCTGGCGTTCGGTGTTTAGCAGCTCCTCACCCAGCCTCCACCAGCACTGCACGGAGCCCAGCTTTATTTCAGAGCCAGAAAAGGCTTTGGGAAGTGAAAACACAGCACAAAACACAGAGGCTTTCTCTACCTCCAAGCGATCACACCCAGAGCAAACAGCTGCTTCACACAGAGCATCTGGGAGTGAGATGCTGTGCTGTGGTCCCTCAATGGCTCTGCTGCACTGGCAGCTCCTCTGACCAGTGGCCAAGTCTGGTCAATCTGGAAGAGGTTGTGTGTTTGGGGTGGTTTTGGTGGGGAACGGACATGGCCACAAGGTGACCTTCTCTTAGCTGCAAGCACAAGCTCTTTTCTTCACCCCGTGCTTCACATCCCACTCCCTTCTGGCTCATGGCTGGTGAACCAAAGATGGGGAAGGGAGCAACTTTCCCACAGAGGTGCACGAGACAACTTTGAAGCACTGATTTCCTAAGAGTTTCTCACCCCCAGCGGTGGCTGAGGCAGGGATTGAACTTTCTGACTCTACACCTAATGAGGGGGAAAATTGCTGCTCTGTCAGGCTGACCCAGTCTGGGGGGGTGTGAGTGATGGAAAAGCCCCATCTGAAGCCTGCAGCCCTTTGCTTCTGCTGTCCCTCTGTCCCCAGCAGAAGCAAGTAAGAAAATTGATGTTCCCTGACCTTGGGGGTGTGTGTGTGTGTGTATGTGTGTGTCCATCTATCCATCCTCCTGCTCTGCAGAGCTGTGGAAGGAGTTGCCAGTGCTAACAAACTGCATATCAAGGAAGTTATTTTGAGTCAGGCAGGAACGGGAGCTGTGCTGGGAGCGGGAATGCAAATAAACAGCCAGAACAGCAAATTGGTATCTTTTAATGAACCTGAAAAGACATTTTTCCCCCCTCTCTCTCTCTCCCTCGCTCTTCTGCTGCATAAATGAAATCCCTGTCCTCTGGCTGCGCTCTGCCGAGGTTCCTCTTTTTTCTGGCTGTTTCCAGGATGCGGGATGCAGGGTTATATCGCTTTGCAAAGGAGCCAGTGAGTCGCTGTGTCTCTGCCCCTCTGCTTATCGCTGTGGTCAGGCTGGATTTGTGCCACCCTGTTGAGGACAAGCCACGTTATAGTGCTGAGGCAAAAGGACAAGAGCACCCATTGCCCTTCATCTCCAAAATGTGCTTCCTTTTGTCTCCCGTCCCTGACCACCGATGCCCAAATGATTGCCTGGGGCCAGGTCCTGCTGACCACCACCTCATTTCCTTTTCTAGGCGAATAAGCTGAGAACCAAAACACTGCGCAACACACTGAACCCCACCTGGAACGAGACACTCACCTACTACGGCATCACTGACGAGGACATGATCCGCAAGACCCTACGGTAGGACCCCAGGAGAGGAACAGGGTGCTGAACCCATCACTGGATGGGGGATGCGTGTCCCTTCCCATCCCTTCAGAGCATCCTTCCCCGTCCCAGTGATGATTTCCAGACGGACTCACAAGGCCCCCCACGGCCCAGCCCCACAGGACTGTCTTGGTGGCTGCTTGCTGCAGAGTTATTACCCACCAAAACCTATAACGTGCGTGCGTGCCCTGCTCACATCCATCACCTCCACAGTGACCGAGGCTTGATTTACAGGGAGCCTGGGCTGGAATAGCTGGTGAGGAGCGTGGTCCTTCTTTGTCATTAACTTCATAACTCACTCACTGGGCTCCTGCCTGCAGAGGTGCTGTTATTTGGGTTTAACCTCTTCATGCCCAGCTCTCACAATCATATGTTAAGGCTTTGAAGTCATGTCTTGCTGAGAAAATCTCCCCAGGAAAGCTCTGGGCCCCTTTGGAGGCTGAGATTTTTGGATGAAAGCTGCAGGCATCTGTGAATTATTGTCAAATTAGATGAAGAGCATTTGTATGTATTTATTCTATTCTCTCGGTCTGGTTCAGTCTCTGCACATTCAGAGTCCCCTGGCAGCATCTCCCAGGAGCTGGGAGATGTTTTGTGGGGCTGGAGCTGGGCAGGGGCAGCCCAGTGGGGCCATGTGGGTTTGAAAGTGCTGCTTTGTGGGGTCAAACCCCTGTGAATGCAAAGGTCTTGGCCACTGTCTCCCCCTGGCTGAAGGACCTGGAACCCATGGACGAATCCTGTCCAGGTGGTGCTGGGTGACCTCAGCCACTCCATCACCGCTCCGATCTGGGATTGATGTGCAGGAGGATTTGCTGTAAGGTCTGCTGTCAAACAGAATTTTGCATCCTACTCTGAGGACTCAGGGCTTTGTGAGCTCCGAGGCTGGAATCTGACCTTCCTTATTTGCAGGTACCCTGGGAGTTCATTATTTTCCCCGTGATGAGTGGTGCAAAGCTGCCTTATCAAAGGTCCTGCTCAGAGGTGAATTTGGGCAGCTCCCACCTGTTGTCTGCAATGTGCATAGAGATGAGAAATTTAGTGCTGCGGATTATTATTTCACACGGAAAATATTAGTCATGCTGAAAGTGCTGCAGGCTTGTCGGGCTGAAAAGCCTCTGGTTTATTATTATTATTGGTGGGTCTTTATTTTTTTTTTCTCAGGCTTTGAAGTTTTCAGCCTCTTCAAGTGTGGAAATCGTTTTGTAGAGAGATGTTCGGCTGAGTTGCTTGCTGAAATGCTCCAGGGAGCAGAAGGGCTTGACCCCCGCCTTTTCAGGGCCCCAGTAGCTACTTCTCCCCAGGGAAAGGCTGCTCTCTCCTGCTCTGCGAGGCAGCAAGGATGACGGGGGGGACATGTAGAAATGTGTGTGTGGTGTGGGCTGGGCTGGCTTTGCCCTTCTCCCTGCAGAAATCCCTCATTAGCACGTTCCCTCTCCTGCCCGCCAGCCTGGGCGCTGCAGGTGCTTCATGGAGAGCCAAGCGTGGCCACGAGCTCCTGCAGAGCTCAGGGCATGGGGCTGCTGTGCCCCCTCTGAAGCTGAATGCCCTGCACTGATCCTGGACAGGGTGATGCATGGGGACCCCTCACTCTGTGGGGTGATGTGGCTGAACAGAGACAGAGTTTCTGTCTTGGGAGCACCACGGGGAGCTCAGGAGATGGCTGGCAAGTGATCAGTGGCCAATTACCCAAAGTTCCTTCAAAGGCTGCCTTTCCAGGGAGGCAGGGAAGCCTCAGGCTCGCCTGCAGTGCAGTTGTCCTGCGCCGAGTTCCCAGCTGGGTGCTCTGCAGGGGGAGAAACTCCCTGTGAAGCGTCCTCTGCTCATGCAGGGACAGTGTCACCAGGGTTTTAACATCTCCTCATGCCATCAGAGCCATCCATCTCACACCTTTGCACCCCTCAGAGCTGCCTCTTTACAGGGAGGTTCCCAGGCTCACCAGGCTCTCCAGCGCCCTGCAAGAGCACCACACTTTGCAGCTGGGGTTTCCTTGACAGCAGCCAGCCCCGGTGAATTAGGTGATAATTAAGGATCAAAACCATCTCTGCATGAAGAGGAATATCCAAGTGCAATTCTGACTCGTTGGTGTTTGCAGGTTTACTGGCACCTGTCCCCAAGGAGATGGTGAGCCCCATGGTGACGTTGCCATGAGGGCGGCTGGTGGCCAGGAGCGCTGTGGGGGCCGTGCAAATCCCCACTTCACCTCCAGGCATAGTGCTGGGGGCTGGCACCGCACTGCATCCCGATGGAGCGGGCTCCATCCTGCGGGATTTAACACAACCCGGTTCCTGCTGGCAGCACGGCCACCTCCCCCAGCCCCACCTCCACTAATGAAGCTCAAGGTCTGGGCACCTCAGGAGCACCCATCCCTGTGTGTGACAGGCAGGACCAGCCTTTTCCTGTATGGGGCAATTTTTCCTGTGCTGAGCTTCGGCCACCGGCACAAATGCCTTTTGTGGCAGCAGGACCCAGCCTACCCTCGGGCACTGGGCGTGTGCTCAGCTGCTTTGCCCAACGGGTTTGGCAGAATATCAGCTGGGAACTCAAACTGCTGCCTATGGCCCAGGGAATTTCTCTGCTAAAACAAAGCTTCTGAGCACCTTGGCTCTGTTTCATTTCTTGCACAGGGGAGCCAGAGCCTAAAATTCAAGTGGTCTTTATTTTCCTTAAGAACAATTCCCCAGCCCCCTTTTTGCTTTTCTCCATTTTCACAGTTGAAGATACTGGCAAAGGAGATTTTATTTATCCTGAGGCAGGTTTAGATGTGATGGTCTTGAAAACCAAACACAAGGTAGAAATATCCATCTTTTA
This sequence comes from Pedionomus torquatus, assembly GCA_013398155.1. Taxonomy (NCBI): domain Eukaryota; kingdom Metazoa; phylum Chordata; class Aves; order Charadriiformes; family Pedionomidae; genus Pedionomus; species Pedionomus torquatus. Next base: position 80,320 of record VZRU01013197.1, read on the forward strand.
TTTTAATTCATTGCTTGGAAATCTTTTTGTTATTTTCAATCACTGGCCATTTAATCACAGAAGGATGTAATTCTGGGAAGTGTTTCACCTATCCATTTAGATACCCACTGAATTGTGTCCTCACTGCCTGGCTGGGGAGGGATCCTCCATTTATGTGAGGAGGATGGATGGGCTGAGATCCCTGGCGGCTGGGGCTCATCGAGGATTTTTTATTTTAGCGTGGGCTGCACCTCTCCATAACACCCAGTGGCAATGGCCCTTCACCCTCCCAGTGCCACTGCCTGCATCTCCTGTGCCATGTGTTGTCCTGCCTTTAGTGTTTCCCTTCCCTCACCCATCATCTCTGCAAAATATCTCCTTCTCTGCCAGGAAAAGCCAGCTTCAAAGCTGGGGTGACACTGGCTTTCCTTGTGTTAATCAGGCGAAGCTCCTGCAAGGCAGCTGTTGGTGGTTGAAAGAGCATGAGTGATGCTCCCCTCAGTCTGGGAGGTGATCGTTCCCTGGGTGCCTCCTTGGTGCTGAGATCCACGGAGGGGCAGGGAACACGATTGCAAAGTCTCTTTAATGTAAAAATAACGGCAGAGATCAAAGCTGCCACCAGCCTTTGCCTCCCTGCTGCCTGGAGAGTGTCTGATGCAGCAGAAAAGCTGGAAAAGCACCCAGAGATCTTCCCTGCCTACCTGGGCTCTTGGTGGCACGTGTCCAGCGGGCTGGTGCTGGCATGGGGCGTTCTACCAGTGTCTGCAGCCGCCTCCAGGGAGCATGAGTGGCCAGACTAGGGGTGTCCTCTGCCTCCTGGAGAGCAGAATACCAGACCCCTTCTTGCCCCAGCTCCTCAGCCCCACACCATACCCTGACAGGCTGCCCTCACCCCTGTGCAGCCTCATCCAAGCTGGTTGAGTGACTTTGTGTGACGGACCCAGGCCTTGGGAGCCCTTGGTGTTTTCATCTCCCCAAGCGGGGCCACCCACAAGGGAGAAGGAGAGGTGAAGGCAGCCCAGCTAATTGTGCTGGCAAGCAGGATTTTGTTAATGAATCAGCCCCCTCAAAAAACACCAGATACTTCAGATTTCATGAAACGCAGCAGGTGGGAGGATCTTGAAAGGTCTCATCCATTCATTGAATTAAATATCCTTGAGTCTGGCCCAAGGCTTAATAGCAATGAAACCACCCACCATCCTGAGAGAAGGCAAATTCAGAGCGGCTCAAAAGCTACTGGGCCCAGATGACTGGGCTTGGGAACGGGTTCCCTGCCAGCACCAGGGGTGACTCCCACCCTGCAGCCCCCACTGCCAGTCCCCATCTGCAGGCACCGCTGCCCCCCCTCTGCGGGCTGAGCACGGCCGTGCTGCGGCACCTTGGCCGCCGTCTCTGGTGGTGGGAAGCTGGAAGACATGACCAGGGAGGAGGCAGAGAAAGCTGCAGGGGAGATTGGAATAGGCAGAATACAATAGCCTACATTTAAATAATACATGTAATATGCAATAAATAGATTGTATTCACAATAAATATCAGAGCCAGCCAGATATTGGATACAATTATTCATATCCAGATATATTGGCAAAGTGATGCATTATTCATATGATACTCAGCGAGCCCACGAATGCCAGGAATTCTTTGTTTAATCATGTGTTTGACAAACATCATGACTCATTAAATATATTATTCAGAAAATAGTATTTGATCAGGTCTAATAGGCGTACTGCAGACACTTAGAGATTTGGGGTCCCAAATTGCTTTACTCCAGAAGCGCTGAATGAGGTTTGCTCTGGTGCTGCAGGCACACTCATCATTTCATTTAAACTTTTACTGTGTTTTCTGTGTTCAGACTGTGAGGCATTTGGTGATGGAGCCCAACACTGAATCCTCCTTTTGGTTTTAGGAGGGCTGGACCATCCCGGATCACCACCTTTTTCTGTTTTCTCTTCTTGTCACATGTTGCCGGTCCTTAAGCCAAGCAGGCACCACCTGCACGTCTGCTCCTCCATCAAGAGCCTCCCAAGTTGCTATAGGGACCATAAGGGATCTTAGATACAGGAGATGCGTCTTCAGGCTCCACTGCCTATTACGTCCGAGTGTGTCGTGGAAAAGGGTCCTCGTTGACCCCCCATTCTCTCCTTTCCACGATGGGGAAGAGGCTGGAGGAATGCGTGTGTGAGCAGAAGCCGTGACTCAGCGGAGCGGGGTTGCTTGAGCTGTGCGGTGAGTCAGGACTGTAACCCAGGAGCCCGGGATGAGTAGGAGGGAGAATAAGTTTAATGAGCAGTGATTGTTCACTTGCGGCTTCATTTTCTTTCAAGGTGGTATTCACAGCCCTTAGTTTAAAGATCAGGACCCCTCAGTGGAAGTTATCAAATCAAAAGCTGAGCTCGAGGGATTAGGTTTAATAGAGAGAGACGAGGGAGGGGTGATGCTCGAGTAAAGGGCTCGGGGTGGCAGGTGAATGTGGCTGCCAGGGGCTCTCTTGCTGTTTGTCATGGAGCTGTATTTTCTAACCCAAGGCATAAAAAATTCCATCACATCGATTTCTCGAAATAAAATTCAAGCTGGTGTAATTGCATTACGCCTGTTACCAAGCGCAGGGCTGGGGCCGGAGCTGCTTGCTCATCTGACTCATGCTCTCTGCCTTCACTTACGGGGCAGGAGCGCTGCCAGCCTGCCCGAGTTAAAAATACCGTCCTGGTGAAGATGAACCACAGCCAGCCAGAGGGACTGGGATTCGGGGGCTGAGTCCAAGGGACTGGGAGGGCTCACATGAAACTGCGTCTGAACCACCGTCACAAATAGATGGGCACAAAGCGTGGGGACCCACCTGAGAAGTGGCCAGAGATGCCAAGGGAAAATGGGACTGAGAGGGACCTGGCGATGTCTTTGGCTCCATCGTGCTGCTTGCAGATGTGCCAAAAATTGCCTCCCAGGGCACCAGGTTCTGTATAAGCATTTTAATTAGCCTGGGATGTCAGTGGGGACATGGAGAATGGCCATGGCTCCACTGCTGTGCCAGGCCGCGTCTCCATCACGCAGGACCTGTGGGTCTGCCCAAGACACTGTCATTCCTCTGGGACAAGGGGGACAGGCGCCCTGCAGCACTCTGGCAGGCTGGGGGTTGTGGACCCGCTGGCAGTGCCACGCTGGGACACCCCACTGAAGTTTTCCAGCCATTTGTGTCCCAGTCTTCTGCCCATCCCGGGTGGTTCTGAGGCAAGTGGGACATCACATTTGATACCTTGTGCTTCACATTGTTGGGGGAAGATCTTGTTGCTCTCGTTCTTCAGAGGTAAAACTGCTGCCAAACCCTGCCTCCCCCGAGTGTGCAGGACACGGCACCGCTCTGCAATTGCCAGGTGTAAAACTAGACCCCTGGCTCTCCGCTCCTTGTGAGAGCCCCGCTCCTCTTCAGCCCAGCTTTCCTCACTCTGCGCTCGCTTTCCCTCCCCAGAGCCTCGGCCAGATGGGTGTGGGGTTGTGCACGCCTGGCAAGCGCCGCTTCGTGTCTGGAGCTGCTGCTGCTGCTCCTTTTTCGGTTTTGTTCTTTAAAAGAGAGGCGAGAGGAGGAAAGGAAATAGGAAATAGTGTGCCTGCATTTGAGATTCTCTTTAAGGATTTTTCTGTTGTGGTGGGGTGTTTTTTGCCATGGGTATCTATAGTAACGCTGCATACGGCCACGGTTCTCTGGAGAGCAGCATTCCCTGTCTTCCCGCTTGTGTTCTTTTTTCCCAAACTTCCTTCCTCTGCCGCTCCCCAGCCCTGTGCAGTGCGACTGAGCCACCTCCGTGGCTTCCTCACCGCCTTGCTATTCACTTCTGACCTTTAGTGTCATCAAACCGTCCGCAGATAAACTGTCCCATGGATGCACCATCCAAACACTGTGCGGGCCAAGAGTGTGGTGTGCAGTTTGCTACTCTGATGCAGGATCCTGCGGGGCACTATTTATCTCTAATGACTTTTTACCCCTCCTGAATGGGTCCTGTTTGTTGAAACCTGACAAGGCAGAGCACGAGCCCTGGAGGCAGAGGTGCCACCCGTGAGAAATGGGCACCAACAGGAGTGGGTGAAAGAGAGGAAAAAAAATCAGGCAGCAAAA
>VZRU01013197.1:93857-126849 GCA_013398155.1 Pedionomus torquatus
AAAAAACCAACCCAAACTTACCTACTCAATTAAATGATGCACTGTTCAGCCGTCAGGTGGTTTTGTTTAAGTCACTCTTTATCCCCTCTGGAATAAAGAGCTGATTATAAAAAAGGGAGGGTGGGAGGACAAAGTCTCCAGATGATTAAAAAAACCCCAAAGCTTAAGGTATTTTAATGCAAAGCTGCTCCGGGGTGCGTCAGGCCCTCCTGCTTTTATAAAGAGGCTTTGCTTTTAGGGATCACCTGTATCGGCTCCACCGGCTCCAGGAGTAGCAATGGGCTCCTCCAACAGCTCGCAGGAGCCCCCACATAACGGGACCCCAGGACCCTTTGATGGCCCCCAGTGGCCCCACCAGGCCCCGTGGGGCATGTACCTGTCGGTGGCCGTGCTGATGGGCGTTGTTGTGGTGTCTGCCTCGGTCGTGAATGGCTTGGTCATTGTGGTTTCCCTCAGGTACAAGAAGCTTCGATCGCCCCTGAACTACATCCTGGTGAACCTGGCCGTGGCCAACCTGCTGGTGACGCTCTGCGGCAGCTCCGTCAGCTTCTCCAACAACATCAATGGCTTCTTTGTGTTAGGAAAACAGATGTGCGAGCTGGAGGGCTTCATGGTCTCCATGACAGGTAAGGACACGAACCTTCAGACACATCTTGGTCCTTGGTTGGTGCCTTTGCATTTAGCAAAGAAGCTCTGGGGGAACATTTCTCAGCTTGCTGCATCTCCTGAAGTCAAGGCCTCCACGCGTGATGCAAAGCTCCTCTCCTTCAGCTATTCTTTAGCACAAGGAAGGGTCAGTAGGTGGTTGACTGGGCCAGGTCACCAGACCCTCTGTCTTGGTCCTCACAGGGAGGGAAATGTCACTTGGGCACGTGGGGAGTCCTCCCTGAGGGTGTGCTTTGTGGGTGCTGTCTAGCTGCTGTGTCAGCACGTGGGTGTTTGTGTGTCCACCAGGAAGCCCCACACAAAACCTTTTGTCGAGGACACTCCAGCAGAGAAGCTGTGGTTGTGACGGTGACACACCACAGACACTCCATTGCCAACTTCGTTTTTAAGGGTTGACTATCCCGACCACTCTCCCTGCCAGACGAAAAAGCCTGACACCTCATTACAAGAATATTTACTTCAACAGCTCAGAATTAGTGTCTGCCGTGTCCCAGCACGGGTGGCAGAGCCTGTTCCTAAGACACAAACCCTCCTCTTCCTTCCAGGCATCGTGGGGCTGTGGTCCTTGGCCATCCTGGCTTTCGAGCGGTACGTTGTGGTCTGCAGACCCCTGGGAGACTTTCGGTTCCAGCACCGACACGCCGTTGGCGGCTGCGCCTTCACATGGAGCTGGTCACTGCTCTGGACCACCCCACCGCTCCTGGGCTGGAGCAGCTACGTGCCCGAAGGTAGGGGAGATGCACTTCAGATGTGAGCTCAACTCCACAGCTGCTTCCTGCACATCGTTTCCAAGTGTGGGGTAGCTGGAGAGGCTCTACTCTGGTATTTAAAAGGTAACAACCTCTTGATTTCTCAGTCAATAGTCCCCTCTCAGGGGTTGTTCTTCAGAAGTTACCCACTGCACAACACGCTGCAGCCATTCTTCCACATCTGATGGATGTTGGTGGCAGGTGGTGGAGGGGGCAGCACCAGCGTTTGCCATTTTGGAGCCTCTATCCAAGCCCAGGATGGGTTTAGGTTTATTTCATAACATTTGTTGCAGGTCTGAGAACCTCTTGTGGGCCAAACTGGTACACCGGTGGCAGCAACAACAGCAGCTACATTTTGGCCTTGTTTGTCACCTGCTTCGTGATGCCCCTCAGCCTGATTCTCTTCTCCTACACCAACCTGCTGATGACCCTGCGAGTGGTAAGTACGGTGAGCACAGGGGAACCAAGTGGTGATTAAGGTGCTGGCAAGGCACTTCTCCAGCAGGATGAAGAACCTCAGGGCAGGTTCTGAATGACAGTCGATGGAAAGAACATCTCTCCTGGTGCTGGTGTGAGGGCACCTAAGGGATAGAGAGGCTGCTGGAAGGTGTTCAGCGGGCATTTCTCTCAACAAAACCCCCCACAGGCCGCAGCGCAGCAGCGGGAATCAGACACGACGCAGCAGGCGGAGCGGGAGGTGACACGCATGGTGATCGTGATGGTGATGGCCTTCCTCATCTGCTGGCTGCCCTACACCACGTTTGCCCTGGTGGTGGCCACCAACAAAGGTATCACCATCCAGCCGGCTCTCGCATCCCTGCCCTCCTACTTCTCCAAGACTGCCACGGTTTATAATCCGATCATCTACGTCTTCATGAACAAACAGGTGAGAGAGAACACCATGAGCTAACGAAACCACAGCTTCACCAGAGCTCCTGGATGACTTAACGGCCTCATAAAATGTGGAGGAACCGTCTATCCTCTCTGGAAGCGCAGACACAGGCTCGATCCAGGAGCTGTTGTATCAGCAGCAAAGTTTTGAGGAATAAAATGGAGAGGGAGGGAGCAAGATCCGAGCCTGAACAAGAGCTCATTTTCTGCTTCTGTGATTTTATTGGGTCAGGCAACTTAATTTTAGATCACAAATTGCTCGCTGAACACACAAAGCAAACAGAATGAAACTTTTATTGTCAATAAACTGCCAGGGCCTGCAAGGAGTCGGGCTGGGAATCGATACGGCTCTCGCCCCAGATACAGCAAGTGTCTGCTCCTCAGCCTCTGCCTCCGTCTGGAGGTGGACACCAGCTGTTTGTCCTTCCCTGCCCAGTTTCAGAGCTGCCTGCTGAAGATGGTCTGCTGCGGCCGGCGCTCCTGGGGGACAGGAAGAACTGCTCCAGCTGTACCCGGTCCCCGCGCAGGTGTCACTGCAGACGGGATGAGGAATAAGGCGACACCGTCCCCCCCGGTCTAACCACGGCCAGATCTGCCTGCACCAACGCCAGCTTCGGGCTCAGCTTGTCCCACCCAGCTGAGAAGGGCCCAGGGCTGCAGCTGCTCCCCACGGGTGGCTCTTGGAGGTTTGAGGGGTCCCCAGCAACCCTCACACTCCCATGCCTCTTTGGGGAGCAAAGTCTTTTCGGGGGAAAGGAGCCACCCGATGGCAGGGTAAACTGCAAACTTTTATTCTGCTCCCCTAAGGAAACACCCTTCCCTCCCAGCCTTGGGGCACTGGGAGTCTTTTAAAATTGGAAAGAAAATAAATTTGTTTTTCCTTGGAGTAAAACATCCCACGTTGCTGTTGGGCCCCAGGGTCAGGCTGAACACGCTGGGTGTGACACCACCTGCAAAGGGGCCGGGGACAGAGCCGCAGCGTCACCGTCCCCAGACACAGCGAGGCCTGTTTGCCATGTCCCACTGCGCTGAGAAGGTCGAGGTCACGCTGTGAAAGGGGCAAAATCCCAGCAGGTGTATTTAAGAGCAGATAATAAACATTAATAACTGCGATAATAAACATTAATAAACACTGACAAGTTCATGTGCATCTGCTTCACCAGCTGATGGAGGGTTTGACAGAAATGACGGCACCTCCCACCATTACAGCTGGCACTTCTCTGGTGGCAAGCGCCACATATGCCATCGTAAAGGGTAGCAAGAAATAGAACAGTTCAAAACCACGGAGCTAAGAAGAATGCATCTTAAATCCACTGATTTCCCAGCCAGGGTGAAAACCCAGATTGGAACAGGATCTGTGGACCCTGAGGACAAGTCCCAGCCGAGCCACTGTCTGAAGGGCCAGGAGGTCAACAGAAAGCAAAAGATGCTGAAGCCCATAAGAAATAAGGCAAAAACCCCTCTGTGGGGTTCCAGAGTTACACACCTGATCCCAAGCCTCAAAGCACGTTTATCTCCACCAGCTGTAATTACATGTCTGGGCTGGGACGGAGTTTATCTGATTTAGGAGCCAAGGGATGAGGCTGCTGAGCACAAGGCTCAGACAACTCTGCAGCCAGCAATTCCCCATGAGACAGTGGAACCAGGTTCCTGTCCTTAGAAATGCTGTCAGTAGCTCAGCTGCTGTCAGTTAATTGTCTTTCAAATTTTGATTCTGAACTCTTGAATTGCTTCAAAAAAATGAGCCTGATCCCACGTCACGATGTTTAACAGTTCACGCTCCGCAGTTTTGTTTCCATCGCACACTGTCCATGGGGGTCGATCCCAAAACACGCCTCGCTCCTCTCCTGCTCCCACAGCTTTTGCTGTTGCAGCAAACCCATGAGGGGTTAGAGGGAAGCAGTGCTGAGCTGTTCACGGCCTCACCAGAGCACAGCCCACAGCCCCAGCACAGGCCAGCAGGAAGGCAATTTGCACTGGCACAGATTAGGATGACATTTTCGGGGGAAGAAGGGTGTTTTTCTGCCTGAGATTCTCTGCTCCAAAACAAGAGCAAAATAAGAACGCCAACCCCAGCCCGGTGATGGGTACAATGGAGCTGGAACACCAAACACTCGCTTTTCCTCTTGCTCATATTTGCTCAAACTCTCTGCAGGGTTCAGAGAAATCCAGCAGCCGCAGGCAGCGTCACCTCCCCGCGCAGGGGGACAGGACCCCATCCCCACCTCCCTTGGTCTCCACATGGCAATCCAAGCCTGCGTGCCAGCGGCTCAGAGAGGAATTAGAACAGCTCAGTATCACTGTTTTAATTTAATTAATTGGCCTTTCATTCTCATGAAGCTGAAAAGCAGCATTAGATGGGCCCCTTCTGACCTTCTCTGCTGTCTTTCACTGGTTCTTCTTTAATTCTTCCTGTTAATTACAGCTTTGTATCCATGCTTTATGTTATTAGGATAATTTACATTCATGCCAAACTTGCCATCTCTCACTGCTGCGTTCTGGGCTTGATAAGGAGAGCAGACAGGCCATGGGCTGACTTGAAAGGCACTTTACTACCAGAAATAAAAATTCTCCACATTAAGATTTAAAAAAAGATAGGGAAATGGTTCACATTCTGCTCACCATTTGGTTAGACAGATAAAACAGAGAAATCCAAAAGCTGAGATTTCACATGTTGCAAATCAATATTATATAATTGAGCATGGAAAAATGCACCTGCGCTTGCTCCACTCCTACTTGCTGCAGCCCTACAAGTTTTATTTACTTTTTATTTAATTCAGCAAGTCTACGAAAGGTAACAAAACACTGCCCAAAGTGAGAGGGAACCCCCCCAACTACTGATCAGTTGCGGATAACAGCCACTAAGGACAGAATAATGCAAAACACGTTGCAATTTGACTGTGGCAGGCATTTGGCATTACCTCGCTGTGATGTAGCACAACACCTCGCACAGCCCCGGGACCAAGGGAAAGCAGCATCTTGTTCCAGCAGCTTCTATCGAGAATATAAAGCTCTGCTTGCAGCAAGGACACAGAAGTGGCACGGGGAGCACCAGGTACCTGCAGTGGATACAAACTGGGGTTAGAACATGTCAAACTGTTGACTGGATGGAATCATGTGACGCAGAGACGTGAGCCCCGTTTCCCGTGCGCTGGTGCTGCTGGGCATGAGGTGCAGAATTCAAACTGCAGCCTCCTCGCTGCCAGCGCTGCTGCTCCGTCACCACCACGACACACCTAAATCCAAGAAAGAGTTTTATTTTTTCTTGATCCCTTCTGAAGAGAGCTTCCCCCCAGGCCTGCCAGTCTGCACCATCTTCCCCGGAGTAGCTCCATCAGCACCTGGTTGAGTACATAGTCTGATGATGGGAAATAGAACTAATGATCAGTACAAAACCCAACCGAAAAAAAAAACAAACAACCCACCCCAAAACCAGAAAAAGAACCACATGGCAGCATAATAACCTTGGAAACTTTTATTAATATTATTAAATCAAACTACCTAACAGCTACAGACAGGCAGAATTTCCTACCTAACCAGGAAGGTGGTACAGTCCCAGCAGCTGTCAAAAAGGGACAAGAACAATCTTCTACACCCCTTGCACCTTAACAGCATTTATCACAAGAGAAGTTAAATACGAGGTCGCTGTGCCCGTCAAAATTCTGGACTAAGCCTCAATTATATCCAGGGATGATTTTTTCGGATGAGCCTACCAAAAGCATGGTGTAATTAAACAAGTATCTTCGTAATACTAAACAGATTTTCTCCTATTCTTGTCTAACGCTGGCAGGGAACGGATTGCTACACTTGCAATCTCTGGAGAACATTGCCTTTTTCTCATTAGCTTTTTGCACAGCAATTAATCCCCTTAATCAGTCAAATCAGTTCAAGACTACATCACAAAAGCACTAAGAAAAGAGAAAACAAGAAATTACCTTGTTAAATTTAACGAGCAAGGAAAAACACACACTCCACGGGCTGTAACGCTGTTCCACACTCCAGCACGAGAAAATTTAACAAGTGCCTGAGCAGGAAGAGCAGCCCACGGAATTACAATCATTTTGTCTGTAACACCGAAAACTGAAACATAATGTAACTGAGCAAGAAATTCTTTTGCTTTTGAAAGCATGAAAGTGCAGGAAAAACCCCACCACATCACCAGCTTCGTAAAGAGGTGTTATCTACAGAGAACGGTCCAGTCCTGCGATGGTACTGACACTGCCTTTAAGTGCAATGACGGTGTAAAACCAGAACAAACTGTGTTAACAAAGCAGAGCATTAGATTTTCTTCTGTACTTGCTGCTGCACCGAAAGGGAATCCAAGCTTTACAATCATTTGTGTGGCTGGGAAGGGCTGCAGTTCACAGGCTGAACGGTGTACGAGCAGCAGTAAGCAGGTGATACACTGGAATTTCTGCACTATCCATTCTAATCATGCAGGAGTGCTCTGATCCAAAACAATTATCCTGCATGAAAAAGAAAAGAATTACACAAGTAGGTTTTTTTCCTTATATCAAACTGCAAGTTGAAGGGGACAGGATTTCATATTGCCCCCCTCGCCTCCTGGGGATGGAAGCCAGAAAATACACCAATTTCTGCCAAAAGCCCAATTTAATTCACAGCAAGGCTCACCTGAATGGCGAAGATGTAGACGGCTCTTTCTGTATGTGGAATTTCTGATCTTCAGGGTGAGTGTCTAAAAAAACATGTAAATTCAGCTCAGAACTAAGAACACCACATAGAGCCACCCAACACTTCAAAGAGAAGGCCCGGGTTCTGTCAGCACGTAGCAGGGCGCTGAATCAGACACTACAGATCTCTGCTAGACCCATTAAGTTGCTCTCGTAACCAGAAACCAGCCGCAGCTCTCTTCTGCTGGGTGCATTACGCAGGACCCCCTTTGTGAGCAGAAACTGGTTTGGTTTCAAAGCCTGAGGCCCAAACCCTGCCAGTTCATTCGATCTAGAAGTCTGACAGAAATTAGGGTCACACAAGCTAATGCCGTGCAGATAAAACCCATAATGATGCTACTTCCAAATCTCTAGGTTTAAAAATTCCCATCGACATTTCCAAAAGTAACAAGTGGGAAGTACTTCCAAACTTTGGGTGCCTACTGGAAAGCAAAACATGCTGTAGAGCTACTCTGCTGTAGAAGTGTTAAATGCCCGTAACACTGCAGATCAGCTTCCTTTAAGTTATTTTGTGCTATTCACCGAAAAAGCAAAAGTTCTCCCTGAAAACTAAAGGCTACTGCATTTTTCTTTCCAGACAAAAGGCCAGTCCTTTTGTATTTCTGCATAGCACTAAAGGCATTTTCATTAACTCAAGTGTGTCAGTCCCCTCCCTGTAACAAAAAATCATCCTTAATTGAGAAATATTGAAAATGGCAGCTGTAGGACATCAGTCAGCTTTGACAGTTCCTAATGGAGATCTGGACATAAGAAAATAGAGGAAATGCTTTTATTTAATCTCGTGTCTTCCTCCTTATTTCTAGTTTGTATTAGAGGAAAGCCAAGGAGGTAAGATCAAGACAGATGTTTAAGGTTTTTGATGGCATTAGCACACACATCACAGGTACACACCAAACCACACTGGTAGGAACCACAGTCCTGAGGTGCCCAAGTCAGGCTGAGCGCTGAAGAGGACATGGCCTCAGCGTCACCAGGTGACTTTCAGTGCTTTCCACTCAGTAGAGGAAACTGCACTCTGAAACCCCAGCAAACAGTCCACAACGCTGTCACCCTCAACTGAGCAAAATAACTAGAAATTTTTCCAGTGTCTCTGGAGAGTTTAATCCCAGAGCAGCTTCTGCTCCTTTAAAATCAATTTTACCCAGATGGGGGAAACCAAGAAAGGCAAAAAGACTAGTCTGTGCAAGCTCAACAAATTCAGTGCTAAAAATATAATAAATGTGATACTGCCCAGCACAGCATCCAGAGCTTTACAGATGAAGAGGATCTTGTGGACTCCCTGCACAGCTTTTTGGTGTTCTACCTCTAGCCACAGCTCCGCCTTCTTCTTCTCCATTCTTCCTTCCAGCATCTTCTGGCTCTTGTTGGCTTGCAGCCCTTGAATGACAGAGTTTTGTTTATCATCCCCCATTTTCTTTTAGACAGGATGAATACAGAGCACTGAACCAGAAGCCTCTGGAGATACTAAGTACCTTTTTACTTTCACCCTGACCTATAACAGGGACTTGTCCCTTCCATCCCCTAAAGTGCCTCTCCCCGCTAAGATTACTGATGTGCTTGTGCTTTACATGCGAATGCGGATTCAATGATTCTTTCCAGCACAGCATTGAGTGAGTGCAGTCTGACTGTAGGTGTGAACAGGCTTTGGACTGAGCCATTTATGAGCACGATGGTGTATGTACTGCAGGAGTTGGCCTGCCCTGTTGGCAAGATCCTCCTGGTTATAGGGACATTTGCAAAAAAAACCATCCTGATGCCAAATACAAGAATATCTTGTGCTCCTTAGCAAGATACATGTTGGGAAGACTCATGACTACTCACTGGCATTTATTATGGAGTTGTTCAGAGTTACTGGGCTCTGATCTTTGGTTCCTAGAGAAAAAGAAGTTATTTGGACTATGAATCTTTTCCTTAAAGTGATGCATACATATTTGTGCGTATATATATACACATATTTTCTACGTTTCCTCCTATATTGCCATGACAGTATAAACACCTTCCCAAACTCATCTTTAAAGTCTATTCTAAAGGGCTGTCATGATTCTGTTCTCTTAATGTACATTCTTCTCCATCTCAAAAAACCCACCATCCTGTCAAATTATGTCTGATTTATGTGAAGACTACGCATGACCTTCCAAGCCTATTAAGTATGTGCTTTCGTTCTAGAGAAAATTGTATTAAAACCCCATACTTTTCCCTCTGAATTTAGTATGGAGAGTCCCGATTGATGTCTCTAGGCAAGTCCCTGACATGTTACTGCCTAAAGAGTGACAGCGCATTTTCTGAAAAGCCCTGCATAGGTCTATACACAGAACATAAATAAAATAATCTTATGAACACAGTATCAATTATCAGCTAACCCAAGAGTGTGTCCCTGAGGTTGTTCTTCAGTCTCCTCATCTCCAGGGACAGCATGGAGCATTCTTTCTAAGATATCATCAAGAGTAGAGTGAGCCCTGTTGAATAAGAGATTTGAGATGGATGCTGGCGAGTTTAATACTACACATTTTAGAAGAAAAGAGTCACAATTATCAGTGTTCTTAAAAAAAGTTGGCTTGCTGAAAGCAGTGAATCCTGTCAAAATATATGGGAACCGTTACTCTAAATCTTTGTAACTCAAAGCCAAATATGCCTTATCACCCTTTTTTCGTACCTTTCTGTTTCCTCTGCTGGATTAAATGACTCCTTAGTCCATAAACTATGACTTCTCTTCTCATTTCCCTCAAATTCTTTTTCTGATTCTCTGTCTTCCATGTAAATTTGATCGTGAACTATTCACATAAACAGAGAGATTTTAACATTAAATGTATGAAGGATGATAATAAAGAAATTAAAATGCGGTTTTATTTACTGCTTTTGGGAAACTTCCAGTCATCCACTATTCAATTAATCTTTCCTCAGCAATCTGCTTCTCTACCAGTTAAGCAAATCCACATTATCTACAGTCAAAGGTGGCCAGTAGCAAGACCTAGATAAATATTTTACTGTAACGCATTTTTAGATTCACAGGACTGAACATTTCGCTTCATACTAAAATGAAAAATGCATGTGGGAATTAATCTTTAATCTTTCCCCTTACAATCCTAGATACAGCAGGAAAATCAAAAGAAAACCTGTGGATGTTAGCTTTGTTACCCTACTTAGCAAAATCCAATGATATCCCCCCTCCAGACTTATCTCAGTGAGTTCTGTTCCCTACAGCATGTGAATATATTCAGCCACCTTCTGCTAAGCTATGATAAGCAGGAAGCAGTAGGCTGTCACAAAAATGGAGTCTGAAATAGCTGTACTTTATGCAAATACAACAAAACCACAGTGATTGAACAGCAAGCAATACAGGCTGCTGCATTCCTTACCACCTGAAAACAAGATACTCCTATGAATAAAGTCACAGTAGCTTCTATCCTTTGGGTAACAATTTTAAATGGGAAAAAGATCTAACAAAGCTGCAGAATAATGCAAACAAGTGCCAGTATCATTCTCAAGTGACTATGTTATTTAGCTTTTTTACAGAATAAGTAATGTCCTGCCTTTTTTTTTTTTTTTTAACTGCTCTTCACTTTCTGACTCATTGGAAACAAATGCAGAGCCTACAAAGATTTAGTTTTTCTGCTCCTCTGACATTACTTGCTGTACATCTAAAAATCATTCCCACTTATTATTGGATTCGCTACTACTATCTTTAGTATCTTTGCCACAGAACAGGACATAAACTATTGATTACCCCAACGGATGCTATTTTCTTAGATCATGAGATCAGAAGCAGCATTTCATTGTGGTGCTTAAGAAACACAAGCAGTCAGTGTGCAATGGCTACTTTCTCAACTGAACCATCTTCCCTAACTGGAAACTTCAGCTCCATTTTACGTCAGCTGCCCACCATCTGTATCTCTGTGGGGTTTTTAACTTAGGTTTGAATAAAGCAGACGGTACAGTGGCGTTATAGAAGATTAACTCCGATAGTTCAGACCTGCAAGTCTTTCCCATCAGACCCCCTTAGACTTTGGAGAGTAAATACAGACAGAAAGACAGCAGACACTGGTGGAGGGGGTGTGATCTGCAGACACACTGCATATAACCTTAACGAGAAAGGGAGAATCCGCTCTGAACCACAAATACCAAAAGTAGCTTAAAACTTGAAGTTAATGGTACAGCTGAACATACAGCGACAAGTATTCAGGGTAATTCTGCAGCAAGGCAAAAGTAATTTTCTATCTGTAATCTCTACGTCAGGTCTATTACCAACTAACCATTTATTTGCACTCTGCCGTCATACAATCCTTCCTCTTCAAAGTTTTGAGCAATGGAATCTTCATGCTTTAAACATTCTGTTAAAAACAGCAGATTTCCTTACTGAGCTAAATAGTCTTTCTAAATTGTACAACATTGTACCATATTACTTGGCCATACAAATTTCGATGAAAAACTTTACATAATGTATTTTTTTCATATATTGATCTTACAAATTATCTCTAATCATTATTTATTCACTTGATGCCAGATGGTGAATTCATTTTGGTGAATGAGGAAGTAAAAAGATTAGAACACGTCTTGGTGCCTTGTTTCTAGAAGAGCATAGGGCCTATATACATTTAATTAACCGGTGTTAGTTTAACAACAGTTCACAGCTGAATAACCAAAGGAAATTATTCTGTAACACACCCAGTAAAAATAACACAGATTTTTTTTACACTGTGTTCTGTCTGAAGATGTATGTGATTACTGAAAGAAATGTAAATCACTGACACTAAGCTCGACAAAACTACCTGAGGGGTGCATCTGCCCAGCTTGCATTTGTTTCAACAGAGAACGAGCATTGCCCTGGGACACCTTCCAAAAATTCAGTCTACACCAAGTCCACCTCAGTGTTATATTACATCTTCACACAACAGACTAGCTGCTGTCATCACCAGCAACTAACCACTACATGATATGCAGAAACTTCACAAACTAACTTAAAAAACTGCCAGTAATTTAAGCTGTTGATGCTTAACTTTCTAATCATTGACCTGGTTGCAACTAATTTGGAAGCTCCTGTGTACTTTAGTAGGGAATTATTTGGGAGAAATCCTGATTGAAGACAGCTGGCAAACCTCATACCATTTTGGGTGAAGTGCCTCTTACCAATTTCATCCAGCAGCTCTTGGGCAGGTGGAGGCAGCTCATCAATGAAGCGGTTCGGTGCCTGTGAGAGTGCTGAGGTAGGAAAAAAAAAAAAAAAAAGTCCAGTTAATTAGCAGTGATTAATCCTTAATAACTGTGATATAGGCTTACATTAGGACAGCACCTTGCTGACATATTTCATTTATCAACCTGCATGACCCTGGTTCATTCACATTTTATCAGGTATCCTTAAAAAAATTCATAATTAAAAATCATTTAGAGCAAGACTTGCACATTCAGTTTTCAGTCCTGTATTGCAAATTTTAGCCCCGTAATATTTACACTTCAATGCAGGTTGATTAGAGGTCAGGGTTCTAGTCTGCAGGTGCAAACACAAAATCCATAACCTAATTACCACTGGCGATATACAGTTGTGTGCAAAGCTGCTCATTCCTATAAAAAGAGATGCCCAAGAAGAAAACAGAAAAGAGAAGTAAAACTGCAAAATTTATTTTCAATAAATGGTGAAACAGATTTGATCATTCTATTTGGACTGGGCTGAGACTTACCAGCTGCCGCCTTGGTGCTTCTCAAGGACGAAGCAACGACTGGCAACCCATCCTGTGTAAGATCATACAGAATGAAACACAAGAAAGGTGAAGAAATGCTGGTCTTCAACCCTCTCCTTCAACATACTAAATTCAAAATAAGGTAAGGCCTTAATTAAAGCCTTAGCTGACCACTGAATTTTAAAATAAACTTTTCAATCAGTTCAGAACATGAACACAGGACACATTCAGGTAAGCCACACGTGTCAAAAACAGGCTGCTGTGCACTCTTGTTTTAGCTGATCAGATACTGTTAGCTACGTAATCTTTATCCATTTCATCACTGTATGGACAATGGAGGAGAATTCTCTGAAAGGACAGTTCCAGCATCTCTCAAGTTCCCATTCTCTGCTTTGAATCTTTAATTATTAAAGCCAGGCACACCTATTCATCAAACAAGCCCCCCCAAAATCAAGAATCGGCAGTCATAGGCAAGTCCTCACTGTCAGCAAAATGAAAACAGGTACTTCATGCACAATAAGATTTTTTAAGCAAGTGACACAATCAAGCATCTCCACAGAGCCAGCCAAGGCAGCACCGCACTGTTAACAGGCTTAATGAACTCCAAGTGTCTGCTGCACAAGCAGAAAGACACAGACCTCACCTGATGACAATGAATGCAGTTGCTACTGTTCTGGTTGAATAAACTCTAATTTGATCTTTAAATGACAGTCCCATCATTGAATAACAGTAAGAAAGGCATAAAGGCAGCTATTTTATACATAATTGTCTGAAAAGAATGTTAAGATAATGCCGTGGCTCCAGAACACCTTCAATTCCAAAAAGATTACGGGAAATCACTAGTGACCTTGGAAACTGTCAACTCCAAAGAGGGAGGGTTTTTTGACAGGATAAAGGTGATAACACTATGTCACATCTGCTCATAAAAAGGACAAACTTAATCCTCTAATACAAGGGCTTTCTGAACATTTTCTTGCTTCTGAAGTACTAGAGACTTCCACTTTAGTTTTCTTCCTTGAAGAACCACTTATTTCTGTACTCATTTATTTTCCCCCACTAAGTTTTGAGAATTCTTCAGTTTCACAAGAAAACTTACATACTTGAACACATGTGTTGATTTTAATTGAGTTTTAATCCCCATTTTCACATAGGCAAAAGCCTGTAGTTCACAAATCACTTGTGAACTGAGTGATACAGACAAGCAGCCTGCTGTGACCCCACTTCATGGTGGTGGTAGATTTTGGTGGTAAGATATCGTTTTGCAGATACTTACCACTTTGGTGTTCCAAGATTACCAGATCAAACGCTGGGAAAAGGCAATTCTTCACAGCCAGGGAAGGGATGGAGGGCAGGTAAGGCCACTTTGATGGGTCAGTACTTATATACAATTAGGTGCAAGGGAAAGTCAACTCTTTGCATAATCAGCAGCATACTGATTGCTTTGAAATCAATCAGAACTTTTGTCATTACGTCAACAGATCCATGATTCCAAAATACAAAGACCTAGAAATATTTCTCTGTTTCTCATTTTGCATTTCATTTAAGGAAAATGTTTTTTAAAACAATATTTTAAACAATGGCTGGCATAAATTTTCTAGACTTACAGGCTCATTCAATTCAGAGAAGCAAACTCCCGAAGCAACCAAAGGAACTTCAGGGCTCTTTTGCTCTTCACAGGCTGTAGCAAATGTCCTGGATGCTGCAGAGGAGGTCTCTTGAGAACCACAAAAGGAAGAATCTGAAGCTACTTCACGGCAGCTACTTCCAAAGGGTATTAGAGTTTTTTCTTCTGGGGAAAGGGAAGGGAAGAAAAGAAAAAAATGACAGCAAAGCTAGAAAGTCTTTTTTGATGACATTTCAACAGAAGCAGAAAAAGGTTTCTTGTACTTGAACAGGCACCAGCACAGGAAACTCTAAGCGATTATTATTCATAAATGATCTTTAAACATAACTCCAAACTGATCATTCAGAAGTTCCACCTCAGATATTATTTATGCAAAATTTACAGAGAAATTTCGACCTCTGCATTACACCAAATTAATTAAAGTACAAAGCAAACGATAATCCATTGCTCTTAAACAACCCTTAAGTTCAACAAACAATGAGATTGATTTATCAACACTCAAAACGTCCTAAGTGCTTAGCGCATCGTCTGTCTCTGAAATGCTAAAATTTACATGCATCACTCCAAAAAATTTTAAATGTCTAAAACAATTTCTGATTTACGAAATGTGCCTTTAACTACTAAGTAATTATCTTTCAGAGACCTTTGAGATAGTGGCTTTTTCAGCTGCGTCCCCATGAATTTTCCTTTAATTCTACATGAAGAGATTTATTTCGACCAAACAGGCTCCCACTCCAACGCTGTCACTATCCAGACCAAACCAAGGAGATTTCAAACAACAGGGACAGCGTTTTTTGCAGTTACTTATTCCCAGCCTGACATTTCTGCATTGGTATTATGTGAATGGAGTTTCCATGATTCACATCAAAGATTTTTACATTAGCAAGTCCTGGCACAAGGGTGGTCTGACTCCTGGCACAGAAAGGTTAGGTAATTCACTGGTCCTTCCCACTTTCCTCTCCTGTTACCTGAGCGGAGCGGGGTGCTGACGCTCGGTGGTGCATGACTCACTCTGGGCGTTTTACAGTCCATATCCCCGCAGAAGTTCTCTTGCTCGAAGGGGATACTCGACAAATCCTGAATATCTGTCACCGATCTGAAGTGCAGAAAGACGTTCTGACAGTTAGAATAGCCACTTCTTGCACCTGAGAATCGTTAAATTCTGCTGTTTTCAAGTTCTTTAAGTTTCAATGTTAATCTAGTTTTCCCGAAGGCAGAGAGACTTTCCCTTTGAAAACTTCCCACAGAATCCTTGGGAGGCTAAAGATCACCATTTTCAATGATCTTGCAGAGACAGAAAAGGTTAATTATTTGCTTTCTTTTCCTTTACAGGATTTCTTTATTTTAATAATTCTCCCATAAAAGCAAGCTCAGGAAATTGCCTCCAAAAAGGGCAAGAACTTCAAATGTGAACCACTAAGCAGAAAATTCTCTCCAAAACCAAGGGAAGATCTGGAGGTTTTAAAAAAACTAATAATTCATTAATTAAGACCAAATGCAGGTCTTAAGAGCCTTTAAAAGAATTACCCAGATAAACTGAAAGTGTTCAAGATCTGCAGAGGCAGCAATGCCTGCTCAAGTTAGAAAAATGCTTAAGTGGGGGCAGGACTGGGATTATATTAAGTAAACCAGCATCTTCTGCAGATACCCCCTGGATGACATTGCCCTCAGAAGACCATGAAGTGAACAGATGTCTACTGTTTCCAAATCAGTAATTTCTATGCAAATCTCCATTATCTCTAAAAAGAAATTAACTTTTAAGTCACAAATCTATTCTGCAAGTTTTTCCTGAGAATCTTAATCACAAGATTATTTTTGTAATAAAATTTATTTCGCCACATGCTAATTATTTGCTCTTTAAAGTAATCTACTGTATAACATGGACAGAAGAAACAATGAATTGGTAAGACTTTAATGGGAAGATGTACACCCAAATTACAGTAAGTTAATTACTTATGAGTATTAAAATACTGTATGTGATGGCTCTTTTATACCAATATCCCAAGTTATCACAAGAAAATATTCTTTCAATACTTCAAGTTGTTTTTTCTCTCTCAGATTTGGTCTGTCATATCTTCCTGTTTTGCACCAATGCAATGATAATGACCAACTTGCTGAAGTTTTGGCATAGACAGCCTGTGGTTCTTACACATCTTTTTCTTTTGCTTCTTCTTGTGGCTTCCACAGTATCGCTTCTTGTGCTGCTCCAACACTGGAATGAGGGAAGAAAGGTCATATTCATTGATCCTATCAGAAAATTATGAAAATAAATGTATTTCATTCTCTCTCCAAGTTTAAAGGTCTACCTTCTTTCTGAGGTAGGCTGCAGCTCATGAAAACTTTTTGCTTAAAACTTTAGAAGATGGAGAGAGCAAGCATTCTAGGAGAAAAATGCCATTTCAACCTCATTATGGATTTATATCTGGTAAGGAGAAAACTTCTAACTGACATATGCAGCTTGAAAACAAAACTCAAAGTTAAATAAGAATGTACAGACATATATAACTACGTTATGATCATTCTTTGATTGGTCTGCATTGAAAGCTACTCTGTCAAACTACAACAAGCCCACTGAAGGCTAAAGAGCGATTCAAAGGGTAGATGAGGCAGATGGTCAGAGGGAACAGCCTTCTCTGTCCTGCTAGAAAAAGCTCAGTTCCTAAGAGAAGGGAGCAGCCAAACCCATGACTTTTTACCTTAAAGCCAGGTATTTACACACTTTTTGGCAACCTTTGACACTGGTAACTCAGTTCCTCCAGCATCAAGAGACGGCACAAGGAGCTCTCACTTGCAGCTGCTAACTCTGGAGAAACATGAGGAAAGCTGAGCAATGGGGAGGGAAGGGGCTTTCAAGAAGCCAGAAAGCCACTGTTGAAAGACCTTCAGGGCAAGAGCTTTCTCTTTCAGCAAAAGTACCCCTGGGAGCATAAGGTGGTGATTCTGGCCAACATCTCTGCATATTAGTGGAATGTAAAATTTACAAAAATACTGGATATAAACACCTCATGTTTGACAGATGAGTCTGCAAGTCTCCACACATGGGCTAATGGTATCTGCAGGCAAGATACAGCGAGCATATTTGCATGGGATTGTTCCCACAGGAGGGAAAAAAGCATGATCTTTGTTCCACTTGAACTCCAAAACCAAAGCACAACAAAATTAAAACAGATGACTGACGCCTTAATTTGAATTACCTCTGCTCTGTTTAAGACTGTAGTTTATCAGTGTAAAAGGAATCGTAATACAGATGTGCCTTATTTTCCCCTATTTTAGCTCCCTTGTTAAGCAAAAAAAAAAAACCAAAAAACAAAACCACCCCAAAGTTGAACTCTGTAAAAGACAAAACCCCAGGAGATCTGTGAAAGTTCTTTAACTATTTTCTTGGCAAGGAACTATGGTATGTAGATAAGCATTAAAAAACACCACTGGCATCTTATTTGAATATTAGAAATACAAGCAGAATTAATGAAGAGAGCACACTTTATACCCTAATTTATGCTTCAACTAACGATGAAAGTCAGTCTATCTACCTGGCTACAGGCCTACGGCTAAGTCGATTCACTCCTGGTGTGTTACTGCCAGAGCTCTGCGCCGCTGTGCTGCAGAAAAGTGTTTTTCCTCCTGAATACAAATAACAAATGTTCCCTGTTATTGGATTTTGCAAGTACAAAAGAAAGCGACACAACTCATTGAACAGGAAATTGCAACTTTATTAAATTTTTTAGTTCTTGTGACCTTTGTTGTTGTCAAGAGACAAATGTGTTTTAAAGATGCATTTTCATAAACATACCACAGCTGCCAGACAGTCAACTGCTGAAGCACGGGGGAATATCGCAACATTTACAAATCTGAGCTGAGAGGCAACAGACTAGAAAAGCAACGATGATCCTTCCATTGTTCTGCACACACACAATGTCAGTTCTTACAATTTTCAAGCTCAAGATCCTTCTAGCAATAAGAATATTAATATATAAATACAACTCTAATTCAGTTTCCAGCATCACAGCAAGTTGCATAAAGAGATTAAATTTAGCCCTAGGGTAAAAAAAACCCAAACCCAAACAAACCACAAAGGTTGCAAACAAGTTTTGGTTTTTGAACACAGCAAATACATTATCAAATTCAACTGTATTTTCAGTGGCTGCAATGACTAAACCTCATCTTCCAAAACCCTGAGCATCCTGAACTCTCACTAAAATAATGAGGAATAAGAGGCCAAGTGACCTGAAGAACTAAGCTCCAGCCTTCTGACAGGAGTGCTGCTGACAAAAATCTAAGTGCAACGAAACCCCATCTCCCTGACTCAAAATTACCTTCAGAAGAAAGAGCACATTTACCTGGAGCCTGAATACCCGATCCTGTCTCCTCAGGTAACTGTTTCTGTAAAAATCCTTCATCTTCTAATTTGCCCTCAGCATCTGAGGTCTGAAGGAGGCGGGACAAAGGAAGCGAATTCAATTTCTCGCAGGCAAGCTGTGAAGGGCAGGAAAACTCTCAGAGGATGATGTTCACAACAATCAGAATGGAGAGACAAACTTCTCAAGAGCTTATCAGCAAACAGCCTGACTGGATTTAATAGTCCCTACCACAGTTTTGAATCCTCAAGAAATGAATGAAGATTGTTTTAGGACTATTCAGTGCTCTAATTGGCAGAGCTGTGAAGAAAAGGCTGAGATTATCAACTGCCTAAAACTTTTCTTAGTCACAGACTATGTAACTCAAGAAAGAAAAAGAAAAAGAAAAAGAAAAAGAAAAAGAAAAAGAAAAAGAAAAAGAAAAAGAAAAAGAAAAAGAGAAAGAGAAAGAGAAAGAGAAAGAGAAAGAGAAAGAGAAAGAGAAAGAGAAAGAGAAAGAGAAAGAGAAAGAGAAAGAGAAAGAGAAAGAGAAAGAGAAAAAGAGAAAAAGAAAAAGAAAAAGAAAAAGAAAAAGAAAAAGAAAAAAAGAAAAAGAAAAAGAAAAAAGAAAAAAAAAAGAAAAAAAGAAAAAAAAAGAAAAAAAGAATAAGAAAAAAAGAAGCCCCTGGTGTTTTGGGAGTTCCGAGTGTGGGGTTTTAGTTGCAAGGGGTTTATTTTGTTTTGATTTGTTTATTTTCAGGCCAGTGTATGTGTTTTAAAGAAACAGGGTTAGAGTTTTCTTACTTTTAGATAAATCTTTATTTGTATAGAATAAAAGCTGTCATTCTCCTGCTTTCTACAAGCTCTTCTTCAAATCAAATGGGAGCACAATAAAACCACAAGTTGTGCAACTTACGTCCAAAGTTCTTGATACGGACTTCATCCCTGTCTTTTCTGCTATTTTTACCTCTTGTCTGGAACCTCCCTGAATAGTAGGAGGAAGGAAATAACCAGAATTAGGAGCCAAGAATTCTTCAGATACATCAGGAGATGAATTAAGGGAACAGTGTAATTCCCTTGGATGCCCCTGTGAAAGACATCATCATTGGAGATGCCTTCTCCACTCTTCTATTAAAGAATATACATTTTAGTCAATAATGCGAAACAATACCACATCAAACTGAAATTATACTTAATTTGATCACTCTGAGTTTCAACCTACCTCCTGCTCCTTACGTTACCTTACACTTATAGGAAAGAAATAGGAAAGAAAAAATAATGGGGGGGACATGGGCTGATTGTTAGTCAGATCACAGCTGAAAAGATCAGTTGTCTTGGTAGCTCAGTGTACAACATGGAAACACCAGGCTGAACCATTTTAACAGATAACCAGCTGCAACTAGGTTTCTTGGCTTGCTATACATGCCCAAACCACAACAATGCCCTAGAGAGATTCTCAACTTGTTGAGGAAGGACTGAATGTTCACAAATCGCTGCCGCAGACTCTGCTTGTTCATCTTGTGATGGTGAAGGGCAACTTCTCCCTAGGATTTCAGAATGGGACAAAATTACTAGGCAAATAATAATATGACGTGAGTGATCAAAAACACTGATGGAATAGCAATGAGAATAGACAGTGAAACTAAATTTTCTGTCGGGAATATGGGAAAAAAATGAGATTTAAATGCTCATATCCTTTATCCATACTATTACAAAACCACTACCCACCACGGTGCTACAGAAAAAGCATCTCTGTAGTCCAGTTGAGAAATAAAGCATGAAAGCATACTGGTGGACTGGAAAGCTTTGGGCCTCCCATGATGGTTAAGGATCTCCAAGCTCACTGGACGTTACCTTCACCTGTTATCACATAACACTCATCTTAGTCTATTATTTATCTTCTAACAATGCCCAAATGATTGACCTGCTCTGGGGGCAAAACTCTGGAAGATAGAATTGACAACTATTGTAACAAAATCACAGAAGCTGAAATCTGCTAGGAGAGAGACAAAACCACAAGAAAATTTTTGCTTTTCAGCCTTACCTCCAGAACTTCTGAATGTAGACTCCAGATCACTCTCCTCAGATTCAGACCCATTCTCACTGCCCAGACCCCAAGACTCAACACTATCACCAGTTGGCCACCCGTATCTTTGTTGATCTTGACCTTTTTGGTCTCTAACAGCAACATGTTGAAAAGCTTCCTTTGTACTCTCTGCTTCACTTTCAGATGTATATTCAGATGGATATGCAGAGCCGAGTTCTAGATGTCCAGAGGCCACCCTTCTGGCCATTCGCTTTACTTCAGCTGCACAGGAAGAACAAAATCACCCATTCACACAACAGAAACCGGCCCGTCAAAGCATCCACTGGTTCTGCACTGTGTCTGCAGACTTGGAAACGCTGAAGTTACAGCCTATAAACTCCTTTATCATGAAAAAAGGTAAACGCTTCCTTCCATTTGAAGGAAAGCTTAAAACCTGCATAAATTGATATGGACACCTCCATCCATATCAAAGAAACACTTTCTGAGAGCTTGCGTCCTCTATAATTCATGCCTGTACTGCCATCCACTGGCCACTGCTACACTACACCCTTTCTAAATTCATACACTGTCTTTCCCTTACATCCTGCAAAACAGGGCTAGAAATTCTTTGAGCTTTAAAATCAAACCATCTTAATGCGGTTGTGATTATTTTACGCCCAGAATGTGCAAGACACAGGATCCTACTCGTTTGGTTTTCATCCAAGAACAGCCTAACAGAGCTTTGGCAATTAAGGCTCACAGACCTTCCTTAAGTAACAAGATGTGTTAAGTTTTAATGCACTGCACCAGGATTTGCTAACATTAATGCCAAGTTAACACCAATTTACTTACTCCTCCATCCTGATTGCATCATCCCTCTCTCCTCACTTATTTTTGTACTGTAAATTTCAGATCTTGAATTCGGATAGCACCTGTAATAAATCATCATGAAGTATTTTCCAGTCAGTAAAAGACAAGAAGTTGTTTTAATGTTAATTAAAAGGCTGAGAGCACACATGCTCTAAGAACCCAAGAGAACTAGCAGATTGAGCCATCAGAAGCTTAGAAAGCACAGACAGTTATTTAGTTCAGTTATTTAGTTCTATTATAGATTAACCAGCCAAGCTGTACATTAAAATTTAGATTTCAAAAGCTGTCAACTGCCTTCAGATGGTATCCCTCTATAAACAATAACAGACAATGAACACTATGGAAATTGATTTTATTCAGGTCAGGAAGGTGATCAGTGGCCAACTTAAGAACTTCAGACTCAGGTAACAACAATCCTGCCACCAACCTGACTGCAATCTAGAGGTCATTCACTTGACCATCTAACCAATGTCAGCATCTGGCATTCTTCTGTTAAAACCAAATGCATCCTTTACCAGTAGGTCTTGTTGATTTAACTGGGTCACGAATCAACTTAAAAACTGGAACGGTTTTCCTGACTGATTTGACCCAAACATTGTCCCCATCCTTCCAACTAATAATATACATTAATTTGCTCAAGCTCTGCCAGGTACTTTTAATATGTACTTTCCATCCATACTTAGAAATATAAAGGGACAACGTTAAAAAGCACATCAAACATAATGAAGTAACATATGCTCTATTGTCACTGGGCTTAACAAGACTGTTTGCTCTCGCAGCCCCTAACACAGGCCCTAGCCCTACATTTATGAAAGCCAAAGTATTTACACTGAGAATCACATGAGGCTGCACACAGAGAGGAGAATCACCATTACCAGTAACTCATTAGATCTCTCTCCTTAGGCACAGTTTTGGACCACTGACCTCTATCACAGTGGCATTTGGAATCTGACCGTCCTTCTTTAAGAGTAACTGCCCTGTCGCAGCAGTTCCCCTGCCAGCTCCGCAGCTGACGATGACTCACAGTAGGGTTCTAATTGGACAGCTGGTTTTTGGCTTACTAAAACCACATTTAATGCCACCCTTGATCCCAGACGCGTCTACCTTGACAGCGGCTGCATCAAGATGAATCTGCCAGAATTAACTCTTCCACGAATACAGTCCAAACTCACCACCTCTCTTCTTCACTTCCACTTGCTGCAGAGTGTGCATCGCCTCCTCTCTGACACTGCAAGCTCAACTCTTTTTTGCATCTTACAGATACACGGGGGAGCAAATGCTGAAATGAGTCCAACAAGCCGTGATTCAGCACATGCTGGGCATTCCGGTAATTACTGGTTGAGCTGTCTGAGATATACTACAAACCAGACGGTACAAACTTCATTCCCTAGATTGTATTTCAGCAGCACTGCTCATGAGAAAGGATGACAACTCCAGGTCTTGGCCTGCTATAAATCCACAGCAGAGTTTTTAGGTTTCATACACACTCAGTAGATTATCGTAACACATAGTTCCACGGGGAATGAGTGGAACTAAATGACTCCAGATTATTGGTACAGCAGGTACATACATTAATTTATCTCTTTCTCTTTAGACTAAGATTTAATTACTTATATTTAATAATGAAAATTATCTAAAAGTCCTTACTAATGACAGCTTAGACCTCCATAAGTATACAAATAAAAGTCTTTTTCTGCTTGCCCTTTTCCCTGACAGTGCCTTCTCCATTTAAGTACAGGTTTTTATTCCCTGCTGAGCCACTGGACTAGTATTTTGCTGGAGAAGGAGGGGAGAGAAGAAATAATACTATCGCTCTGCTGAGCTATTTTCATTCCTACATATAATGCACGTGGCTCGTGCGTATATTTTAAAAGTCAGATTCATCCCTCCTCTCGGACACCATCTGTAACCACGTCTCTACCTGCTAAGGAGTACAGAAGTGATACAGTCACCCTGCTCAGTGCTTTACCTCATGGTCTAGGCTCATTCGATCATCCAGGCTTTTCACCTCACTGAAGCCGAGGTCATGATGGCTGTTTTCATTTTCACTCATCTCATGAAAGCACTTCAACTTTTCATTTTGAATTGCCTCCATTTCCTTTGCTGTCTTTGAAACAGCTTGGAAACTGTCTCTACCTAACGCTCCTTGTGCCTGATGTGTTATCAGTGGTGGAATATAGACCCTTGATGGTGGACCTATAGCCTTCCATGAAAAAAAATTAACTCCTTCTGGAGTTAAAAGATTACTGGTATTTTGGGAAGCGTCATCAGATGCATTCCAGTGTCCTTCTTGACAAGTCTGCTTAGAAAGTGGATTAATTCCGACTTCCTGGAGCAGCTTCGTTTGCTTGGTGTCTATTTTGCCCAGTTTCTCCTCTGCTCTGCGCAGGGAATCTTCTGCCTCATGCAACATGCTTTGTACAATCTTTAAATCAAGCACACATTTGCTGATGTACTGCTCCTCTTGGGACAAACTACCCATTCTTTTCCCAGCATCTCCTCTTGCCTGTGCCAGTGCGCGAAGGTCAGAGGCCTCACTTGCCCTCTCCTCCTCTTCCGTAGTGTAATCTGTACCCAATTCTGAAAAGTCACCTTCCTCATAAATGGGCTTTTCCTCACAGATCACTCCAGGGGATGCAGAAAGATCTCCAAGGGTACCCTTACCACCTTCTTTCTGCTGCATTTTTTCATCTTTGAGAGTTTGACCTAATCCAGCTTCTTCTTCCATTAAGTCTTTGTGACATTCTGGAAAACTGGCAAAGATTTCATTGTGTTCAAAGCTACAGAGGCTGTCATCCACATCACTGCCACTGAAGGATCTCTGGGATTCAGATGCTACATCAGGATTTTTGTCCTGTGCAACAGGCTGCAGACCGGTTGATGCCTCTTGGTCCACTAAAGCACAATTCTCCTCAGGAGAGTCTCTTGGGGTAGTAGAACTGTCTGAAAAATTTCATTTGAAGTGTTAAGCCATTATTGCAGGTGTCCATCAAATACACTGCTTTCATACATTTACAAGATTTTTAGAGTCTTTTAGAGTTTACATGAGCAGCATTTAACACCTCTGCTGAAGACAGTGTGTCTGAACTTGAAATATTAACCAGATTTATAGTCTTGAGCTTACATTAACATTTAGGGCGGCACCTAGAATCCAAACCTAACTGCCTTCTATTTTCAAACTATGTCATAAAATCTGTATGAGCTCACATTTTAATTATTTATATTAGACCTTTACGGACTGAGGATCACTCTAATTGAAGGACACATGAAATCTTGTGAGAAGAAACTCACCAGCCTCGGTTATCTCTTCTCTCTGCAGTTCCTGTGTTCTCCTCTGGTAGCTAAAAGCTGATGCCAAACAGATGTTCACATCTGCAAAAACAGCAGGTCTTGGTGCTTTTGATACTTCATCAGCAT
Source organism: Pedionomus torquatus (assembly GCA_013398155.1). Classification (NCBI taxonomy): domain Eukaryota; kingdom Metazoa; phylum Chordata; class Aves; order Charadriiformes; family Pedionomidae; genus Pedionomus; species Pedionomus torquatus. The sequence goes on from VZRU01013197.1 coordinate 118,798, forward strand.
GACCAGTGTGAGACTTAGTTAAGTCCTGTAATACAAAAAATGGAATAAAAGATAACCATATTTGACACTTTAATGTCTCTGCCTTCTCTTTTAAAGCAGTTTGTCTCCATGATCAAAAAACAATATTCAATGTTTGGACTGCCCCCACCTAGATTTAAGCAGAAGAACTTGTATCTGAATGGACACAAACTCTGCCATTTTAAATCTGTGCAAAACTATGATCCTGGAAGTCACCTTTAAGTCATTTTTCATTATATATTGAATATCCTGAAGTCTCATGGAGCGGTTCTTCTGTTTAGGTTCTAGCCCTGACTTTACGATGCCGTAATAGGGCATAGGAAGTCTGACATCTGCTTCTAACTGTTGTCCTGAAATTATGAGCTGTTTAATAACTGAGTCTTCAAAACCTTTCCAGGGAGGGGTCTCTACAAGACATAAATATAGACTTTATGTCACAAGCTACATCTCAATGTGAATAAAGAAAAATTAAAAAACAAGAGAAAAGGAGATACTGAAGCACTGATGTCTGCATGCTCCCTTATTTACAACTACCGTCACAAACCAAATGAGTGCTCAGTTCAGTCTGGCATCTACTCCCTATCTTATTTCAACAGTGGATGCTTTACAGGGAGCTGAAAGCGATCTCTAGAAGACACTTACACCGTAAAGCATGCTCTGGATTCTTCATTACCAACTAGCTAAGAGAGGGTTTGATTTTTAGGGTAATTATTCATGTAATTTCACTGTCAAAATAGTCAAAAATCAATACATAACCTACATTACCTTATCTGTAACAACCGTAACAATACGCTGTCTGTAAGTTATCTCAGCAATCAAAAAGACGAAAAGGTGCACCCACTTGTTTTGCACATTGCAAAGAGTTAACTTAATGCTTTGCTATCTTCTTATGAAGAAGAAAGACAAAAAGAAGAAAAACACCAGACACAAAATTGTACCTCTCAAATTTTCTGATTACGTTTTACAAAAGTTTCCATGGTCTTTACTAATGTCATTAACATTTAGGATTTTTTTTTCCGCCTGAAACGTTCCTTTTCCAAGTTAACTTGGTACGAGCCATCACAGCAAGGTTTCATCCAGTCACACAGGGGAATTACACACACATTAGGGGGCTGACAGTCTGCACTGAAAACATTCAGTGGGTTACCCTAGTGACAAAAGCCTACACCTACAGATGTACCTGTCAAGGCCTCCTGCACGACTGTACAGAAGCTATAAACATCCGACTTCACCGTCACAGCTTTTTCAAGAATTACTTCAGGAGAGCACCACTTATAGAGCTGGACCGGGACAGGAATCCGTGTCAGATCACTGTGTTCTCCACCATCTTTGCTGCACAAGGAGAAAAAAAGTTGTAAATTAGGACATACAGCACACTCAACTAGAATCTACACCTTTTGAATTAAGCACCTGTTATATCTCCTTTTGGTTTAAATATCTTAAAGGTCCACAGTACATCTGTCATGTTTTCACACCAATAAATGTAATTTGGCACATTACAGTGAAGACTTTCCGGCAAAAGTAACACCTCCTTTAACAAATATACACTCCAAAAGAAATCAGAAAAAGTTGAAAATTTCCCAGCAGGAATTCTACAAACAACCCTTTAGCTCCAACCAGTATTCTCTGGCCATAGACAAAAACCAAGGTGTCACCTGGCCTGGCAACTTTTATTTTGCAATATATATGTATGTCTAGAAGATAGCTTCCTCCTCATTTGATTCTAGGGGGGGTGTTACACATGTCACAATAAGCTGGTACCTGAAATAGCCAAGAAACCACCAAGATTTATTAACAAATTGAGTTTACAAGAAGGTTAGGACCTTTGCTCTGTTCAGGCCATTACTACCAGAAAACTTCTGTTTATTACCAATTTCACTCTCTTTCTTTACACTCTAACCAGCCATTTACTTCCTTTCTAATCAGACTGCACTACAGGAAAGAAGCAAAAAATGTATAAAAATTGTAATTTACCCGGATGAAATTAATGGTGCGTCTCATAAAAGAAACACTCTTTCTGTCACTGGTGGCACTTAATTACTACCAGTACAACGAGGTGTGGAACCATGAACTGCTATAGGTAAGCCTCCATAAGCACAAGTTCAGTATAACAAGAGGAGACTTAAATTATCTGCAGCCCAGCAGCAGAATTAGTGACTGAAAGAGGAATTTCATCTTTCTTCTGTAAGATGAAGTTCTATTTCTCTACGATGGTATTTTTATACTCCAGTAAAGAGCTGCTTCTCTTACTAGTTTCTATTTTCAGGTATTTGTAACATAGAAACTGAATCTACCCAAAATTTGCCATACTGCCTGTGGCAAAGTTTATGTATCTGAGCAGTAAGAACTTGGAGTTCCTCACTCCTGTAACTCAGTTACCCGAATCAGAGACAGAAGCCTCTAGGTATCAAGAAGGGCACTTCAGCAGAATTTAGCACTAAATTTGACTTCATTTGTGTTCATCCCTTTCAGAGAACAAGTGAGGAAATTCTTTACCTCTCTATCATGTACTCCAAGTTGCATAGCTTTGCCTCACCAGAAGAAACAATTTGAATAGCGTATGAGGTAATGGAACGGTGGATAAATCCACGGGAGTGTAGAAAACGTAAGGCATCGTTAATTTGTAGCAGCACGTGCAAAATTGTCTCCATGTGCAGTATTGGGAATTCTGTACGCTGAAAAAAACAACACAACCAAAACACAACCCAAAAGTACCAAATTTGCATTGCAGGTCTTTAAAGCTGCATGTAGGGAAAAATTATTGTACAGAAGACAGCAAAAAAAGCACACATGAAACATCCTGCAGTAGAAGTCAGACAAATTGCACTTGCTAAATAATGGTCACCCTCAATACCAAACCAACTAATAACCCCTTAAAAGGTAATTACAAAAAAGATGGACTATGCCAATATCCACCCTGAAGCAGAATGAACTCTTAGAATTTCTAGCCGGTGACTGCAATTTGTCCGTATCTTAGATGTCTGCATTCACATGGTTAAAGGAATAATGTAACAACTCTATTAAATGGAAAAAAATGGCTGAGAAAAATAGGAAGTGACAAAAATGACACACAGATCATTTGCTGATTTGAGGAAAAACAAACAAACAAACAAGACAACTGAGTTCAAGCTGTCACTTTTTATACCCAGGCAGTTTGCCATGTACTATATGTACTACATGCAAACATTCAAGAGCAAAAGCTGCTCTCGCCACATCCGCAGTGTGCAACCACGAGCAGATTAAGAGTTCAATCAAATTTAACAGCAACCACTTTAAGACTGACACCAAACAAGAAAATCAATACAATTCCACCTAAACATTAACACAAGTATTTGCCAACTGCAAACTTTACCAGCTTATGCTGAGCATCTGACACTGCAGTACAAGAGAAACCCAGATACACAGAGTGATGATTTTATCTGCTTATTCTTTGACTAAACATGGTCGATGTAGCTATTGAATTTTTTCCTCTTAATTAATTATTTAAAAAACAAGTATTCCAATTACCCTTTCATGAAGGATGCTGTACAGTGAACCAAAGTTAACCCTTTCATATACTAAACGGGTTTTCTCCAAGTCACTAGACAGACAAACAGACATCAGCTGTAGCAAATGAGGATGACGGAGCTGACTGCAATGAAAGAGGGAAAAAAATAAATCGTGAGGCAAATCTGAGATTAAAAGAGAAAGAGTCCTGGCCTTCTAGGTGTTTTTATCAATACAAGATGAATGCTTCTAGGTTTTCATTAAAATACCTCAAACTCTAAAAGAACCATAGATTAGGAGGCATTTAGGGAACAGTGTTTACTGTCACAACCAGGAGAGAATCTATAAATAAGCTACCCAGGAAACAACACAATGAAGCATTTGGCCAGACACACGAGAAGAGAGCACCACCTTCTCCTGAAGGATCTACTGAAGAGCAAACAGAGTGGGGAGAGACAGAAGAGTCTGTATTTCTCCTTTGGAGAGAAAGTACAACCACAGCCTGATGGTCTTCCTGAGGTTATTCACATCTCCTCAGCTCACTGCGACACCCAAACCCCAGGAGCACTTGTGGCTACTGCACATTCTTTCTTACCTACTGCGTTCCTGCTCTGCAACAAGAAGATCAGCCAAGCGTAGTTTACTACAGTTCTGATGGGGCTCAAAGCTGAGTTCCTTCACTGTAACTCTGCTGCCTTCCCACATTAAGCTACAAGAAGAAAAGGAAGAATTTCTGAGAGTTCCTCCACAGTGTTTTGTTCACTTATGGAATTACTTACAAATAATTTTCTAATTCTAAAATGCTCTGCTGCTGTCTCCTGCTGTTAGTAACATTACTTTGAGGATCCCTGATCCAAGGTAAAGAACAAGGACCACCTAGAGGTCATTTCACTGAAGGCCATAAGCCCACTGTGACACAAGTCAGTGCTTTGGGATCACCAATTTGTCAATTCTCAGATGCCTCTGAGGCACAATTACTTGCTACACAATACAAAAGATTAAAAAAAAAAAAAAAAAAAAAAGGCTCAGTCTGCACTCACAACTCTCATTTCACCACAAGTTTGAGCAACGAGGCTGCAGATGCACATCCAGCAGCCTGAGCTCTGACCCAAAAATTACAAGGACTAAACACTGAACACCACAATCTGTGCACACCCAGCAACGTATTTATCACCACAAAGGGAAGTGGTGCTGAACCACAGTTAGCAGAGAATAATCATAATTGTATTGCTGGAATGGACCAGAGCAACCTACAGATATCAAGAGTGTCTAAAGAAGATCAGTGGACTGCAGAAAACAAGTTGCAAGCAGAAAGCAGTGGATGGATAGAGAACATACAAGGAAAACTATCAAACAAGGCAACTGGCTCAATACACCAAGAGGGACTAAACCCCCTTTGATTCCACTTACTTTGTCATCATCATGTAGGGTCCAACATAGTAAGAAAAAGCTGGTTCATCATCTGCCTGAACCAGGTCTTTTTCCCCAATAATAGGGAGAGATGCCAAGTACCCCAGATGCCCGCTGCCTGCAAGATAAAACTGAAACAAGACCAGGGCATAAAGAAACGGAATATACAACAGTTCCCAAGATCCATCACGTCTCTGGCAAGCTCACTAAAAACCTGAGTGCAAGGGGAGCACCAGCCAAAGCATCAAAATGAAATGGTAAGATCTCTACGTCTAAAGCTTAACTTTCTAGTGAAGCTGAAATAGGGAAAGCAGAAATGGTCATTAAGAGCTCCACAGGTGACATTTAAAAGCAGAGTTTCTACTGCCTGTTCCAAAACAGACCCCTCTGACAGGTCCTACTAACAACTAAAGGCCTGACTATTTGCATTCTTCCCATTTTTGTCCCACCATTTCAGTAGAAATAAGAAAACACTAAAATGAAAAATAAATCAGGTGGGATAATTACTGTGAAGAATATGTGACTGAAAAAAACTGTACTGCTACCACGACAAAACCATTGTCCATAGCTTCTTACCTTCCCAAACCCAAAGCTGTAAGTGCTCTTGGCTGCGTTAGCTTCACCTTTTAGAAATCTCCCCAGAGGACTGTCAAGATGCCTAAGTATCAGAAAACATAAACACTAAGAGTAACCAATACGCCAAGGCTTGGAGTTAAATACAAGAGAGAAATGCAGTTCTGTAACAGCCACGTATTTAAAATGTTGCATTTTTCTGGTCCCACACAAAACAGTCTAATGCTGAAATTCCAAATTACTATGGAACTCACTAAAACCCTTTAGAAACACCATTATAAAATGTGTTTAAAGCAAGATAGCCAAATTTTAAAAAATAAATAAATAAAATTCAGGCATCCTGCATTGCTTTTTCTTCACAAGTACGTATTTCTCCTAACACATATCTGACATAAAAGCCCTTGAATGATTGGAAACACACCCCCAAAAGATTTGCAGTCAAGAAACAAGCTACTTCATGTTACCACCATTTTAGTACTATGAAAATCCAGTACTTCATATTGCTGATTTCAAGAATGTCTCTTTTAACATACGGACATTTACAACTCTCAAGTTTCTAGTTGGAATTCTCACAACAGAAATTGTTTTTAAAAAATCATCATTCCTAACACACACTGGTTTTAAATTTGATATTGAAAAAAAAAATTAAAAAAGGGCATGTTCATTTTAAGATTGAGGAATATGGAAGCAACAGTCCTTGTAGTTTAATACTTCAGTACTCAAGAATATATTCTTACCCTTGAACGAGGCCCCCAAACCTAGACGGACTGCAGACCAGCGCATTTGAGGAGCCAACCTTCTTGAGTACATCAGAGGGAAAATTCTGAATGACAGCCTGCATGTGGGATGTGCAACGCTGTATAAATTCGAGCATCTTGAGAGGAGGGGGAGGGAAAGCAACAAAAAAATTTTAGTTTAGAACCATAAGATACACCATTTAAAATGAATAGATCATGACTACTGAAACAATAACTCATTACTTGCAATATTCAAATAGGCATTTCAAGAAATGGATACACAGAAAAGCTTCAAGAAGATCAATTACATGAAAATTTAATAAAACCTTATTTCACGCCACTAGATGACTAACTTTCAATACATTCACCCACCAAAAATTGTAGTATCAGGTTTCTTTTTAAGAGAAACATGTAATAACAGGAAAGAGGAGTATTATGAGTTTTAAATCAATATTGCAATTGTGATCAAGCCTTCTTGATACATTTTGCTTCCATGCCAGCAAAAATGCCACATTTGCTGGCGCTGCTTGGGCACAGACTGAGATGCACTTGAAACCTGCTTCAGTTTTACTCCTGAATCGCACATACATGGAAACAAACTACATACGTGAGGGATAGAAAACAAGGGCCTGTCATTCTGCTCACATCAAGGTCCCAACCAGTTACAGACAGACACATCCCTGCACCTGAGCAGACTCTTACTAAAATAATCTGAATCATTCAGGACTTCAAAAAACCATTACTGACATTGATAAATATAGTTATCTAACATGTAAAAACCAACAATTTCTCCCTGGAATATTGGAGTTTCTTTAAGATGAAGACAGGAGCACCTATCTAGTACATACTAAACGTGTATTACACACCCATACCTGAGCGCTGTTTTCTTTCCCAGCAGACATAGCCCAGCACTGAGGACTTTTTCCGCTTTTATCATGTACTCTCAGGTCCCCTCCTTCATCCAGTAACTTGCTAAGAATCCACTGATTGCCTGAGAAGGCAGCTGCATGGACCGGGGTGCTTCCATCGTAACAGCGACTGAGGAACGGCAAAGCAGGACTGTTGGGAGTTATCCCTACGGCACCAGCTGTGCTTCCGAGGGGAAGAGCAGCCACCTAGAGGGTTTGTGTACTCCCAGACAACACCACACACCGTGGAACAGGGAAAACGAGGAGCCTACTTACCCCTGAGGATCTTTGACTCAAATAGCAACAGCCATCTCAAGCACTTCATTTATATACTGTGAATATCGTGTGTTACAATGACTAAACCCAGCAAAAGATTAAACATTAATTTTAATTTAAAATAAATAATAATAATAAAAAAAATATACTTAACTGATTAGCGTCTGAGCCATAATCCAACAGCACATCCACTATTTTACGCAGACCGAGCAACGCAGCAGTGAAAAGTGAAGTTTGGCCCAGGGAATTAACAGCATCAACAAAAATCCCTACAAGAAACCAAAAGGTGACAAGGCGAGTGAGTGTTTCCCCAAAACCCAGAAAAGGCAGGGGGTGGTTAACACCGAAACCAACTGCCNNNGCGGAAAGAGGAGCAGAAGAACTTCCCTGTATCTTCCACCGCCTCCAATGCACCGCTTGTCCACCCTGATCTCAAACGCAGGATGTGCAAATGAGAGAGGTAAAGTATTAACCTGAATGANTAAAAAAATTCTTCTCAAGCAATAATTAAGAGTAAGACAAAGAGTTTATCACCGTAACCCACTTTATTTAAATTAATGAATGCCATTTTTAATGCCATTAATGAATAGGTGGTAACAAAGTGTTCTAGAGGATTCCGGACCGGCCACTGCACCCGGGCGGCA
>VZRU01013210.1:6061-26788 GCA_013398155.1 Pedionomus torquatus
GGGCTAAAATTTCCCCTTGAACATGATGTCAATATGTTGGCACGTCTCCTTTTATTAAGATGCCATCCAACTGATAACAAGTCCTGCTGTGTTTTACCAACATAAAAAATTAGACTGGAGACCAGGGAGCGGCAGGTGGCTTTTGGCACCAAGAAATAATCACACTTGATGTGGAAAGTAAAGTAAAAGGAGCCATCTGTTCACTGCAGGAGGACGTGAAAAATCACATTAACATATTGTCACTAACATCATGAAATACACAGTTAATAATAAATTTAGTTATCATGGCAAGCTGCATTGGAGGCTTCCTTAGAAAAAGTTATTGTGTGGAAGATGTGCTCGCTCGCGTCCCCTTATTGAGATCTATCCTTTTTTGTGCGGCAGCCCGAGCCCCGCCGTCGGTGAGCACGGGCGCGTGGTCTCTGCTGGGAGCAGCGGCGGCTTTGAGTCCCTCTCCTGCCTTTGCCCTTTCATCTGCACAGCCTGTCCCCAGCCTGCCGTCCTCGCTGCCCCGCGAGCACCAGGAGCGGCTCAGAAGGGAGGAACTGGCACCTCAATAGAAGGAAGGGAATGAAAGGCCTAGAGAAAAGGAGGAGTCTGGGCTGAGCTGTATCTGCCGTGAGCGCTGAAGGTCTGCTCTGGTGTCTGCCGCAGTCCCTGGGAAGCTTTCCTCTTGCTTCAGTTGGAATTGGATTAGGCTTGCGGTATCAAAGGTGGATTTGATGGGAGCTCGTTCGTTCTTTTGGTTGTGGTTGAGTTTATTAAGGGTTTTCCTAAAGCTGCGTGTAGCCTGCAAAATCACCTGTGGGGCCAGGCAGTCTTTTAACCTCTTGTCCGTGCACTTGGGTCTGCGAGTGCCGAGTGTCTGGGGGCTGTGTGCTGGGCTGGGGACCAGCTCTCCCATTGACGGCCTTCTGGCAGGAGGGAGGGGAGCTCTGGTTGAAACGGCAGCAGCTGAAAGGCTGAAATAAGGCATAACTAGGATGTCTTCCTTGTACTCTTTAAGAAAAACTTTCAGTAAAACTGTATTTCAACAGCATCGTTCTGTTCTGAGGTACCTCGAAGGTAGCTGTGGTCCGGGGTATGTTTGACCTTCAAATGGATCACGCAGAAGGATTTACTTCTTTAGTCATCTCTGCAATAACTTAATCTCTGGATGGAGCCGGTTCCTCCTTTCCTGCACAGTGATCCTAGTAAAGGAGGGTTTTAATTGTGCCCCCTCTGACCCGTGTGTCTGTTCAGGTTGGAACGAGGGTTGCGAGGGTGCGCCGTCACCCAGCGGGTGAGCAGCCGTAGCCCGGCAGCGTGTAGGGGAAGGAGAGACCAAGTGAACTGTGCCAGCTCATACATTGCTGGCGGCTGTTGTGGAACTGCCCAGGGAAACTTGTACCCACAGGAGCAGTAGGGAAGCTGGTGGGTTGTTTCCTATTTGTGTTATATCTTGGAGAAGTCTTCTTCACCCAGTGGCAGCATCTCAGAGAGGAGAGGTTAGTTTCATCCTGTGAAGGTTTTTTTTCCCCTCACACAATAGTCCTCCTCATGTGGCTTTATTGTCACCAGTGGAAAAAAACAGAGACAGAAATGAATTAATTTCCCCGTCCGACCTGTCTGCGTTAGAGATGAGTTGTCTGTCACTATTTACACGTGTTCCTGACTAACTCCGTGGATGTCTCGACACAGAACCAGGTTACAGCCAAGTCTCTCAGTCAAAACCATACAAAAGTAAAGAAAACTGTCTTCAAAGATTAGGTTGTAAATTTATATAAATTTCACACAACAGCAGAATGCTGTAGGGTTGGAAGGGACCTCTGGAGATCATCTCCTCCAACTCCCTGCAAAGCAGGTCCTTCTAGAGCAGGTCCCACAGGAACGTGTCCAGGAGGGTTTGGAAGGTCTCCAGAGCCAGACTCCAGCACCTCTCTGGGCAGCCTGTCTGCCCCTCTGGGTGCCCCTCTGCCACCCTCACAGTGAAGAAGTTCCTTCTCACATTAAGATGGGACTTCTTATGTACAAGTTTGTGCCCATTTCTGAAGTATCCAAAACAGAGTTGGGGCGATAGGTTATATGCGTCTTCAGGAGACCTCTCATTCTTCTGATGTCAGGCCAGATGCTTTTGTGACTTAAAAAATGGGTTACTCCATGAAATGTGGAAGCTGACTGTCATCTCCTGTCCGCCTAACCAAGGCTTCACTCAGCAACTTGCCCAGGGGAGGTTTAGATTAGATACTAAGAAAAATTACTATACTGAAAGAGTGGTCCCTGGAGGTATTTCAGAAACGCTGCCACTTCAGGGGATGCTCTAGTGGCTGGGATTGTGGGGGCTTGTGTGTGGTTGGTCTTGGTGATCTCAGAGGTTCTTTCCAACCATGATCATTCTGTGGTTCTGTAATTCACGAATGAGCACTGGCGGTGCAGCATTGGCTTCTCACTTGCCAAGTGTGCTTTATGTGGAAGTGGGGATGGTTGTAGTTCTTGGAAACATCTGCAGTGTCTTTGCCCAGCGTGTGCCATCCAGGGCATTTCAGCTTAAAGGAACTACTTTAAGGACAATTTACATTTTGGAAAGACAATGGATCTGCAGGTGTCCCCCAGCTGCCTGTTGTCAAGCTGCACCCAGCTGGGTTTGGATCGTAGTTTGTTGGGTGTTTGGAGGTGGGTGTTGGGTGGGCTGGGTGCCACCAGATGCAGGCTGTTCCCTGGCTGTGCTCTGGCAGCGCCGTCAGAAGACTTGCTGGTTGGCTTTCTGCACAGGTCCCCGTAGCATTTGAGGTTTGTAAGCGCCAATAGATACGTCCTCACAACCTCCCGTGAGGTAGGACATAGCGATACGCTCATTTGAAAAGATGAAGGCTGAAGCCTGGGAAGAGTAAGCAGTGCCCACACGCAGGCACTCTGGGGCAGAAACAAGTACTGAATGTAATTAGTGTCAATCAGCCTGGCCTTATGGAAAACAGATCTTGTCAAATGAACTTGGGATCTTTTTGCTGAGATTATGCGTGTGGCTGATAGACTTCTCTTGGTACTGAAGGATAGTTTGGTTAAGAAGCTGCAACACCGTGAAGTATTAAGTGGATTAAAAACTGGGTAAATGTGAAGTCTGAAAAGACACCTGCAACCAGCGTGTCGGTGCTGAGCAGGTGTGATTGTAACCACCTCCTGCAGGAGTACCTGCTGGGTCCTGCGCGGCTGAGCCTCCTCGCTCCCTGACGGACACAGGAGAACACACTGCAGCGCCTGGCGATGGCAGGGGGTGTCCGGGGTGCTCAGCCACAGAAAGGGCCACTTGCTGAGGCAGAGCCAGGTGGATTTTGCGAGGAGAGGACACAGTTTCCTCCTTCGTGTGACAAAACACAGAGCCACGGGTCGGAGAGCAGAGCGCAGGCCCCGCAGGTAGCGCGGGAGAGGCTCTCGAAAGCCCTGCCATGGGACAAGCATCGGGTCGTGGTGACTGAACCGCTGGGGGTGAGCAAGGCTGGAGCTGAAGGTGCTGTCACAGCTCCTGAGAGGCACTGCAGAATTAACAGGGGATTTCTCTGCCCAAAACGGCTTGTGGCAGATTTTTTTTTTTTTTTAAAGGATATGTGTGGTTCTGGGGCTGACTCTTGTAGCAGTCGTGTGCGACTTCAGAGAACTTGAAGCAAACTATAAAAAAGACAGAAAAACTGAATGAGCTGTCTCCTGGGAAGGTTGTCTGCTGGCTCTGTTGAAATGAAGGAGGGAGAGAGCCGAGGGGCGGGAGGAATAGCAGCCAGAGGCACTGCAATGTGCGTAATAAAAGCTTTTCAGTGAAGGGACATAAACCCATGGTAAGATGACTGCAGTGTCTGGAGGCTGAAGTTCAGGCAATTTCACACTTGCAGGTGCGAGTTTTTGTGGAAAAAGGTAGACTCCGTTTTTCATGGCTTGCTGTCGTGGTGGAAGAAGCAGCCACAGGGTGCTTCCAGTAAGGAAACAGTACCTGGAAACTAAACTTCAAATATCCTTGTTTTAATCAGTAGCCCATGCTGTGGCCCTGCTTGTAAGACCATTCTTCTGTTCTGAAGCCCCTGAGCAGAAAAACCTGTGCTTGAAGTGAAATGGTTGGAGTAGCAGAGCACGTGGCTGCTCCCGGTTCACGTCTGCAAGTAAAATGTCACTTGTGGGGACAAAGCTGTGTGTATTGACAGCCCTTTTGTGTTCTGACAGGCCTTTCTAGTGTATCAGCTACTTCGTTTTGTACCTGACGGACCTCTCTGTGGCGGTGGCAGTGCGAGGCAGATGGGCTCTGCAGTCAGCCTGAGGGGACAGGAGGGAGGTGACTTCAGAACTCTCCAGTACCCTGAGTTCTCTGCCTTTCATCACAGCGGTTACGGGCCCCACCGAGACTGACAGTGCTGCAGGAGCTCGGGGAGCATCTTCACGGGTGGCTGGGGCTGAAGCGGGTGGGGAGAGCCTCCTGTAAGGCCATAGCAGTGTTTTGACACAGGCAAAGGGAATATGACCGTGAGCAAACGGGCTGTGTGACAGATTTCAGCCCTCTCCTCCCCAGCTTGCTCCTTCTCTTTCCCTACCTGTCCTGATTTTTCTTTATTTACAGCCGTCCTTCTGCCTGCAAGGGGGTGCAGAGGTCCCATCTGCTTCCCAGCAGGCAGGGAGTTAGCTCCTTCCAGCTGATGGCATCTCACAAAAAAAAGTGACTTCTGGCTCTTTTAATGAATCTAAGCTGCAGGTTCCATTAGCTGCCTCATGCACAGATCAGGTTATTTGTTTCTGGGAAGTGCTTATACAAATGGGTGTTATTTGAAAAAATGGTTTGCAAACCTTTATGGCTTGATGAGTTTTGGTTTGTGTAACGGCCACGTGCTGTTTGTCTTGTGCCAGGGCTGGAGATGCCCGGCCCCTTCTCCGGGGACGTGCTTCGTGGCAGGGTGCTGCGCTGGGGGGACGTGGATCTCCTGCCGACAGCTTGAGCCAGCGCCCAGGAAGGTGGCAGCTGTAGGGTGTGCGGTGGCCGTGCAAGGCCCTTCTTCCTTGGAAAATTACTGCCTTGGGTGTCATCCCCTTTCTGCTTACTCTCTCAGGAGTGCTTGTGGAGGGCCAGGAGGAAAGGGCTTTCGTTTCCTGCTGCTGATGCTCACTTGTGGCTGTTCTGGACAACTTCACCCCCAGCCGATGGTTTGTGTGAGCCGGTGCAACTCGGCTCTTCCCCAGCACGTCCTGGTGGAGAAGGTGCCAGGTGAGGCAGGCTCATGCCAGTTTGTCCGTGGGCATGTCGCAGGGTGGCTCAAATGGGTAAGGGGATCAGAACAGCCTCCGGTTATGGGGTTTGTGCATATTTTAAAGGAAGAAAATGTGTCTTTTTCTTCTCGAAAACATTGTGAGAGCAGAACAAAGCCCTTTCAACATGTGTCCTTCTGTTGAATGGAAACAGAATTCCATGGGAGCATTGCCATACGTACCGCAGCATGCTTATACACAATTGGATCCTTGGAATATTAAGTGTGCTATTGTATGCTTTCATTTACATAACTAATTGGAGCATGGTCCTTATTATTTTGATGATGAGTCTGTGTAATAGAAATCTCCTTATAGCCCAGTAGGAGAGCGAGGAGATAAATACCTCTGAGGTCCAGTCTTCTCCTTCCTTCAGTACTGTAGCATGCTTGAAGTGGTGCTAAAGATTTGCAGAACATCTGGCAGGAGCAGGTGGCAGTTTACCTTTCAATATGTTATTTAAATGACAATTTAGTTAAACCTGCAAATAATAATAGTAATAAAACCAGTCTCACATACATTCATGTCTTACAGCAAAGGAGCTTTCTGAGTGGAGTTACTGAGCTCTTTTCTCTCTGAGCCTGTGCCCTGCTCTGCCCGTCCATGTGCTGGAGGCAGGGGTGGATGTCCTGGCCCAGGCAGGGAGGAGAAGACCTTCCCTGCCGAGGGCACAGCCGCTGGGTGGGTTTCCCAAGCACAGCGACTGTGTTGCTTACCCTGGGGTCTAACCCACAACACAGCGTCGTGTCACTGATGCACTGAGGTGAGAGATCAACCACAACTGGAGCTGTTGGCAGGGAGCTTGGTGGTGGGTGAATATTCTGTGTCTCTGGATCCCAGAGAATGCCTTGTGCCTCCGACAGTGAGCTGTAGGTAGTGACCAGCTCAGCATACCGGAGCGTGAGGCAGTACCTGTGACCCTTGGGAATGGCTGCTCTTTAACACTCACCCCCGACAAACGCTTTGGGAACAGGAGCAGCGCCTTTACCTGTTCCCGTGCTGCGGGTGTTGTGTCCCGCCGGCTCCGCAGTCATTCGTGTCATTGGCATGAACGATGGGACTGCTTAGCGTGGACAACGTGCAGTGGTGATGAGAACCTCATCAGAGCAGAAGAGACTGTCCTTACATTATCCATTGACTAGTGAAACCCAAGGTCTTATTTACAGTTGGAGAACTGCCCTTAGCTGTAGACATGCTGATAGAGCATTTAGGCCACACAATATGCAAGAAGAGACAGAGGAGGTGAAGCATAAGATGCATTTTCTGTTGGAAAAGATGGAGGAATGGACTTAAACGTGTTTGACCCAGTAAGGTGATGGTTCCAATATTCATTGTTCAAGAAATTATTTTCACTCTATCAGTGCACGAATATAACTTGGTGGATCGTTACTGGAGCCAGTACTTTCTTTTGGCTGGGGTTCATGGTTTTTGAAAGACAGACTCGTTAGCAGACTAGGCAGACCATCGCATAAACAAAAATCTGAGAATACAATGACTCTCTTCTTCTTGGTGATGGTCATGAGCATAAGTGTAGCCTTGGAAAGGGTCGTCTCTCCACTTTGACCACTTGTGGGGGAAGAGTCAGCAGCCGAGTGTTGGAGTGGCTGTGGTGTGGAAGGCTGGAAGGTCCAGTGTAGCTGGAGGTGTGTTCTGGAGGTTGACACTAGGCAAGGGAGGGAATTGGGAGAGGAAGTGAAAACGTGTGCTTGGACTTCAGCCTGCGTTGGCAGGGGCTTGGACTAGATGGTCTCTGAAGGTCCCTTCTGTGGTTTGTTGGAAGTGGTGCTGTCTCTGGTTTTTCCAGGGGTGCTGAAGAGATCGTGTGACCTGTCACTGGTACTCCTGGTGATGCTGTGTCCCCATCACACATCAGCAGCGCTTGCACAGTCTCAGCTTGCTCTCCAGCTGTTGCACTTCCTCCCGTTCCACCCAGTGTAGTACAAGTTTCCAAGAAAACCAGAGGAAGGGCCGTTTTGTAGCTCCTTGATCCCAGTTCAGGACTTTCCTCATTTATAGTGGGACCACAGTGAAACCATGCTGGAGGGAGCCAGCCCCTGAGTTGAGATGTGGCTGGTGGGACAGCTTTCCCCAGACAAAGTCAGTTATTCTGTTCTCGTGCAGGGAGAGTAAAATCCTTGCAGGGACTTCTCTAGGGAAGGAGAAACCAGACCCAGAGATCCTGCTCTCCACATTTTAGTAGAGGGTGGGCGGTCTGAGCTGTTTGTTCTTTTAGTGCACTTTGATGGTCATTGCAGTGAGCCTACGCCCCCCCCGAGACATGTAAGGGAACGGGTATTGTGAAGTATTTACTTTTTGGCACTGCTTCATTACCTGCTCTTTATAATTTATGGTGCCATATGGAACAGGGTTGATAACTACCCGTCTTTATGAACACACTGGTTTCATTTACCTGAAGCAGGCTTTTCAGTTTTGAATGGAATCAGAGATATGTTGTTGCCTCATTACAGTCCAATTAAAATGCGGTTTTAACCTAACGCTAGGTTGATTATTAATTGTCTGGAAGGCCTTTTTCCTTCTGTGCCTTTAATTAGGATTTCCCATTACAGCCTCATCCAGGAGCAGAGTGCTGAACTCCCCGAGCAGTGTGAGGGTGCTGTGTGGTGGGGAGAGGGCTCCGGACCTGCACACACCGAGCTGGTACAGCCCGAACCCTCCCCTGGGGATGGGGGACTGGTGCACGTTGCAGCTGCAGCCTCTCATCCCGGACCTTCAGCTAGAAGGCTTTGGGACAGGAGCCCTCTGTGAGATGGGGGATTGTTTTGCCATAGAGGGGACAGGAGTTTAGGGGCTGCTGGGAAAAAACACCCCAAAACAACACCCCCCAGTTGTATGTATCTCTGGTGGGGGCTTGTGTGGCCCTAGGAGTATGGCCACGGCTTCACTTTGACTGGTAGCAGTGTGTGTAGAGGAGCCCGAGGTGGAAGTGACACAATACCTTTCCCTGACACTGGTTCTGTCCCCTCTTCCAACGACTCCTGCAGTGACAAAGCAGAGCTCTGGGCAGCCTCACCAGGGTTTTCTTTTGTTTGTTTTTTTTTTTTCTGTGAGTGTGGGCTGTGAGCTGTGCAGGCTGACAGGGACGCTCCACAACTCTTGAGTTGTGCAGTGGGAATGGGGCTGGAAACTTTGGGGCTTACTTGCTTTCCAGTATTTTTTTTTTAAATCTCTTTGGCATTTAATCACTGGGAAGGATTTTAGAGGAAGCTGTTATTACTCAGAACCTACATATGGTAAAACATCTCGTCTCGCTTGGCTGGTCCAGTGCTGTGTGGAATATCTTGTAAAGGTATTGCTTAGGGCCAGAGGTTTCCCAGCCGGGGTTTGTTTTGAGAGGGAATGGCTTATTCTCACATATTGCACAGTAGGAAACTTTCTGTCTTGCAGCTCTCCAGTGATTTATTTGAGGTGTTTAGCCAAGGACTTAAATGGGTTAGTGACTGGCACCTTCAGGGAAGTTGCTCTTTATAATTTAACTTTCAGAGAGCGGGTTATAGTGCTCTCAAACAGTTGTGTCAAAGACCCAGCAAAAATTAATGGCTCAGAACTAATGGCAAGCTTTCCAGGATGTTGCTCTGATTTATTGAGTGGTGCTAAGCTCCAGCATCCTTGTGTGGAGAGCACTTGTCTTCATATAAGGGGGCTAATATTACCTCAAGCTGTTGTCATTTGACTTGGTGAAATTGCTTAGATGCCACTCTGGGTGTAGATGGCTGGTGGTGATTACTCTGAAGCATCCAAAGAGCAGAAGCCCTGGGGAAAGGCTGATTAGCTGCCCAGGAGGATGGTGTTCCAGCCATGTAAACAAACTCCTGAAGTCTCCTGGTCGTAATGAGGACCAGGCCCCGGTGCCAGAGCCCGCTCTGCTCTGTGCTGCTGCATTGAAGTTGGGCAATTTGCGAGGGGAAAGTGATTGGAGTCAGTCCCTGTGATGCACGTAATCCACTAATCACCACTCTGAGACTTCTGGTGCTCAGAAACAGCAGGAGGGAATTGGCTTTTATGAGCTGAAGGAGACACTGGCATATGTTGTTGAGGAGCGGGGGGAGGAGGGACCGCTTAAATATTTATAGATTAAGGGTACATTGGGATCCCTTCTGTCTTCTCTGCGCCTGGTTCCCCACTTCCTCCTGAGGATAACGAGACAGAAAATCTCCTCGGCCTTACCTGTGTTTCAGCTGGGAAGCACCCAGCGTGAGCCTCCTCCCGCCTGCCAGCCCTCGGGCGTGCGCTAATGGAGCGGGAGGGCGTGAAGCCATTGCGGGATGCGTCTCGTCACCATCCATCTCACCGGGCTGGCTCAGTCTTGGTCTGAAAACATCACAAATGAAAAAACATCGGGGCATGGCAGCCTGGACACTTGCAGGAAGACGTACTCAAGACTCGAGAGCAGATTGGCAGCAGGCACATAGCAGTTTGCGATGCTCTCCTGAGCCTCTGCCCCGACCGCCTCAGGGTAGGAGGGTAGAGGAGCTCCAACTTTCCTCCTACCTCTAATTTTAATATAGATTTGTCTTCCTGCAGGCAAAAAGGTGACCTTTTCATTGGATTTCCCCTCCTTCAGTGATAACTTTGCATGTGTAAGTTCACCCTCCCTCTGATAAAGGGGGATGTATTTCATCCCGTGCCCAGTCACAGAGGAGCCGTTGGCTGCTGCCGACCAACCTCTTCCATCGAGCCCTGGGGAGGATGACTGGGATGATGAAACTGAGGGAACAGTGTGTTCCCTCGCTCCAGATGAGTAAAAACTGGACACTTTTGTGGTTCGTTTTTCCCTGCTTCTAGTGTGCTGTAATAAAATAGTTTCTCCACCAGATGCAGTTTTCTCAAGTGCTGCTCCCTCTTTTCATCAATGCTCCTGAGGTGTTTTATAGCGAGCATAAATATTGCAGTAGCCACTCCGTGCAGCGGGCCGAGGCACAGGGTATGAAGAGAATCACTCAAAGCCGTTGCAGGTGTTGATGGTGCAGGCGGGAGCTGAACCCGGGGTGCTGGGAGCCCAAGTGCAGGGGTTGTCCCAGTGCTCACCTTCTCTGCCACATCTGAAATAGTGGGAGAGTCTGGGAGAAAGTCTGCTGGTTGCCTTTGTGCGTTGAGCACACAAAACTTCTAATAAGCTGTATTTGAGGCTTGCACTGCAAGAGAACTTGGTTTTAAGTTCATATGCATCCTAAAGTAGTTTTACTTTTGTGATCCAACTATTTCCCTGTGCTGTTTTGCTCCTAACTTCTAAAAGTTTCAATGTGGCCTCAAGTCGGACCCACATCTGCTCTTTGCTGGACTGGGTGCATAACTCCTTTTTGTCCTGTTCAGGTTAACAGCTCTTTTAAGAACCATTAGAACCTGTGCTTGTATAAATCACATATTAAATGGTTTAATATTGGGTATTAAAACTGCATCAATCAGTTCTAATTAGTTAAAACTGTTGCTGTAGTGGAGACCAGCCCCTCAAATCCAGTGGGGTGCACCAGTCCTGGGGAGTCTTTGGTGAGCCTGATGGGCCGTGGGCCTGCTGGAGAGACCAAACCCAACTGGGCACTGACGGGGCCCAGAATGGGGCCTGGAAATGCAGCAGTCGTGATGTTAAACCCCGTCAGTGGTGGAACTTTGGGTTGGTTTGGGGGTTGTGACGTCTCTGGCTTCCCAACAAGTTGGGTGTGAGGATGTGGAGCTCTGGTGCTCGAGTGCCACTGCTGCCTCCTGTCACCGGGACTGCAGCTTCACTGGCTGGGCTGGGGGCTGTGTTTCTGGCCACTGTAACGTTACAGAGTAGGTTCTGGAGTATTTTTGTCCAGCTCTGCAGCATAGACTTCTCCCATATCAATTTCGGTATTGAGCTGAGAATGCTTTCCAGTCCGGTCTCCAGGCTTTGGTTAACGGGGAGGGTGTGTCTGTGTGGGTTGTGGCAAATGCTGCTGAGGGTTGCTGCCCTGGCTGGAAGGGTCCGGAGCTGTTCCCTGCCGCACAGTCAGAGGGTGGCTACAGTTGGAAGGGACCTTGAAGATCATCCAACTCTATCTCTGTCACCTGGCGATAGCGGTGCCCTCTGTTTGTCAGGGTGCCTCGCTGCTGCCCCACGGCTCGCCCGCCGTCCCACTGGGGCTGGGCGAGCAGAAACACCACCGTCTCTCTGAAACGGTAGCCACTGCATTTCTTTTCCTTTGCCAATGGTGTCACTGCTGCACCGCAAGATCTGTGTTTTCCCGTAGACCTGAAGAAACCGCAGCGAGGGTGGTGCGTGGTGGGCAAGGGGCGCGTTGCTGCCGCTCTCCCGAGCCGGAGCAGGTGAGAGCAAGGCAGGTGTCGTCTTGTCCACCAGTCCCGCTCCCCGTTGTCCCGGTGCTGCGCCCGGGCAGGAGGGAGGTGGCAGCTCCAAAAGCCAGCGTGGGTGGGGAGGGCTGTGAGCTGGTGGGCTGGGCCTGCCCTGTCCTGCTGGGCTTCAGGGGCTGGATGTGGTGGGTGTTCTCCCTGGGTGGGTACGACACCTGCAGATGTCTGGGGGCTGCCGGTCCCCACCCCGGCGTGCACAGCTGTGGCCCGGAGGGAGCCCTCATGCTGTTCGTGAGTCTGCTCCTTCTGAAGGCTCAGGCCCTGTCCCCGTGTTCTGGCGCTGGTTTCCTGCCTGGGTGGAAGCTCCTTGTTTGGTTTGTTAATTTGATGACTATTTTTTAAATCGGGGCTAGTGTGTTTCTCCTGACAAAGGACCGACAGCGTTGATCAGCAGCAGATGTGCGGGCTTTGAGGGAATTGCCGACACCTGCGTTCGGTCTCTTCTGGAAGTGTCAGGCTGGAGTTGAAACAACGGGGTGGCACCCCATGGCCAGACCCTAGGCTGAGGGGGAGCAGAAATCCACTTGAGTTGTTGGTGGGGGGAGAAAGGGGAAGTCCTGTAAACTAATTAGCTCCTTTGGCTCAGATGTCGTTTCTGATCAGAGCACTTAGTGCTGCTTTGAGTGGCAGATCAGATGTCTACTGCATCAAATGCCATTCGGCAAGACCAAAAAGTGTCTGGGGCAGCCGCCGTGTGCTCGGCGGGGTGCGGGGACACGCTGCCCAGCTGCCCACAGGAACCTCACACCCCACAGCTGGGCTGTCTTCTGTCAAAGAGCATTTCTGGGGTCTTGACCAGATGTCAGCGAGCTTCAAGATTTTGGTCTTCTGCCTGGTTACTGGGAATTCCCCAGTAGGGAACAGCTTTTGTGGAGGGGACAAAGCCTGTGGAAGAGCCCCGGGGCACGGGGCTACCTGGGCTGCTGAGCTCTGCCCCTCTTCACAGGTCCAGAGTCCAGATGCAGGCGGGGGCGGGAGGAGGCTGCACCATCCAGGGCCTGGGGAGCATCTGATGCCTGGAGCATCAGAGGGGCTGGTAAAGGAGTGATAGTTTGGAGCAGTTGATAAGTATAATCAGCACTAACGGCTGCAGAGAAGGGAGGGTGTTTGTGCCGTTAATATGGATTGGTGTTTGACTTGGATTGCCATTACGGGAAAGCACGTGGTGGTTAATTCTTGCTGGTCGCTCACCTTTATTAGTCACCATTTCTCCCACCAGTATTTTTTTCACTGTTACCAGTCAAAAGAGTCACAAGAACATAGACAAAAATAAACCACAAGTGAGGGAGGTGTTTCTCGGCTCCTCTTTCAGACGATCTACTTTGACACAGGTAATTCTTACAGGTTGCAGCCGGGGTGGCACGTGTGCTTGAGAGCCCGTGTGCGAGCCGTGGGCACCTGGCGCAGCTCTGCAGGGACTCCCTAGGTGATCTATTTTGTAGAGAGCAGTGCCCAGGTTCTCGTGTCGGGAGGAGGAGGAGGACAACTGCAGACGGGTCTGTGGCACGTGGTTAACCCCGAGCCACCCTCCCTGTGTGCGCAGCAGAGCTGTGAGATGGCAGAGCGGAGGGCATCCACAGTGGCCCTGCGGAAACTGCCCCGGGTCTGGGCAGCTCTGCTTGTGCCGCTCTTGTCCTTGAGGGGCCCTAAGCTTTCTTGGCAAACAAATACTCGACTTCCCTTCCTAAAGGGGAAGATGTCTGTAAAATAGTCCCTCTGCACCGCGCTGCTGATAGCGAGCACAGTGGGTCACGCAGGGGAAAAGGGGGCCGAGTCCTTACCTGGTGTAAATGGGGCATCTTTCTGGTGATGGCAGTGGTGGTGCTGCTGGTTCACACCAGCTGAAAATACGGTCCAGATGGTCTTGATGACAGAGAAGTATCAAGAGCCTGGTGCTTTCTATCGCATTACGTTTCACGTAATGATTTCACACCTGTGACAATTGGTACAGGATCAAAATGGGGCTCATACAGATGCAGAAAACAAGGGAGGCGCAGGGTGCTTGGGAGAGAAGCCCTTCCATTTTCCCAGGGATGGCTGCACACTGCAAGAATTGATTTCTGGGGTGTCTAAGCTCAAGCATGAGTTCATGGTTTTGTGTGTTCCTTATCTGTCTTCTCTTTGGGTAATTACAGTAAAAGCATCTTGCATACAAAAGGAGAAGATAATTTGTAATGGAAATAGCATTAGCAGGAGTGGCTAAGTATAAATGTGAATGTGATCGCTTGAGTGACAAACTTAGCGAGCTCTGTTTGACACTGTGGTGTCAGATCCCACGCTAGGATAAAATATGTATAACTTCTGTCTTCATAAGCATATGGTAAGTGTAGCGGCGAGGGCAGCGTTTGACAGGTCTACCTGCGCTCTGCTTCCATAACGCCTTGTTGAAAGTCATTGGAAATCGCTTGTGCTCTCTTCAGAACGCTCTGAAAGATAAACAGCACTTCTCTCATCTTGCTTTATTCGGGTTGTGGATCTAGAGGAAGGAGACGGTTTTGCTGTTAGCAAGTTCTTACCTCTGCCTGGGCTCGGCTCCGTCCTCCCCCAGTGAAATTCCTTGGCGCTGGCTGGGCACCGGTCAGCTGGGGGTGGGTTCCTTATATCCAGATATATTCCTTATATCCTTTGACTCGATTTGACCATTAGAACCTGGGTGTGTTGGGCTGGGTGTCTAGAAGCTGTCGCTGGCCAAGGAGGGCTGGGCAACTGTCCCCAGCACCGCGGGCGTGGAGCCGTGTCGGTGTGCGGTCACCAGAGATCGGCCTTTGAAACAGCCGGTAGCGGCAGCGCCTCCTTCGCTCCGCAGAAATGATGGTGTTACAGGTCAGGACACCTGAGAGAGGGCTTTTTGAGAAGCGGTTGCGATCGGCAGCCTGTGGCGTGTGTGGGCCTGTGCAGAGTCTGCTGCCGCCCAACGAGATCTGACCTCTGGCAAGTACTGGGCACTCTTTTCTTCTTTGAAGAGATTGAGGGAGGTTTGCATCTCGATATTTAGCAGTCAAGAGTAATACAGTAAGAAAGGTGTCAGGATGCATTTTATCTAATGCAACGGGATGCTGTAGGCAACACTCTTTGAAATCTGTTGAGAAGCAGGTGACAGCCACCCATGTAAAGAGTCTCACTTCCTTCAAGTGTGTTATGCTGTGCTGTTGCTATTAATTTCACAAGCTCTGCTTGAGCAGGGCAGTGGATGAGTGATGCAGCACTGCTTTATGAAGCTGCCTTGGCCTCGGAGGTTCCTGGGCTATTTAAACGTGTTCCATGTAATCCACTTAATTGCATGTGTAAGCTTGTCAGGAGAACTTCCAGCACTGCGCTCGGAAGCGGCGAGGGAACGGGCGGAATGCTAAATTACTGTGCTGAGATGCTGTCTCCCCAGTTCAGAGCACACTTAATTCCCAGTCAACGATTAGAGCGGTTGGTGCTGGGTGTTCTGGAGGAGGAGTGGGGTGTGGGTGCAGCGGGGGTAGCAGGAAGCCTTCAGCTGGAATGAGGAGCTGTGGGGAGGTGGAACACCTGAGATGACGTGGGGCTGACGGCCTCACCCATCACTTGGGGTTGGGCTCCTGTTGCAGGACGTCACATCACAACTATCCATGCTTGGGATGGGTCCATCTGGGTTCTACCTGACCCTGGAACCCTGTGTGTGTCTGGTGGGTGAGGGAAATGGGCAGCGGGAGTCAGTGTGGACACACTGGTTACGGTGCTTCCTTAGCCAGAGCTTAGTTTTACAGGTGGGCACAGAAGTCCTTCAGCGCTCACGTGGCCAGGCAGGAAACCGATTTCTTCTGTTGTTTGCTTTTCTGTTTGTCTGTAGCCGTGAGAGGAACGTGAAGCCCGGGCAGGACTGTCAGTGTGGCTCAGGCCCTGCTCTGCAGGAGCTCCACGTCCATACCTCAGCAGGACACTCCTGTTTGCTCATGGGGAGATCCTGCAGGGAACGTCAGCCCTTCTGTATGGGCAGAGCATGGAGACTGCTCCTCACCAGGGTCTGCAGCTGCCGCGAAGACTCCGAGAGCCCCAGGGGAGCTCAGCTCCTGAGTCACACTGGCTTCCCTTGAGAAGCCATTTCTTTTGGAATGCTGTGTGTGCCCTCGCTAAATACAGCGGGGTGTTGGACCAGGTCTGTCCAGAAGGTGTTCCTGTGAACTGACCGCTGACACGAGCTTTTGCAGAGTTAGAATTGTTATTTTGATTACTTTCAAAGAGTTTTTGTTCAGATGCACGACAGGCTAATACTGTGAATTAGGCAAATTGGTAGAGGAAGGTTCAGATATTGCAAATACAGAACGTGCTTTACCTTACGACAGCGCACTGGGGCCGTGCTTGTGCCGCAGCAGGGGATGCCCGCTGTCCTCGGGCACCCGGTAGGAAATGACCCCTACCAGGGCGCGGGAGGCAGCGGTCGGTGCTGTGCTTGCTCCGCTAGAGCCCGCAGCCTGGCAGGGCTCCGCTCTGCTGCGGAGAGCACCAGGTGATACCAGGTGAGGAAGAGCTCTCTGCCAATACCTGCCTGGCGTGCAAGCGCGGGAGCGCTCGGGGGGAGCCCCCTGTTCTTGTCGTCACCTTGGAGATGCAGTCGGGGAGCACTAAGGTGCCTCGGCAGACGAGGACCGTGGCGTAGAAACAAACACTGGGAAAGGGAGGGTCTGCACTATCCACGTATTACACCTTCGTGTAGGCAGAGAGGATGGAAAATAAGGGGATTTCAGTGAAGGTTCTCTTTGAAAACCTAGAATTCTCCCTTACAGAGGCCTTGTGGAGTTGCCATTCTGAATGCCTTTATGAAAATTCCAGATGCAGAAACAAACATGTGGAGGGTGTGGCTAAGAGAGCTGTGCGTCTTCTGTTGCACCAGCTCCTCGTCTGGCTGGGAGTATCACCCTTCTCCTTTATTGGGTTTAGTGTTGAGCCTGGAAGGGTCTGTTTACTGTGTTTGCAAAGTGTCCTGCTGAAGGTGAGGAGTTTTTAGTTTGTGGTGGCTCTTGTAGCTGGCGTGCGCAGCCACAGGAGCGGTAGCTCCGCACAGAGAGAGCGGGGTTGGCAGTCTAATGGTCAAGAGGTGTTTGAAGCTTCCCGTGAGGCTCTCAGGGCTCTCGGAGGTAAGCTACAGCATACAGTTGTCAGAGATGCTTGTTGGTGTCGTCAGCTCCCTCAGTATCACTCCTTGCTTGTGGGTCTGTCTGTCCCAGCTGGAGAAGGGTGGCTGGTGGAGCGGAGGGGTTTAGCCGTAGCCCCAGCTGCTGTTTCCTGCCTTCCACCCTCACTGGGTGCTCAGGGCTGTGTTTCCCACACTCTTTCTCTCCAGCTTCAGAGAGTCAGAAGAGCTGATACCCTGCTGAAGCGCATATGGAAACCTGGAACAGGGTGTGGGTCAGAGAACTTGTGTCACGTAGTGTGGCTTGTACTGGGGGTGATGAAACCAGCCCTGTCACTGCACCGGGGCCCTCAGTAGGAGGTGTCCATCGCTCCTCCTGCGTCTGTTCCTGGTGCCAGGAGCAGACTCCTGCTCTTTGGCAGCGCAGGGCCATGTTTCTCCTCCGTGGGTCTATTGTGTGACATCTCCCTGGTTGCTCTCTCGTCCCCTCTGCGGGGAGACCCCTGCCAGAGCCGCCTGGTGTGTGTGAGCGCTCTCCTTCAGCAGCTCCGGGGCTGAAGCCCAGCTGTCACTCTCCCCTGTGAGTAACAGGAAATTTAATTTGTTGGGTGGAAAGAGTTAAATGAACTTTAACTGAAAAGCTCTATCTCTCCCTCTCAGGGTAGAAAATAGCCAAGGGCAACAGCGGATGACTAATGTGTAGAATATTGCAATTAGTATAGCAAGGTACTTACAGGGATCAAATTAAAAAATTCATTAACGTACGCACTTAATTAAGAAACACTTTTCGGTTTACATGATAAATTATGACACCTATTAAATCTTCTAGTACAAGCTGTAATGGCTTCTTTGCTCCTGGGCAGAGAACTCTTGCCTTTGAGGTCCCTCGCACCTCCCCAAGGACCGGCAGCGTTACTTCCAAGTGTGCTAAAAACAATGCTTTTTCTCCGGGGAGGCGCGGGCCCTGCTCTACTGGCAACTAATTTAAAGTTAAGAAACCAGCCCAGGGATTAAGGGACCCATCAGATGGCAAGCACAATGGATGATTAAATAAACAAGAAATGACCTTGAGAATAAAGAAGGAATCAAGCGAGCGAAGTGCCGGGGTGGGTCCCAGCGAGGCAGCAGGATCCGTGCGCTGGGACTGTCGGACACGTCCCTCTGTCCCTTCAGCTGGGTTCCACCCCACGGGCACGGCGCTGGCAGGAGTCAGGGCTGCCCCTGCGGGACCCTTCGGGTCTGGGGGTCGTTTGAAAGCTCTGTAGCGCTGGGAGATGCTGTGATGTGCCCTGCTGGGGTGGGAACCGGGCTCTTACTGCTGCCCTGGGAATGGGATGGACCAAAGAGGGGGGTTTGGTCAAGCTGCTGAAGTAGGCCGAAGCTGCAGTCTCCAAAGCACCTGTTACTGCAGGATTTTTTTGGGGGGGAAAATTCCAGCTGATGAAAACACTTTATTTTGGCTTTATTGTTAGAAAAGAGAGAGTTTTGAAGTGTAAAATCCAGAGTACCAGTTCAAAAGGGACTGCTAGAGAGGGCCCGGACCTTTAGGACGATGCTGTTTCCCACTGCACGTTGTTACATCTGCCAGACCCCTCGATTTGGGTTAATTGACGCTTTGCTCCTCGAAGAGTAGCCTGTGGCATTGGTGAGAGGCAGGAGAGGGCAGCATGGACTGGCCTCAGCATCAGCGGGGGTGGTACCCATCGTCCTGGGGGGCCCTTTCTGAGCGGGCAGGTGCTGCTCTGTGCTAAACAGGTGTCTTTCAGGGTTTTTCTCAGTTACTCCACAGCCTGCCACACAGGTGTGATTGTTTCCTGGGTTTTTTTAAGTTGTTTTTCTTTCTTAATTTTATCTGGCCTGTATCTGCTTTTGTCTTGAAAGACCCCCTGGTTTGTCTCGGTGCTGTGGCTGGCCAGGAACACTTCTGCAGCCAAGTGAGTTTGAGAGGTGGCCCAGGTGTGAAAGCGACAGCAGGAAGCACCAGCAGGGCAAGGTGAAGCCTTTCAGTGGTACAGAGGGACTTGTGGTGTGCACATGCTGTAATCCTGGGGAAAACCACTTTCTCTGGACTCATTCTTGAACAAAATTGACAAGAGCTTCAGCTGCCTTTGGTATTTGCCCTCCAAGCACCGCATCCCACTTAGATGCTGCTCAAAAGTGCGTGGCCAGGCTGGATGGGGCTTGGAGCAACCTGGGCTGGTGGGAGGTGTCTCTGCCCAGGGAGGGGGGTTGGAACTCCATGATCTTTGAGGTCCCTTCCAACTCTGACCATTCTGTGATTCTGTGATTCTCTGGTGTGCAGCACCCCTGCAGCACTTCAGGCACCTCCAGTGCTCACCTAGTAGTTCTGGCCTAGAGGGCTTTCAGAAATCCCCGTGTTTCATTTTAAGATGCTAAAATTAAGCCTTTCAGAATCTGTCTATGGCCCCAAGTGTCCCAGTTGGTCTGAACTTGTCTTGTGCTGCCAAGACCTTCCGAGGAGTCGAGTACATCTTCCTCTCTGACTGATGTGGGATTTTTTCATAAATGAGTTTGAGTTTTGAATAATGTTGATGAAATGCACGCAGTTTATTAAACAGAGCGATTCTAAGTAGTGTGAAGATTTACTGTTCATTAACAAATGTTTGAGTGAACTTTAACTGAGAATAACCCAAGGGAAGCGGGAATGGTGTCTTCATTGTAACAGGTACATGAATAGAGTTAGAAAGGGGGGAAATTCTTCCCAGGCAGCGGTGCTTTGTGTACGGCCGGGGGTCCTGCCGGGTGGGATGTGTTTTGCACAAGCAGCTATTCCTGTGAAGCCTGATGAGCAGTTTGCTGAGCGCGGTGGAAACGTTTGACTTCCTGATGCTCTTTGCGTCACTTGGGTTTTTGTTAGCTGGGTTTTGGCTTTTCCCTTTGGCCTTGGCAAGCTGTTGGGTGGTGGTGGGTTTCACCCTCACGCCTCCCGTCTGGCACCCCCAGAGATGGCCCTGCCTGAAACGCCAGGGGGGTGTGGGGAGCCCTGGGGGCTGTGGCGGGGGGACAGGGCCGTGTCCCCCCCGGGAGCACCGCTCCACCTCTCCCCCACCCCTCTGCCTGGCCAGGATCAGCATTCCAGGGAGCTCTCCCAGAGAGGCCTGGCCTTTGGCTTAATTACAGGGAGCGCGAGTAATATCTAGCACCCGCAGTATTTTATCGACACTGACAGGCCTGCATAAATAAATAAAAATCTTATTTTATGCAGTGAAATATCTTGTTGCCTTTTAATAAATCAATAACTGGAGGTGACGTGAGAAAAGCATCTTGAAAACGATTTTTGAGGTGTCGTGGAAGGCACTAGATTATCCTTATTAGTGATTTTCTTTGCAGATTGCTTGGTTTGAAACAAGTTCCCCGACGAGTTCTCCAGAACAGTCTAGAGTGACTGCTAATTACTGGCTTTGTCACCTTTTACAACTTTGTCTTTATTACAGCGCAGGAGGTGTCTTACTTTTCCAAGAGCCAGTGCCAAAAAATGGATACCGAATGGCCTTTCCAGTCCCATTTCACCCAGCTGCCGGCTTCTCCTGGCCGAGGGCAGCGCTGGGGCCCGGTCCCGGGGGCTGTCGCTCTGCGCTCGGTTGTGCATCCCGGGTGGCGTGGCTTGGAGAGCGCCCGGCATGGGGAGGTGGTTGCGTGGAGGCGCTGGATCCAGCTCGGCTTGGTGGGAACGCGAAGGCTTGTCTCCAGCTCGAGTTGGCACGACGGCTCTCTGGTCACGCATCCAGCTGTGCATCAGAGGGGGTTTAGTGGGTGTTGATGGAGAACTCGTGCGCGGTGGGAACCACATGCTGTGGGCTGATGGCCCTTTGGCAGCGCGGTTTTCTGTGGGAAGCGGTTATTGGGTATCCCTAATTCCTAATAATGAGGTATCCCTGATGCCCCCGGGGCTGCGACGGAGGCGGTGCCTGGTCAGAGTTAATGGCGTTGTTTGGAACGGCAACCTCTGGACGGAGCACCCGGGCACGTAGGGAGCGTCTGCGCGTGGTGGCACGCGATGGCACGCG
>VZRU01013210.1:26852-47151 GCA_013398155.1 Pedionomus torquatus
ATGGCACGCGGTGGCACGTGATGGCACGCGGTGGCACGCGGTGGCACGCAATGGCACGCGGTGGCACGTGATGGCACGCGGTGGCACGCGGTGGCACGCAATGGCACGCGGTGGCACGTGATGGCACGCGATGGCACGCGGTGGCACGCGATGGCACGCGATGGCACGCAGCGACGGCTCAGCGGGGAGGGACAGGGGTTTGTTTAATATTCAGCACATACAGCCACGCAACCCGAGCCCGCTGTCTGAGTCGCCGCTCTGCAGACGCGCAGCGCTGCGTGCTCAGAGCCTCGCCGACGCCGGTGTGCCTTTCTGTCCCCGAGACTGTCGGAAAGGACAGGCTTTGTGAGGGTCTGGCAGCTCCTTTGCAGCGGAGGAGCTGAGGAGCTGGGAGCTCCTTGGGAAACCCCTCGCTCCAGTGCAGTTCTTGTTCCTCCCGCCGCCGTTACAGCCCGAGCGCGACTGTCCTGCGCGCTGTGACAGCCCTTGGAAGCCGAAGCCCCAGCCCAGGGGAAAACTCCCAGCTTTCCATTCCCCACTGGTGGCTGAGGCTCCCTTGCAGCTGGTGGGGACTCTCCTCAGTCCCTGTCCCCAGGAGGTGGCACAGCCCAAACCGGAGACACTTCACCTCAAACACAGAGAAGCCATTTCTTCTTGGCGCTCTGCTGCTTTAATCCCCTCCTAACCTTCCTAGGGTTTTCTCTCTTTCTCTCCTCTCTGGTTTATTTCCTTCATCTCG
Source organism: Pedionomus torquatus (assembly GCA_013398155.1). Classification (NCBI taxonomy): domain Eukaryota; kingdom Metazoa; phylum Chordata; class Aves; order Charadriiformes; family Pedionomidae; genus Pedionomus; species Pedionomus torquatus. The sequence goes on from VZRU01013210.1 coordinate 27,592, forward strand.
TAGGCACTGGCGTGGAATACTGATGAGGAAATATTTGGTCTAAAGCCAACTAGTCAATTTTGGTTAATTAATTGGAATGGTGATTGGCAAAAACCCAGCCCAAATTTTTGTAGGGAATTTATAGCATAGGTAATCGTTTACTTGTGGATAATTATCTGTACCTGTAGGTAGCAGAAGGTAATGGGTATGGAGATGCAGATGCATCGCTAACAAACACTGTTCTAGGAAATTGCAAATGCTTAGACTGAGTTATCTGTTTAATTACTGGGATTGTGGCTGGAGCTGTGCAGCAACCCCAGCCCTCCTGACTCGCCGCCCCGCGCCTCGGGGGGTGAGCACAGGCAGGGGAGGGGTGCGTTGCTGTGGCCGAGGGGGGGCTGTTCTCGTCTCCTCTGGGTGGTCGCTGGATGGACGTGCTGGGTGTCTGGGGTGTCCTTCTCTGCCCAGTATCAGCCGGTGATGACTTGCTCATGCTTGGGAGCATCCTGTGGGGCAGAGGGGGGTGGAGGAGAGGGCTTGTGGCCCATAGCCCGTGGTGAGTGGCCGCCGTTGGGTGATGGCTCGTTCCTCTGAAGGTGGGAGGGCTCATCCTGCGGGCCACCAGGGCACCTCTCTGGTAGCCCACTGGGCTTGTTAGAGCATCGGTCTGGACAAAGGTGCTCGTGGCCTGAGGAACACCGTGACTCGGTGTAGCCAGACCCTTCCCGTGGCCTGTTTTCCAGAGCTGGTTTTTGCTCCAGGAGTGAAGGTGGAGGGTGTGACGGTCCCGGGGGGGCACAGGTGGTGTCCCTCTCATGGAGAGGAAAGATGGGGAGTTTGTGGTGTGGGAAGGAGGCTGTGCTGGCTGTAGCCATTCTGCCAGTTGTCCATTCCCACAAGAAGCGAGCAAGGAGGGTCTGCACCTCCGGCGCTGGGACAAGCGGCTCCTCTGTAGAGAAGTGACCTGCTGGGGGGGGAGAAGGTGCAGGCCTGGGGCTTGTGGTGGGGAGAGCAGCTGCATCAGCATCGAGGGCTGGTGAGCAGGAGTGGAAACCGACTGCCCGTCTGCCCCTGCGGCTCTCCGGTAAGCGGAGGGGCAGCTGGGGACAGCAGCCTCTCGGGGACGGTGGGGCGCTCGCTCCCGGCTGCGGGTTCAAGGTGGACACACAGCCCTTGCTGGGCTTCGTCACTGAAGCAGCAGCACGGCCGCGGGGGCACAGAACAAAGCAGATTACTTACCCCTAGCGCAGGTGGCTAAGGTTTATTTTGGAGGGTGATGGCCATTTGAAGGCCCTCTTCACAGGACGTTTGGTGTCTGAGCGGCAGCGCTGAGCAGGCGGGGACGGGTAGATGAGGCGCTGCTGGAAAATCCCTCTTGCAGTGCTCAAGCATGGGAAGCCCCTCTCTGCTATAACATCTATCAGTTGAGAGTTTTGAACAGAAGAGCAGCCTATCCCAGTGTCCGTTCAGCACTCCTAAAAGTGACAGATACACAAGTGAAGACCAACAGATTGATGGGCATCTAGACAGCCGTTCCCTTCTGTGGATGGACCAGACCCACTTTTTGATTTCCTTAAAGCTGTTTGTTTTGCACGTGGACTCTGCTGAAGTTTCCATCTTTTTGTTCCTTCTCCCAGTGCAAGTTGTTAAAAACAAAAACAGGGCCCCGGCATCATCCTGCCGCAGCAGGGCAGTGACGTTGGGTTTTTATCCTTGTGAAACACTTGTGAGCCCACGGTGTTATTTCCAAAGGGGACCAGGCTGGAGACATGCCTCGGAACAAGAAGCAGGTCTGGACCCTGTCGTTCTCGTTTTGCATTAGTGGCAATATGAAATTCAATGCTGCCCCTCGAGAAGAGAGTAGAGGCTTCTCCAAAAAGATGAGGGAAAATACCAACCCCCCTTAGGTTTTGCCTAGCAACAGAGCAACATCTCATTTCTGAAAACCAGGTTCTTCGAGTCCCGTTGTTTTTGCCATGCTGACTTTTCAGTCTGGGTACTTTATTGATGGAAGGGGCAAGGGGTAATGGTTTTAAACCAGAAGAAGGGTGATTTAGATTGGATCTTAGGAGGAACTTCTTTGCTGTGAGGGTGGTGAGACCCTGGCCCAGGCTGCCCAGAGAAGCTGTGGCTGCCCCATCCCTGGAGGGGTTCAAGGCCAGGCTGGATGGGGCTTGGAGCAACCTGGTGTGGTGGGAGGTGTCCCTGCCCAGGGCAGGGGGGTTGGAATGAGATGATCCTGAAGGTCCCTTCCAACAAACCATTGTATGATTCTTAGGGCTGAAGGGATGCGGGCAGCTGTGTGCCTGGGTACAGGGTGATGGCCTTCCTGCTCCCCGAGCCGTGTCACCTCTGGGGGTGGCAGGGCTGGGGGCGGGGGGACGCTCCGCACACGGTGGCCCTCCTTGCTGCTGGCACCCACAGCTCTTGTCATGGCACAGTCGTGATCTGGGAAAAGCCGATTCAGCGCCACACAGTCTCCTGGTTTACGCTCACGGCGTTTGTCATAGTTGGTCTGATGTAGAAGTGCAGAAACCTACCGAGCGGCGAGTTGCGGCTGTGAAAGCCGGTGGTTGGAGTGGATCGCATATGGCCCAGGAGAGGCAAGTAGAATAGGAAACATATGTTTGGCACCCACAGGTACTGCAGAATCAAGTGAGTGTGAATTGCTAAAATGTAGTTTACATAATACGGTCAATAATATGCAGCAGATGGAGTCGGAATGTATCGCTTAAATCATGGAGTTTCTGAACGCTGTAAGGAATTGCACAGCAGCAAACTAACTTTGAAGGTAAATTGATGTATGGTTTTCTGTTTACTACAGCAGGTGCGAGCCGAACCTGTGGAGTCAGAAGGCTTTTTGCTCTGGACAGTAGCGATGGCCACTAACGGGCTTGAAAACCTCCGTGTTGGGAAAGCGGCGTGGTTGGGTGGTTGCGGGACGCGGTGTGTGGAATGCCCTGGCACTACCAGTGGCTGTGGTTTCCTCACCGGCTACAGGCGTTTGTAGGCGTTTGGGTGGAGGGGAATTCTGCCGTCCCTTTATCTCCCAGTCACCTGCTGTGGCCTTCAGTGAGAGCAAGCCCTGTGCCTTGGGATTATTGATCCCAAATCGGCTTTGCTCAGCCTGAGAGTGTTTCTTTTCAGGAAGGGCCAGGGGTGTCACCTGGGTTTGGGGAGCGGTTTTGTCCCTGTGGCTGGGGAAACAGGATTGCAGAGACTGGCTGTAATCTGTGTATATGCAAATCAGCACCCCGGAACCTTACTGTTCAAACATTGGTTAATTTACAGGCTACGGAGTCGGAGCAGGGCTGAACACAGTGATTTTAAGAAAAGGCAAACTTGGGTGTGCTTTATACGAGCCTTTGACTAAGCCATAATGGAAAGTGTTCCGTGGGGTTTGTGCAGGACACCTCGCGGTGTGTCTGCTGCCACACCTGCGCGTCAGCCCTGGCTGCAGGTTTGCTAGAGCACAGAAGCCACAGCTCCACTTACACTGCAGAAGGAAAACCTCCTCTGAATGGGCAGCGGGCACCTTGCCGTGTCGTGCTCTGCCTTGGCTGTGCCCACTGGGGCTGCGCTGGCTTCGTCGGGGCTCCCTCCCAGAGGAATCCCCGTGGCTGCAGCAGCACCTTGTGCACGGTCTGTCCCTCCTGGCGCTCACAGACGCTTGGCACATGCCTTTAGCAGCAGAAGAGCTCTGTGCTGGAGAAGGGGAGGGCGCTGCTGGGGAGCACTGTGTTTAGCTGGAGCAGCACTTTGCTGCCTGCTCTGGCCGTGAGTCCCAGGGGCAGGACCCGTGTGGGGCAGTGTGGCTGCTGGGGAGGGCTCTGGGCCGCGGCGTGAGGGTCGCTGGTGTGTTCGGGGTGTGCGGAGGGCTGGGGGCCCCTAAGAAACGCAACCGGGAGGCTTTGAGTGGAACTCGGTGCTAACGGCTCAGTAGAGATGAAAGTTGGCACAAACGTAGTCTTTGCTTGGATCTTTTGTTGTTACATACTTTGCCAAAATTTAGTTTGGCTATTTTCATTTTATGCAAGTGTGAAAAATGTTATCTGTTTAAGTTGCTTCTTTGCACTTCTATGAATAAAAAATGGCTTTAATTAAATTAAGAAAGAGCTTTGACAAGTGATTTGTCTATAATACGTACTTATGGTTTGTGGCATTTCAAAGAATAAATAACTAAGATGTTGAGGCTTAAACATTGGCTGCTGCACATGTTCTGTCAATTCCTTCCTTGAGAGAAGCGTTCCTTTGCGTGTGGCTTTGGGTCTGGATCCTGCGTATCGGCATCTCGCGCCACCTCCGGAGGCAGGGGAAGGTGCCGGTGGCTGCCGCGGTGGCTGAGCCCGGCTGGAAGCAGCCCAGGGAGTCTCTGGAGAGCTCAGCTCCGGGTTGGGAGGCAGCAACAAGCCAGGCTGGGTTTCGGCTCCGCAGCCCAGCGGGAGAGGCGCAGACAGCAGGAAACTTGTTATATTCCTATGCAGATAAGCCCTAACCGGCTGCGGAGGGCTGGGGAGGACTGAGACTGCGCTTCAGTCCCCGCAACGCACCAGCTGGAGGGAGAAGAGGCAGTAGTTGGTTGTGGGGAAAAAAAATCAGAAGAAGAGGTGCTCTGTTAACAAGTTCCCAGATCAAGAGGGAGAGGGTTTGAAGCAAAACGCTTTCCAGGATTATTCAGAGTGATGTGATTTTGGCTTTGCTGCCTTCAGCGTTGGAGATGACTCAAAAATGGAAATAGAAGCGTGGAGAAAATAATTAAAACAGTGAATCTTATGTTTTAAAACGTTCAGAGCAGATCTTAATTTGATCTTGAGTTTTTTCATAAGCCATTTACCCTTCTGGCCTGCCAATTTTTATGCACAAGATGTAACTGAAGTGGAACATAAGTTTATTGAAAAATATCCACCAGCCCCTTTTAATTCTACCCCTCAGTGAAAGTAGCAGGAAAAGCCTTGCACTAAAAAAATAAATTAAAAAACCTTAAAACCCATAAAATCATAAAACATAAAACCCACCATAAAACATCAAAATTATGCTAAATGCCTGGGCCTCTCTCGCAGTTCCTCGCTGACCCTCCTGGAGTCCCGCTGTCAACTGGGAAACGAGTCCCCGTTTCTGCTGCGTTCGGCAGCTCTGGAGCTCTGGTATGTGCAGGGTGGCCAAGGTGGCTCCAGCAGGATCTTCTCCCGCGGGACACTGGGCGCTCAGTCGAATTGTGAAGGTGTCAGCTCAGCTGTGCAGGTTGGACTCGGAGACGAGACTTGAGCTTGGAGCTCGGTCCCCGCCGGGGTAACGGCGGGCGGGCTGCACCCGTGAGCTTTGCCTGGAGCTGGTGACGCTCTGGGGGTTTGGGACGTGCTGTCAGATGAGCAGTTCAGTCTAAGTGCTTGGCGCTCTGCGGGGGCTGCAGACAGCCCGAGGAGGAGCGCAGCCTTCTTGGGGGGGGGAGCTGGGTTTGCAGAGTCTGTGCTGGGACTTGGGTCCCTCCGGCGCATCCCGGCCCGTGTAGGTATTCCGGGAAAAAAAGGGGGTTGGTTGTGGATGTAATGCACACAAGCTGGTGCTGCCGTTTGCGTTGTCCAGAGAAGGAAAAAATGGTGTGAGTTAGGGAAAAATAAGATTTTCACGCTCCTAGTTCATAGTCTGGTAGCTAATGCATGATAACTAATTGCCGTTCAAAGTCTCGTTAGCACCTTCTGGAGACGAGCCTCAACACCACTAAAATTAGCCCGGTTGTGTGGTGTTGGATGCTGAGGGCTGCGTACACGGGATGAAGAGGAACAGCAGTCGCATTCCTCCTGTGTGACCAGGGCGTCTGGAGAGTTGTTTCTGCGCGCTGAGAAGGGGGCGACTTGGGGACCTGTGGGACCCGCTGTGGGTGGACCCGCTTTAGCAGAGGGTTGGATGATATGATCTCCAGAGGTCTCTTCCAAACTCGTATCATCCTGTGATTCTGCCTTACCTGGAAAAGACAAGGTGCCTGAGCGGCCAGGAGGCAACCAGGAGTGAAGGTACCGACACCCCTCTGGCCTGTCGCTTCTGGTGGCTGGGGTGCAACCACGGGATTGTCCCCCGGCTGTTCCTGTGTCTGGCTGTGGCCGTCAGTGCCTGGCGAAGGGGCTGGCTCGGGCTGGGGAGGCAGCGATGCCCCTGTGGCGGGTGAAGCCTGGCTCCCCGGAGCCCAGGCAGGGATGGGCGCTGAGCCGAGCCGTGGGGCTGCTCTTTGCTGGTGTGACCTGGCGAGCGCGGTGCTTTGTCTGCCCGCTCTGGTACAGCCTACCTTTTTATTTATTTTTATTTTTTTTTCTCGCTGACTCTTTGACACCCGCCACCTCCCTGCCAGCCTGGTGTGGCTGATCAAGCTGTTCAAACAACTGGAAGACATCAGAAGTTAAACACTCATTATTTTAATTTGATGCTAATCATGTGTTAATGAGACTAATCCTTGCAATGATTCAGGTAATTTGCTTAATGGCTGCCCAGAGTACAGATTACAGCAATCAGTCACGTCTGATAAGATGTCTGTTGTGGAGGAGGTTGTCAGGTGAACGAGGTGGGAGCAGAGGAAGGAGCGAGGCCTGACCTGCTGCGGGTCAGGAGCCTCCCTGCTCCCACCGGGAGGGAGGAGAAGTCCTGCCCGGCCGTCTGCTGCCAGGCTGAGGGGAAGAGCGGGTCCCAGGCCGTGGTCTCAGGGGGCTCATCGTCTCCCACCTTGAGCGGGGGTGATGCGTGAGGGCTCGCACCGGCATCTGTGTTGGACACCTCGTGTTCCTGAGGTCGTTTGGGTGACAGCAAAGTCTTTGGGTGCACAGGGTGTGAATGTTCTAAGGCTGGTGCTGATCCTTTGCCAGTATGAAATGGCACACCTATGGCTGGAATCGGTGGAGTTCCAGTACCTGAGGTGAGGAAAGCCCATCATGGCCCGGTTGGAGCACCTCTCTGCTTCCAACCCTCCTCCTGCTTCCCTGCTCCACCTTCCCAGTTCCCTGGAGCGCCGTTACTGGGAGCAGTAGCACTGCCTGCCTGGGTGGGTGTCCGCCAGTCACTGGGGTTGTGCTCGGCGCTGGGGTGTTCCTGTCCCGGGATGAGAACAGCAGGGCTGGGTGCTGTGAGGGGACCTGGCTGTATGCTGCGCTTGGCATCACTCCTAATACGCCATGGGGGTAGAAACGGGATCTGGATGTATCCTCTGTATTTGTCTGCCCGTGTCCTCACAGCATCGCTTCTCCTGCTGCCGACAGCGGTGGGCCATTCGGAGTCAAGACAAACCTATCTGAGCATGTGGTTCCTAAGGAATGCTGAGCTGAGCACACCAGGAGTGCCTGCGCCGCGGGAGCGTGATGGAGAGGAGCACCCAGCACTGCTGGCAGGGCAGAAAACAGGCGTGTGTAGTTGTCACCACAACTCCCGGGCTGCTTTGTAGGATTTTGGGTAGTGCTCATGAGGAATCATAGGAGGGAATGCTTTGGAATTTCAACAACCTTCTTAACTTTTTTGTTATTGTTACTTTTTTTTCAGAAAAACGCAAAGAATCCAGTCATTTCCTCAAAAAGGCAGTTGTGGAGAGCTAGAGCAGCTGAGCTACCACCGCGGGCTCTGCGCTGCGTCCCTGCCTGGCCTGCTCTCTGCGCTCGGGTGAGTCACCACGCTGGCACTGCTCAGGTTCCCTTCCAGCTCTTTGGTTCCCACTTCTATGGTTGAAAGGCTTTTCAGTGTAGGCGTCTCTGTTTGTAAACTTGATGACCTGTGGGCAGAAGACATCAATAAGGGCTTCTCTCTGCTGAAGCTATATTAAAAAATAAAATAAACCCCCAAACCACTAAGCTAACCAAAACACATACTTCTTTACCCGGACAAGATGGGCAAACCAGGTAAGAAGGTAAGTCTTACCCTTGTTTGTCTGCAGGTGACGAAACGAGGCGTTGGGGCAGCTGGGTCACAAGGGGCAGCTGGGGAGTGGAACTGTAGTGCTGCAATTCCAGGGCTGTGTCTCGGCCATTATCTCCATGGTGTATCAGTGAAAGTGGTGAAGGTCTCAGAGACGAGGGACAGCGCTGTTTGAGCAGCCACTGGGGAGCTGGCAGCCTTTGAACAGCGGTTGGAGGTCTGGTGAGCAGAGCTGCAGTCACAACTGCACCGCTCTGCTGTGCTGCAGGAGTTCAGCAAGGGGTGCTCAACCTCCAGTTCCTGCTTTGGGACGAAGGAACACGGGCCGGGCTTTGGGATTCCCAGAACAAAAAAATATGGGGGCTTTTTAAAACCTGGATTAGAAGGAAGCCACGGATCGTGTTCCTGTCTGAAAACTTTGGAATGGGAAACCATCTTCTGCTTGTCTTGGTGATGCGTAGCACAAGTTTCTGTTTGTTCAATGATATTTTGATTCTGCCGTTTGCAGCAAAATATGCTTGGATTTAATCAATTTGCATCTCTGCTTAAGGCCCACATTGTTATAGGCTTTAGGGGAATGACATTGTCCTAAAGCACTCATTTAATGATTTAGAGTAAACAGATGGTTTTATTTTTTCCCATTAGAACCTTTCAGCTTTTCTAGTTACGTAGAGATAATAATTATATCTCTCACTTTGATTAAAATGCACAGTATTAATGTCTTACTCTGTCTGGTTTCAACTGCATTATTTCTCTGTGGGTTTATGAAGTCGCGGGCAGTAAGCTGTTCTGCACAGGGCTCGGTACCAGGCGGGTACTGGCGGTACCAGGCGGTACCAGGCGGCTCGAACTCCAGGCGGGTGTTGCCTTGACGTACCGACAGTCTAGAAGGGTGTATCTGGTGGGGCTAAAGGTGGCTGCGGCGCTTGGTCCATAAGTGAGCGCTTCTCTCGTATCTGTTAGGTGGTATTTGTATAGCAGGTGAAAGACAACAAAGCTATTAGGTGCTGTTACGTTCTTGACTAACTGGCTTTGAAAATTGTATTGAGATCCAGGAAAAACAGCAGTGCTCCTGAGGAGTGGGGGGAGGGGTTTGGATGCGGACCCCAAGGACGAAGTTGGGAAATTCAGGGAAAGTCAGTTCAGAGGCATCACAAGGAGAAGCACAAAAGAAGGTCATGAGTTGGTCTCTTAGAATTGTAGAATCATAGAATGGTCAGAGTTGGAAAGGACNCTCCAGGCTGAACAGCCCCAGCTCCCTCAGCCCATCTGAATGCAGGGTGAATGTAGATCTTCTTGTGTCTGAAGATCTGTCTGTTGTTAGGTGCTTTCTGCTGATCATCCGAGGAAGGATGCAGCAGCACCACTGCAGGAATGGTCGATGTGGGCTGACATGGGTGAGGGAATGCTCTTACCAACCCGTTCTACCAACAGAGCTGTGGGGAGGTGGCTGGAGCGTCTGGGGGGAAGGCTGGAGAGTGCTGAGGTCCCTCAGCCAGAACAGCTGGGACCTGAGCTCACCACCAGCTCATCGTGGGCTCTCCAAACAGGACGGTAGCACAGGGAGGTGTCACCTCATCAGTGTGGTAGATAGCTGAGATCAGTGTGTCCCCAGAGCAGCGGGTCAGCGAGCCAGGAGCTCTGATGGAGAGCTGGGACTTTGGGAGGTAGAGGACACTGATTTCGTGTGGCTGTGTGCAGCCTGGCCTGGGAGGGGGGGGCCTACGTCCTTTAAGCCCTGGAGGTTTGCCACCCTTACAGAGGCTTGTAGAATTTGGGATTAGAATCAGGATCTGGTTACAGCCTGCACTTTTGTAAGTGATGGCTGACAACGTTTCGTAACGCTCTGTCTGGGCCAGTGGGTCGAGCTGGGGGTGGAGGAAGCTCTTTAATGGCTAGAAGGTCTGCTTGGAAATGCTGTCCAGGAGCAGCAGGATTGAAACTCGGGGGAAAAAAACCCAAAGCCCAGATGGTTTATTTACAGTTTGTGATACAGTGAGTGGCAGTCCCTGTTGTATGCTTTATGTCTTGTGCTGGTTCGTTTTATATGTTGGCCACTCAGTGAATACTTGGCCTGTCATTTTTGCAGTTATTTGTGAGCACTTTAGGTTTATCAATTACTTTTCCAGGCTGTAAGTTACCTATTTTGAGAGCATAATTTGTTTATAGTATATGTTTTAACAGCATGATTTGTTTCAGGTTTGTAATTAATTTTGAGCTTTGAGTCTAAAATGTTATGGCAGATGCTAATGGAGAGAGCTGTTGCATGGACTGTTGCTGCTCAACACGTCTGATAGCCTGGAACTTTGTCTCTTTCATCACCAAGTTCATTTCGGTGGTCTCGGGCCTGGGGTTTAGGGTCACGATAGACCTTCAGCTGGGGGTACTGGGACACTGCTGCTCTGGGACTGGTGGGGTTAGCCCTGCCGTCCCTCTGAACACTGGCCCAGCGCAAAGGGAGCCTGCAGTGAGCAGTGCCTGAGCCGGGTTTTACCCCCAACTGTGGAGAATCCAGGGGGGAGTTGGAGAAGTGGTGTGGGGGCTGGAAACGGAGAGACTCGGAACTCAGATCTGCCATTGTGGGGGAAGAGAGGCGGCTTTGATTTGTAAGTCACTCTACAGCGGGGAAAATTAGCCTCTAGGGCTGTTGGGGCCAGCAGGGGATCAAGTACGGCGCAAGGGGAAAGGTGGGAAACCCAGGCCATGAGATGTGCTTAGTGAAAAGGTCGGGCAGCTGCTCCGAGTCTGGGGGGGGATGGATTTGACGTTGGCACTCAATGCAACCGCGCTGCCGGGCTGGGGAAAAAACTTCCAGGCGCTGGAAAAATGAGATGGAGACGAGCCCTGGCGTAATGCAGGTGGCGGTAGGGGTGTTCTGGGGGATGAGCAGTGCGTCCTCTGTGCTGGGCACGTCCCGTGCTCACCTCGTCGTTCAGCCAGGCTCACTGGATCACTGGCCGTGGCTACCGAGAGCGCTGTCGGGAGCTCCGCTCACCTGACTGAGCTGTATTTCACAAGGAGACAGAGGAGACGGTGTCAAGCTTCCTTCTGGTGCATAAATTAAAGAAAGAGCCTCTTGGGCTCTTAATTAAAGCGCTGTTAATGTTGTTGCCTATAGCCAAGGCGGGCACTTGGGGCTTGGTTTCAGGCTGGGTTTCCCCGGGTTTGGTGCTCTGCTAACTTAGTTGTGGACGTCGGAGGAACAAAGTGATTTTCACTCAAATTCAGTTGCCGGCTGTTGCTATGGTGCTGATGTTTTTTCTTCCTGAAAAGCATTTGAAAGTTTCTCAGTAGCTTTTTAGCTTGGCTGGTTGTTTTTAGCAACTCTTTTAAGTTGTGGCTCTTTGGGAGGGTGTCTCTGCCCACGCGTGGGCAGTGGCGTTGGCCGTGCTGCAGCCCGGGGCAGTAGGTGGCTGGGGCTCGGTTTCTGTCCTCCCTTGCTCAGGAAATCTGTGCTGAGCAGCTGGTTCCAGGTCTAGCCCTCCTTACTGAGAGGAGCAAAAGGGCTGGTGGAAAATACCATTTGTGGGTAGATCCCTTTTGTCCTCCTGACACTCTGAAAGTTCGTGCCTTCTCTCTTGTCCAGATGGACCTTCATCTGCTGGGATTGTTTCTAAAGGGTGGAGGGAGCGCACGGAAATGGAAACTGCAAAAATGTTGTGGTTTGTCCATTACTTCCAACTGATTTTCCACCAACTTGGTTCAGAAAAGTGCTCATTTGGAACGTTTTTATAATGCCGGCTATTATCCCTCTAATTCCCTGTCCATCTGTAGGATAAACGTTGAGGCTGTGTGTAAACTATAGCGAGTCTATATCATACATAATGTATGACTGTATATGATAACGTGCCACGAATGTCAAATTTTATTTTATTAAATATAAGCTGCTCTCCCATCTGCGCGTTGGAGACCCCATATATTGTTTGCCAAAAAAGAGCACAATTTCCCAGCGTTACATAATTTCCCGTGGAACGTTGTGAAATACCTCGACTTCTTTTCTCCCTTAAATTGTGGCGACTCCATCGCTTTTACATCCCCATTCGTGGCCGCTTCTCGCAGCGTAAGAGCAGTGTCAGACGGAGAATTCGGCAGCCGTGCAAGGTTGGCTGCCAAGAGCGCTGTCGGCCGGGTCCTCCACGGCTGTAGCTGCCCCGGTGTCAGAGGTACAGCAGCACTTAACGCCGGTGAGGGCCTGTCCCCGCTCCCAGCCTGTTCCAGTGCTCCGGCGACGACGGGGCCTTCAAATGAGCAAGGAGACAACTGTTTGCCGTAGCTTCTTAAGCTTTGGCAGACAAGCTGCTAGGACCTTTACTTGGCACCTATCTGTGGTTCCAAAAAAGCCAACCTTGTCAGGGCTGCCTTTTTTTTCCTCCTTTGCAGAGCTTTCGCATTGTATGTGCGCGTGTGAGTCTGTGTGTCTGTGTGTCTCCTGGTACTCGGCAGCAGAGATTGACAGGAACCAGAAGCCAGGTTCATCAAAGCCACAGATTTCTGATCCAGAATTGCAGTGACTGATCCGTGCCAACACAGACCTAGACTGTCCAGATAGACTGAACAGGAGGAAAATGTAATGCCAAAAAGAAAGAAGCTGAAACCTAATTAATCAGAAACAAATAAGTCATCTTAATGGCAGCACAGAAGCAGCACCAATTTAATTGGAGAGTACCCTATGTTCCATAAGGATGACATTGTACAGTAATTCTGCTGCCAGCTACTGCCATCAGAATTGCTGAATAGTAAGAACCAAATGAGTTACTGCCTCAAACGGTCTCTATTTTGCACATTTAAAGCTCCCTGATATTTTACCTTTAAACTCTGCCGTGTCCCTGAAGCCGCCCTGGTTTTGCCCCGTTCCTCGGGGCGGTACCGTAAGCAGCCCCACAACCCCGTGGCTGGCGCTTCAGTCGGGAGCCGTCACGCCGGGCAGCGGCTGCTGGGCTGTGTCCTGGTAGATGCTGCTGGACTTGATGTTAGAGAATCCCTCAATATTCGGGATTAGAGAACGAAGACTTCACTGGGGCTGCCTCTGTCGCTTTCTTTGCCTTGGTTAAGCTGCGGTCCTGGGAGCAGGGGTGGAGAAGTAGGAGGACTGGCCAAAGCCCCCGTGATTCCCTGCTCTGAGGAGGTGGGTGGCCACAGACGTACTTTGCATTTTTAATTCATCAGCAAAGGCTTTTGGAAGGAGAGCTCTTTCTGGGGCTTCCACACAGCACACGGCTCGTGAGACGCCAGCAGGAGAGGCAATTGAGGGGACTTTGAATTGCTTCAGATCTAGAACTAAGGGAGTGGGATCCAAATAGCGAGAAGGATGCGATGGTGGGATGGTGTGTTAGGTTCTTCGAGAGGACAGGAAAGGAGGCAGACCTGGGACGTATGGTGCATGGCAGGAGCTGCCAACGGGTTGTTTTTCACACCAGAAGTGGTGGTGAACGAAGCGTGATGTCGAGTTACCAAAGGTCCCAGAAGAGAAAAGAGGGAACGAGGGGAAGAGCTCCTGACCGATCGGCCCCCCGGGACTCGCAGAGTGCCGAGAGAGACGGGCGGCAGAGCCGGTGCTTTGGGTCAGTGGAGTTAAATGGCTTGGCATGAGACAAGGTAGCAGGACTCCTGTGCTGTTCCCCCTGGATTTGCCCGTTGGTGCTGCCCCGCAGAAACACGTCCAGAGCTCCTCTTAAAGACCTGCCGCTGTCGTCGTTGCTGGGAGGGCAGCAGCCAAGCCAGTCGCCGGCAGGAATCCGCTTAATGGAAGTGCGGGAGCAATTCCACGCTCAGGTTATCGCGAGGGACTGCACAGCAGAGATGCTGCGTTCCTCGGGACCAGCAGATAAAGACAGACAGGACTTGCTGGGAAGGCTTGTCCTTCAGCCGCTCTGCTGGGTAGGGCAGGAGCAGCCGTCACGGGGCCAGGGAGCCCGGGGGATGGGGTGATGGGAAAAAGGAGACTTCGGTCCTCGTTCTGTGTCTGAAATGCTGACCCTCTTTGGGTATAATTTGGCATTGGGTTTTCAGCAACTGTTAGACCCTACAGATTAAAACCACCCAGCCCTTAAGAGGAAATGTTTGCTGAGAGAGAAAAATCACTTCTGTTTCCTTGGTTACAGAAGAACATGAATAAATTACATGGAAAAAACCCAACCCTCAGTATATTGTGAGTGGTCATTTACAACCGGTCCTACAGATGTTTACCGAGGGAGGACGGAACGGGAGCTCACCCTCTCTGAGAACAGCCCCTGTCACCCGTGTGTGAGGGCAGCCAGGTGGGGCTGAGCTCAGTGCTGGGGCTGGTGATGGGACCCCGCTGCCAGCAGGGCCCTGGGACGGGGAGAGTGGCTGTGGGGCCCGGGTCCCACCTCGCCTCCACGTTAAGCCAACGCCCTGCTCTGTGGCAGTCCCAAAAGTGAAATGAGTTGAGGTCTGAAGCCTAACTGAGGTGTCTGCAGAGCCTCATTTTCTACCAACTGGGCATCCAGAGCCTTAGTGTGACTTTGGGTATTTCCATATGGAGCTGCTTTACCCGTAGAGGTGTGAATTTAAAGTTCCTCCTCCCTGGGAACGTTATTTTGTGGGCTACTGTATTTTCACTTAAAAATACTTTCTTTCCAATCTAGTTGATGTCATTTTGGAAATTGCTTGAACTGCACAAGCGGGCTATTCTTGGTGTGGGATAAGTGGATCCTTCGGGATAGTTACACCTTTTAATGCTGTGTTTGTTGTGTGAATGTACCAGTGATGCTCGCTGAGTCCAGTGGCACGGGGGATGTCTAGCTACCCAATTTGCTTTTGAAACGGCTCCTACAGTAGGTTTCCCTTCCCGACTCCTGATCCCCACCCTGTCTCTGTTCTAAGGCCTCCTCTGCAGACCCAGGTCTGGTTCCTCGCTGGGTCACCCGCTGAGCCACGCGGTCGGAAGCTTTGGGTGCCGCTGCTTCACTTGGACAGAACGCTTTCCATCCGTGGCACAGAGTTTCCAGTGGGTCTGTGGCAAAGCCAGGAATAGAACAAAGGTCTTAAAAGCACCCATTTTCCACCTTGGTTAGGAAAGAACTATCAGAGACTTGCTGAATCTGTGGATGAGCCAGCAGATGACATCCCGGTGCACTGGTTTGGAGAGGGAAAGCAATAAAAGGCAAAGGAACCAGTGGGTGCTTGCAGCAAATCCCAGAGAGGCACGGTGGCTGTAGGGCGCTGGCTGTGGAGGCTGAGCCAGATCGTCTTTTCAAGGGTGGTGATTTCAGGAGTGGCACGTGTGAAGGGTGGCTGTAACGCTGCCCGTGACTCTGCCCCCCAAACAGCTTTGGAGTGTTGGATGTGCTGTCCTCAATGGCTTTCCTTAGAGCCACAAGGTGTCGGGCAAGCCCAAGAGCCATCAGCCAAGCGGCAGAAGCCGAGGCTCTACCTGACCTCTGGTGATGGGGGCTCACAGCTGTGAGCGAGACTGGAGTCAGACAGGATCCTGTATGGCAAAGGAGGCAGTACTGGTGAGCTTTCTGGGGCTGGTGCACAAAGGGGCTCGGCCCGGCAGGCTCCAGCGCTCAGGTGAAGGTGTCGGTGAGGACGCGCTGCCGGGTGCGGGTCCAGCAGCGTTCCTTCGGCCCCCGGGGCTGCTGTAGCAGTTGGGAGGCTGCAGCGTGCGGGCGAGCGCTGCTGCTGGGATTGTTTCTTGAAACAAGAGGCTTCCAGGATCATTCTGTTAATTTTTGCCATTTACAATTCTGAGACGTGAAAAGTTAACACAGTTTAGAAGACTTTTTTTTTTTTCCTTTTTTTTCTGGCACTCACGAGTTCAGAATGCTTTTGTGCATTCCAAGCAGTCCTGCCCAGATCTACCACCTGTTCCATAATTCTGGGTATAGTCAGGGTATAGTTCTTTTCCATATGGGCAGCGTAATTCCATTAAGTAGCAATCCAGCACTCTTTTTTTAACATTAAACCTCGAGAGTTAATCATCCATCTGTGTGTAATCATTGATTCCATTAAGCCTTATGGCCTTGTCAGATTATCAAACATTTTAAACAGCACTTTTTTCTTTCTTCCTTACTCGACAGCAAAAGCATTTGTTAGGGGGCATGATTAGATCGAAGTTTCCAAGACATTCTCCAATCTCATACAGACACTCAGATTTTTCTAAGCCTCCTCCCTGTTCCAAAAGACAAAGCTTGCCTACAGCGTGGGACACGAGGGACCCCAGTCATTCAGGTATTTCTCGACAGGCAGTGCTTGATGTTAACCGCTCCCTTCCCCCCAAAACCCCAACCACCCAAGCCCAAACAAAGGAACAAACCACAAACACCCCAAACGGGTGTTTTTCCCTGGTGATTCGACTCTCAGATGCTTACTCACGTGGTGGGTGAAGTTTGGGGAATTACGGTAGTCTGGTTGAAGAAAGAACAGACTCAGACCTTCAGACTGACTGGTGCCACCAACCTCTGTTCCCACAAGAGCAGGGAAGCCTGGCTTGTGAGATGGGCGTACGGATCTTCTTGTGTGAAAACAGAACCAAAAAAGCTGTTTTTCACACGTAGGATTCAAAAAATAATGGCATGGTATTCCTGAAATGAAGCACGTTCTCAAGTTATTTCCTCAATGTGACAGTAACACTTTGCATAAGTAATTAATTACAGCTCTGCTCTTCTCCAGAAATGCCTGAAATCAGAGTTCTGTTGTGGGGTCTGACTGATGGAGAGGAAGGAGCAGGTCCCTGGTGTCCCACAGAGGGACTGGTCAGGCACCGCTGCTGGGGACGGGCAATGGTGGGTGATGGCAGGAGATAGCACTTTTTTTTTTTCCCCTTTTTTTTTCCCCAGCTTTCTTTTCCTTCCCTACTTATTAATTTCCCTTAATTGTATTTAACATTAGTGTGGAGATAACAATGAATGCTGCCTGGGGAAGAAATGGTGATATTCAGGGTGAGCAAGGCAGCTCTTTACCATTTAATAACCTCATCAGAAGAAGTCACTGTGCTGCCCGTCCTTTCCAGTGACGAATGTCCCCATGGAGCTATGGGGTGCAAAGAAAGAATGTAATGGATGAGGGGTAGGAGGCTCTGGCCCAGTGTGTGCTGTGGGTTTGTAAAAATGCATTAGGAAACGCTGGCTCAGGGACGTTTGCACCTCGGGGCTGAGGGTGGTGGAGCACCTCTGGGGGGGAGCCCAGGCAGACCAGCGTCTCGGGTCGGCCCATTTGAAAGTGCTGAGGGTTCCTGTAGTGCCGAGGACAAACCTCCTGCAGTTAAAATAAGTCCTCAGATCTTCAAAGTGGGTGAGTGAGCTACTGGGACAGAGCAAAATCAAACAGAATTAGGAGTCAAGATGGTTATTTCAGGCTTTGAATCTGTGTAACAGCAGACATTAAACAGCCCGTTCTTTCTCCGCTGGCTGTGTGCTTGCCGATCGCTGTGCAGAAGAGTGTCTGATACACCCAGCTGATGGGAACTTGTGATGTGAAGATTGCTTGCAATCTAATCTCGGCCCACAACACTTCATGGTAAACTCCACAAACATAAAATTTGGGCAAAAATGGCCTAAGAGGCAACGGACAAACCTGGAGCCAGTTTTGAGCAGAACTGACAAAAAGTCTGGGGTTTCAGTCGCTTAGTCCACTTGCCATGTGTGGCCTCGGGAGAAGCTCATCATGTTGTTGTATTGTAGTTACAGCTCAATTTGGAGACCCTTTAGACCAACCTAAAAATGAACTCATAGGCTGGAGATGCGCCTGAACGGGAAAGGGTGTTTGGGAAGCGCACCCTGAGGAGCACGTGTAGGTCCCGGCCCTTCCATGGCCTATGTGGACAGTGGTCGTGTCTGCTCTTGGGTTGACTCTTCATCTCCTGAGACCACCCGAGTCTCTCTGCCACCTCCTCCTGCTGCTTCTCCTGCTGCTTCTCCTGCCTGTCCAACCAAGAAGGTCTCCTTTGCCTTCTGTGTCCATCAAGGGTTCCCTTGCCCGTGGCCCAGATTAGATTTGCCCCGAGCTTATTTCAGATAATTTATGTTATGATCGAGTATGTATTTTAGCTTGATTTTTGATCGAGTATGTATTTTAGCTTGATTTTTGATGACACTGTTTACTCAAAATCTTTTTTGGTAAAGAAACTGCGAAGATAATAAGATTACTTGGAGGCGGGTGTGGAGAAAAAATGACCAGAAAAGCGGTAAGGTTTTTATTTTGAAAGATTTTGTGAATTTCAAAATCCATTAAGATTAAGAGCTGGCAAAGAATCAAAATAGCAGGTTCCAACCACTGTGATTACTACTGAACCTGATTTAACAGGAAAAAAAACCAGGCAGGGCAGGGGGGCTTGTTTCTTATTTCCTTGTTAATTACACTAATTTTTTTTTTCCTGAAAAATATTAGAGTGATAATTAGGCCACACATCATGTGTGCTTGGATAAATACTATTTACATGTTGAGAAAGGGGGCAGAAGAATTGTATCTAATGAAAGGAGCTGGTGCCAAATGGTGGAGAGATTCCTGTTTGTCTCAGAAACCAAATTGGTTCACCTCGGCTGAACCGGGGTGTCTGCAGAGCAGGCTTGGTCCCTGCCTCCTGCCTCTGAAAAACTGAGCCTCAAACCCCCGGGTGCGTCAGGAGCTGCTCCCGCCGAGCAGCGGGGCTGTCGCGCACGCGGGGTCTCGGTGGCTCTGTGAACACAGGTGTGAAGTTCCTGTACTTGGTGCAGAGATCGGGTGTGCTGCTCTTGGCGGTGGGTTCAAGGCAGCCAGTTTTTGGCAGAATGCTGCTGCGGTGGATCACGGGTTTGGTTAATTTAAAAACCAACCAAGCAATGAAGTCAGCGGAGTTAGCGGCTGTATTTCTGTAGCGAGCTGGTGTGCCACAGGCTTGGCATCGCCGAGAATGTCCCATTTCAAGCCTTAGAATTTTGCCTAGAATTCCCTGCTGCGGTCTTCCCCAGGCCGTGTTATTTCAGCAAGGTGTATTTTACTTAATTGGCTGTAAATAGTACTTTTGTCTGCAGCGCGTGAGGACAGAAAGGGCACATCAGCTGTACGGATCGGTTTTTGCTGAGAGTAAACACAGGAAATTTTTCGTAGGAATGAACAGGAACCTCAGGGATAAACCCGGGGGGTCTCTGCTGAGACCTGTGTGGTGTTGGGGTTATTTGTGTGTTCAGAAAGTCGGGTCCAGCCTGGCTCTGGTGATACCGATGGCAAAATGCCGGTTGGCGTGAGGGAAATCCCCGATGCCGTGTGTGGCTGGAGATGCCGTGTGGTGTGAGTCCTGCACAGAACGCAGGGTTGGGCTTCCCAGGCAGAACAACACAAGACAACGACTCGTGGGATGGAGCTCTGGGGTTTTCTTGTGCCAAACGGTCCCACTGATTTAACAGGACGACCTCTTTTGGCTTAGAGGGATGTTTGACGCTTTGACTTTGTGGATAATTTCGGTAGCAAGTTGGTGCGTGGCCCTAACGCGGGTACTGTGTGTGACACAAGGGGAGTGATCTCGCTCCTCTGTCCTGCACCATGTCTGTGTTGGGTGTTGGAAATGGCACAGCTTCAGCTTGTGGTGACTTTGTGTGCTCTGGGTGGGCACTGTCTGCTGTGAAGCCCTTGGCTGAAGCTCACTGTGGTGGGTCTCCCCTTCACACGGGAGGAGCTGCCACTCCCAATGTGATAACTTTGGGTAATCATGGAATGGTCAGAGTTGGAAGGGACCTTCAAGATCATCGAGTT